>NADL03000093.1:0-337337 GCA_002205965.3 Kappaphycus alvarezii | reverse complement strand
TTGTGTTAGCGCGCGGTGTGATCTCCAGCCTTCGGTGGCCAGTAGTTCAACTTCCCTACTCTCTTCATCGATAATATTTGTTTCCATGTCTCTCTGTAACATTCTAGGAGCCCTTCCGTACATTAGCTCGAATGGTGAGCGTCCATTTCTTCCTCTTCTTCGACGTAGCCGTATAACACTTTTGGTAAGGCATCTTCCCACTGGATTTCATTCTCCAACATAGTTTTCGATATTGCTCGTTTGATGGTTCCAACCATCCTCTCCGCTTTCCCGTTGGACATAGGAGCGTATGCGAGAACGGTCTTCAGCTGAATCCCTTTCTCTTCCAAAAAACGAAGCAGTGAAGTTGCAGTAAAACAAAGGGCGTTATCCGAGATGATCCTTTTTGGAAGACCAAACGGTTCAATTATTTCTTTTTCGATGAATCTCAGTACCACCTCAGCATTTGCCTCCTCGACTGCAACTGCTATTGGCCATCCAGTAAGATGTTCCACCCCTATAAGGAGATATTTGTTTCCGGAAGAAGTTTCCTTGAACGGGCCCGCGAAGTCAATTGAGAAGGTTTCAAAGAGACCGGAAACTGGAAAACTTAGAGTTGTCTTATACTTCCGTATTGGAGTGAATTTTTGGCAGTTGTCGCAGCTTTTCACGAAATTATAGACGTCCTTATGGATACCGGGCCACCAGAATCTCTCAGTTACGAATTTTTTGGTTGTTTCGAGATCCCAATGCCCTAGCTCATCATGGAAAGTCCTCAAGATCTTCATTCTTTCTTTCAAAGGGGCCACTAGTCGGGGACCGGCTTTAGTGTGCCGGAAGAGTTTCCCATTCCACAATGTAAAAGCCTTTTGATTCCTGCGTACCCAATTTCTGTGTTCAAGATCAACCTTTCTCATTTCTAGTCCATCGAGGAATTTGATCAGTCCGTGAATATTAGCTTCGTACTCGTTATCGTTCGGCAACTGCAACTCGGCGACTCCGACGATGTCCTCCGAAGCTTTTTCATTTGGAATCAGTGCGTCCCTCAAGCGGGATAGGTAATCGGCAGGCTGATTATTGCGTCCGGGTCTATACACAATTTCAAACCGATATTCTGCGAAAATGTCGAGCCATCGGGCCAAGCGGTGATGTACATCCTTCTTTTGGAATGCTGTTTTAAGTGCCTGGTGATCAGTTATCAAGACAAATTTCTCGAGTGATAAAAGGTATACGCGAAACTTTTTCAGCGCGAAGACGACAGCTAGCGCTTCTTTCTCGCAGACTGAGTATCTCTTTTCCGCATCATTCAGAGTTCGGCTTGCGAATTGAACAGGGTGTAGTCTTCCGTTTTCATCTTTTTGGGACAAAACGGCACCCAAAGACCGTTCTGAGGCATCTGTCTCCACAACGAATGGTCTCTTGAAATCTGGGTACATGAGAACTGGGGGGACACATAGCTTATCTTTAAGCTCCTAAATGCAGTTTCCATTTCCTTGTTCCAGTAAAATTTTCCGTTCTTCGTAGTGCTGGCATGTAACGGTGCTGCAGTCTTGGCGAAATCTTTGATAAATCTTCTGTAATATGAGGCCAGTCCTAAGAAGCTTCGGACCTCCGTCTTTGAAGCGGGCCTTGGTGCCAACTTTATTTTTTTCGTTTTCTCTGGATCCACTCTAATTCCCTCTTGGTCGACGATATGACCGAGTAATTGGATAGAAGTTTTCGCAAAGAAGCATTTGCTCAACTTAATTTTCAAGCTATACTCCGATATCCTCTCCACAACTGTCTTGACGTGCGAGATGTGCTGATCCAATGTTTCTGAGAATATGACGACATCATCGATATAGACTCTTGCGAATGGAAGTCCTTTCAAAACCTCGTTCATCATTCTTTGGAATGTAGCTGGTGCATTCATAGACCAAAAGGCATCACTTCGAACCTGAACGTACCGGCTTTGCTGGTAAAGGTTGTTTTTTCCTTACATTTTTCATCCAATGGAATCTGCCAATAGCCAGTGTAAAGGTCAATTGAGGTGAAATATCTCCCGTCCTTCAGGTCCTCGAGGATCTCCTCCATGTTCGGAATCGGAAATCGATCGGGTATCATTCTCTGGTTCAGTTGTCGGTAATCGACGCAAAAACGCAGCTTTCCATCCTTCTTTGGTGCGACCACAACTGGAAACGACCATGGGGATGAAACTGGTCGAATAATATCATTTTTCAGCATACTTGTAACATTTTCTGAGATAAATTGGTCATATTTTGGCGGTTGACGTCTAGGCTTGTGGTAAATCGGTTGAGTGTCGGTAAGTTCGAACGAGTGAGTAACCGGTACACTTGCTTGTCTTAAATCTGAAACGCTCCATGCAATTACTTCGGAAGATGTTAACATGTCGGATATTTTCAGTGAGGCGGGGGCGGGAAGGTGCTGCACTTTTCCTTGGATTTCTGCCATTTGGCGCCCTTTTTCTTCTTGATCCTCAACCTCAATATTTTGAAGGACCTCTTCCGTCGTGCTCACATCTTCATATATGGAATTCGACGTATTCTTATTTTCTTTGCAAAGGTAATCTTCTTTCATGCTCCGAATTCTGTCCTTTGATTCGATATCATCGCAAAAAGAAACACATTCGGGTTTCAAACTTATCCTAGAATTCCAGTCGTCATCTGTTTCAAACCCGGAATCATAATCGTCCCATGCCATGTTCATTAACCCCCGAGGGTACCCTTTTCCAATTCCGAAAGTTTTAGCTGGTTCCGAATCTTCGCTGTCATAGCTAGAAGTGAAATCTTCACTGTCCGTTTCTTTTAAATCTTCAGGATGCGTGCTTTTGTCGAAATCCAGGGGCATCTTCACGGTTCTGCCGTCAATATTAACTGAAACCATTTGGTTGCCCAAGTCAATGCATGTTCCTAGTCTTTCCATTGTGGGCAGCCAATGATTGCATCAAAAGGGAGATCCGGCATGACAAGAAAGTCTACATCAACTTTAGAGTCCCCAAAGAACACGGAAACCTTGTCAACAGTGCCCATGCATTTTGAGACGGTTCCATCCGCTACAGTTATTTTTCGAGTCGTTGGAGTAATTTCGAGACCTAGATCTGTCACCAAAGTTTCTGAAATGAGGTTTGGAACAGCACCCGAATCGAAGAGAGCTTGGGTTTTCATACCCAATACTTTGACTGGTACCAGCTTAAGACGTCTTGGTGCTGTCGAGGCCGATTGAAGAAACAGTTTCTTACCCTTAGCGGACTTATTAGACCTGATAATTTTTTTGAGTTCTTTTCTCGCATCCTCTGCGTCGCCCCTCAAAAGTTGACCAAACGTTATCCCAGTTGGGGCCGATGCAAGCTCAGCCACCAAATTGTACCTCTTCACATACTCTAGTACGTCCTTAGAGATACTCTTAACTTTCTTACTCTTTTTCGTCTTCTTGGCCGGAGTGACTCCCACTCCTGGAACAACTTGATCAGACCTCTTGGTTCGAGGAGGTACAGGTGCTGGGATATGCTCCAGCATTCCATACTTCTAGCCTAGGTTTCTTCGATAAAATGTTCCCTTCCCCATCCCTTTTTGTCACATTGACTTGACTAATCTCTTCAGCGATGGATACGTTACCGGCATCCGTCAACCTTTGATCCCTTCTATTTTGTAAGATTTTCACCTCTGGTCCTGACTCACTCCTTGCTTCCGATAAATTTGCTCTTCTGTTGTCTTTAGACCAGCAGTTACTTTCATGATGCCCATATCGACCGCACTTTGCACAACGAGTGTTTCTATGTGGATTATCAGGACACCTGTTTGCAAAGTGTCCAGGCTTGTGACAGTAAGAACAGACTTCTGCGGCCTTAGGGGCCCCAGACTGGTTCTTCTTAATGGTAAGAGTAAGGCTTTCCAACTGCGAGGTTATCATGTCAAGTCGATTATCGAATCGGGTTTCCAACCTTTCTTCCAAGTTTTTGACATCGCTCCTGACAGATTCTAATGCCGCTGCACTAGTAGCCGGCCTTTGATAATTCTTTTCAGGATGTACGATAGACATCGATGTGCGGGTTTCCCTCGGTACCTCACTCAGTGACTGAAACGTCTCCGAATTTTTGACAAATTCTACTATGGTACCCTTCAGTTCATCAAAAGTGTGAGGGCCCTTGATGAGGAGGAAATCGGAGAGCCGCTTATCCCCCATAGCCGCCTTACGCAGCATTCCGTACTTGGCTTGGGCGTTGAACCCAGCCTTTTCATAAAGATCACACAAGTACACCAATGAGCTTAACAAATCGTCGAAGTTGAGCCGGGCCTCTATGGCGGTACGAATCATCTCATCTGGTTCTACCTCCTTAGCATACTCTTTCACAAGCCACTCACATACCTCACCGAAGTTACGCCCATTCCCGTTAAGAGACCACCCGTCGATAAACTTGGACTTATATTTGTGCTTTGCGTCACCATGAAGATAGGCGAAGATACTTGCGGCCTTCTCTTCATCGCCCTTCTCTCGCATCACAACGTTGACATATGTGTAAAGAAACTCCTCAACGTCTTCAGTCTTGCCCCCTGTGAACGTTATACGAGCAGCGTTGAGATCCATGATTACAGAAAAGAAATCCCCCGAAGTGTTCCTTACTACTGCTCAACTCGAATACCTCGGGTGCAACCCCCTCCACAAGAGTACCAAATGATAGGGGTAAATCGGCGGGGGAAGAGATCCTCAGAACCAATTACCCTGAGAAGGAGGTGTTGCGAGCGACAAAAGTGCTACCGTGGTATTGTTGAACGAACAAAAGGGAGTGTATATAGAAGAGAGTTGAGAAGCTACAAGCAAGTATAAAAGGGGCAGGGTCTACCACCGACGCTCTGCGACTAGCGTAAGAAAAAGTTTTCTTGGGTCTGAAGCTGACTTTCAACTTCCTACTACTCGGGACTTGGCTTGAAGTTGTCTGCCAACTTGCTTTACCTCCACTAAAGGAAGCAGTTTACTCGGCTTATATAGACTTTTGGCTACCCCAAAAGTCTCAAACAAACATACTAATAACCATAAAATGTATTCACGGTAATCGTGTGAACCAGAGAGACTATTAGAAGATATTTCCTCAAGGTAAATATCTAGGTGCCATACCCATGCCAGCCACCCATCGGCCAGGAGTGGGAATTGATGTGGGCCATTATAAAGACCTTTCAGAGCTACTTGTAGTATCACCCACAACCTGGAACTGTACTGACATCTACTATGACAGCGTGTCCTAAAATGAAAAATTCAACTGATGAATTTGCCACACTCACCCAAATTAAAAAATATCTTGCAAATTCAAAAACTGTAAAAATATCTTCCCAAATCCGATACTGTATACAATCATGGTCCTCATCTAGATTTTTTTCGTGTGCGAATTTGCGCACATCACTTTCTATAGAAGAGTAGTCCTCTCGACAAACTTTTGCTTTTCCTTCCTGTGAACTTTTAAGAACCAATCTTTCCATCAATTTTCTTTTAGGAATAGAATCATAAAACGGATTTCCCATGAATCCAAATTCACCGTGCAACTCCATTTCTATTTTTTCTTTGAGCATTTTGGTCCTCCTTTTTCGAAATAGGAATCATTCGACTCGTGATCTGCTTCGTCCTCCAAATACAGTTCCAATATTTTATCAAGCAGATTTTTAGTTATTGTCCTAATCGCATGCAAAATCAAAGTGGTGGCATTACCTCACATTTTTTTATTTCGTCCAAGGCCCTGAAACTTTTCGTAAACGTTGCCTTATTTAAAGTCTGAAATCGACGTCGTTGAGACAACCCCGTAGCCATCAACTACCCCATCGCCTAACCTCTTTTTTTGCCCTCAAAATGACCAACCTCCGCTCGTCCCTCATCATCGCCAGGTCATCCCGACTCCGCCGTACCCTCAATTCTCTGGCCCTTATGGCAAATAGTCCAACCGACTACGATGACTACTGTAGAAGAATGGACCGGGACCTAATTTGGGAGTGGGTCCGCCGCAACTTCCTCGAGGAGGCGGAAGGGGCATAGGAGGAGGGAGAGGAAGATGGGGAAGAGGAGGACTGGGCGGAGCCACTAGTGTAAAACTGTGGGGGAGCTCCCATGGTTAACGAAGGGGAGACTGAGGGAGTAATAATTATCTATGAATCTTCTGACGAAGTTGAAGAGAAGGGTGAAGAGAAGGAAGAGAAAGATGAGGGAGAGGGAGACATGGAAAGTGCTGGAATAGTGGGGAGGGGGCCGGAAAGTAAGGACCAGGTGCAGCCGACTCTAGAGCCGGATGGGGACACATTCAGTGGTCTAGATATTTCCCAGGAGGCAATGGAGAATTCCAAGCCGTTCGCGCATATTGTCGGGACTGCTTGGGTGGAATGGATATTTTGGGGGAACTGTATGGCTCTGATGTATAGGACTAAAAACTTAAAGGGATAAATCTAGATATTTATCCTGATAGTATCTGCTGTTAGTATTTCTCGTTCACATGATTTCATTTGATGTATTGTATGGTTCTTAGTAGGCTTGTTTGAGACTTTAGGGTTAGCCAAAAATTCTATAAGAGCTGAGTAAATTTCTTCCTCTTCTGGAGGTTAAGCAAGTTGGCAGACAACTTCAAGTCAAGTCCCGAGTAGTAGGAAGTTGATAGTCTCCTTCAGACCCAAGAAAAAATTTCCTACGCTGGTCACAAAGCATCAGTAGTAGACCCTGCCCCTTCTGTACTTGCTTGTAGCTCTCTCAACTGTCTTCCTTATCAACTTCTTCTTATTCGTTCAGCTATACCACAGTAGCACTTTGTCGCTTGCAACACCTCCTTCTTGGGGTAATTGGGTCTGGGAATCTCGTCTCCCGACGATTTCCCCCTATCACGGGCAGCGCGAAGAATGGCACTCTTCGTGATCTCGGGGAGTGGCGAAATCAATGTTCTCCCAAGGAAGGACAGGGATATGTGTTAAAGGGTGGAGAACAGAGAGAGTGGCCTGGGTGTTAGGGGTATTGGGGTCAGCGATGGGTCCGTCGGTGAGAGCGCCCATAACTCAGGACTATTGTGCGTCCGCAGATAAGCGCGTACTACGAGCGGCAGTTTTGGTAGGCGTGTAGGCCGGCCGGGGTTCTGAGGATCGGCGGAAGTTCTATTCAGACCGGGAGCGAGCAGCTGCGAGGGCTTCGAGCCAAAGCGCAGCCCATTCATTTCCCGTTGACGCACGGTGAATGCGCTCCTGGAGGTCGTGGAGTTCTCTCGCCGAAGAGTGTGAGCCGGGTTCACTACGGAGAGATCTTCGGAGTCCCACAGTCGGGAACATGTAAAGCCAGCGAAATGCCTTGCGATTTGTTTCAGAACAACAGTGACGCTGCCAACTCGCTCTAGACTGATAAAGAGGAGGTTAGCGCTGTAGAGACACGGGCCAGGAATAGGAGTGAAGAGATCAGCCGGCTGGAGGGGAGTGGCGAGGATGTCTTAGACGGAGAGGGGTCAGATATGGCACCTGGGGGGAAGAAAGTTAGGAGGTGTGTTGGGAGGGGGCGGGCTAAGCAGTCGGCGGGGCCTCTCTCGGGGAGTAAGGAAGGGAAGAAGAGTATTAAGAATTGTTCGGGTTGCAATTGTTACTAGATTTTGAACTTTTCTTGGACTTCAGAGTGCATATATACAGTCATTATATCCGCTAATCTACATGTTCCTGGTTTCCACGATATTTTTTTGACAGCACCAGTCTGGAATTCATGTCGCACACAGCTAAAATCTCCTCAGATAGACTTTTCTATGGAGTTTTTCTGCGTCGAAAGGAAGGTAAACAAGTTCCTCGAGTGAAGTACAATACGAGGCTTAATTTCAGTGTCGAGAAGCTCTGTTTACGCCATTGCTATTCTTTTCAATTGATTAATCCCTTCTGACGCCGCAAAAATCTCTGCAATTGGTACACTCTTAACAGGGCGCTTAGAATTGTAGGGAATCTGAGACATCACGCGATCGATCGAATTGACCTTCATGTAGTTCACAAGGATAACCGTCAGGACACTCATTTGTCCGCAGTCGTCGATACGAGCATAATCTGGGAATACCAGAATACTGAGTTCGTGCTGTTTCTTATCAGTCAGGCTAGGGTATGCAATTGTCGTATCGTGCTTCTTCAGCTTGCGTAAGATATTAATTTGTTCAACCAGTGTAAAAAAAACTCAAGTTGTGGTGCCTTTTTTTGCAAACAAATGGCATGAAATGACCAGAGCGGCGATGCTGCTGTTCTAATCCAACACAGAGAGCCTTTTTTGGACGCATACACTGATTTATAAATCGGATTCAGCATTTCATCAAACTACTTGCGGCAACGTCTGGACAATGGGTACTCAGTGACAGCACTCAACTTTTCGTCCACGTCGATCTCAATGCATCGATTACAATTCTGAATTATGTTGATTCCAAAGAAAAGAAGTTTTCCTGGATCGTGCTTCACATCACAAAACTTAAAGCGACTGTTTATCTCCTTCATAAATCTCTAAACTCTACTATATTATCCAGCAGCTTTAAGGTCATCCATAATCTTTGCAACAAAAATACCAATCTCATATTTCCTTCTGATAGAATAGCTGTCGATTATGAGTCGACTGGTATAATGCAATGTCAATCATGACAATGTGGAGTTGGTTTTGCCATTTTGCGTTGGTGTTGACCAGTTCATACGCGGGGGTCAGTAATAGCCAAAGATGTGTCGACAGCATCCTTCTTTCTTTCGGAGGGCTCACATATACATCTCTTTGTGCCTTATCGGTCGGCATAAAAGCCGACTTAATGTCTGCTCTGTGAACTATCCAGCCATGAAGATATACAGAAGATTCAAATATTCACAGACTTGTTGATAGAATGTAGTAAAATCTTTGCTCAGCCAATTTTCAAGTCATTTTTGTTGTCATGAGGCGCAATACATGCCTTGAGCTCCAATGAGCCTTCATCATTAATTATAACCTTATACAGCGTGTGACTAGTAATGATATTTGATTTGGAAGGAACATGATCATGCTTTACTGGTTTCACATTCTTGAGGAAATTCTCCTTTTCAATCTTGAATACATTTACAAGAGGGAAATGTTCAAAACCTTGAGCATTGTACCCCAATATGTTCGTTTTTTCAAAATGTTCTAACATAGACAAAAATACGCGTCCTCTGCACTGGAGACTTGTAGATCAGATACAGATGAGCTGAAACTTGCAGCTAATGCATTATTACATTTCCTGATATCATTTGTCATATCAAGGGCTTCCATGTCACCGTCGTTGTAGCGTGTATCCAGCCGATCATCCTCTTAAGCATCATGTACAGTGCTGGGATAGAACTTCTCGTCCTCTAGCCAAAACACAGAAACATTACCTTCAACAGAAGTTTCAACGTTTGCAGACTTGGTTGAAAAATCAACATCGCCAGGAGACATAGTAGCAGAGGTGTTTTCATCCATATCAGTAATGGTACTAAGCGTTCCTGTGCTACCATTCATGTGAAGGTATGCTTCGGTAGAGGGTATAATCAAATCAAGTCCATGTTGCACAAGTTGCGCGAAGCTCTCGTCCGGAAGTGCAGGACAAAAATAATCGAAAGCAGCTTTAACGTCCCCTTTTTTCGCCCTGGTACATCGACTGAGCGTCACCCAAGGCCTAATGAAAATATTGGCCTGGGAGTCGACCACTTTAATCTCTTTTCATGGCCCAACTTTGGTATATTTCTACCATATCACCCACCGCAAGGGGAACTTCAGTGACCAATTTGGATATCATAGTAAGAGCAAGCTTTCTTCGTGCTCGTAGCTTATCATAA
Organism: Kappaphycus alvarezii; assembly: GCA_002205965.3. NCBI lineage: Eukaryota > Rhodophyta > Florideophyceae > Gigartinales > Solieriaceae > Kappaphycus > Kappaphycus alvarezii. The sequence goes on along the minus strand of NADL03000093.1, from coordinate 327,573 downwards.
GCAGTACTTACATCATCGGGTACAGTGACATCGGTAGGCTTTCCAACAGTAGGGAAGTGAAGCCTTTTGGAAAGTTCAAAGAATGACATGTTCTCGTTACCGCACAGATCATTTGAGATTGGCACCGACTTATATACTCCGAACAGCGGATCGAACTTCTCTCCAGGAGCCTCCTTTAGCCGCAAAAATACAATGCAAATGATACCATGCTTTGACTCTATTGCATTCTTCGAATGCAGACCAGGAGGCACGGGATTAAGAGATATGCCAACGTGGCCGATGTAGTCTGTAAACGAACTGACAAGGAAGCCTTTTTCTGCAAGAATAGATTCAGGTTAACAAAAGTGAGAAATTTAAGAAGCCTCAATCACAATAACGGCTTCTCTGAGATTTGTAGTTGTGACAGCGTACACACTTGAGTGCCTCGTGATGAGATCCACCAGATGCTTCAGCAGTATCTCATCCAAATTGAAATGGTCAACACATAATACCTCTTTCAAGTCCTTGGAAAGACAACCGATAAAATTGCGACCGGTTTATGGGACGCCTGTTGAACGAAATACTGTGAAACTATTGACAACTTTGGCAAAGTATGCAGCAATCAGCAAAAAAATGTTTTTCCAAAATCCCTTACGTTCAAGTAACACCTTGTAGTCTGTGAATCCTGTTTCACTGCATACATGCTGTCATACTTTTTTAATTATTATTTTGACTACACACCACGGATTTGTCTCTAATTTCACAGCCGAGGGATAGTTAAATATTGAGCCGTAGGTGCAGTGAGATTTGAAGCGGTCTATTGTACTGTAATTTAGCTCAACATTTTGTGTTTGACGGGAGAAATTTGGTCAAGTTTATTTCCAACACCACAGAAGAGTGAATTATTCCCTATATTCTCAATGTTGGCTTTTCGGATCACGTTTCTGCCAATTTCCTACTGGTATGATTCATTTACCACAAGGTCGGTGATACAGACTGAGATATTTTGATCAGATGTTGCACTCTATAGGAAACATTATGGAGTGTGTGAAGAAAAGGGTAAGAATGACACGCAGAGGGTGAACGGAATTTGAAGAGGGGTGATTGGAGGATTAAATGAGTTCCGCAAGACGCTGTCATTCAACCTACAGCTACCAATTTCCACACTCCGCAGGTCCTCAAATCATCATACCAGCACTCCATAAAACCTCCGAATGGGAGATTTTTATGAAAGCACAACACCAGTTTTGTGCAAATGTGCATATTAGATTTCTAATTCTTAATAAGGCTCAAATGTTCTGCCTAATTCAATATTTTATAATGCGATTGTGTTTAATATAATTTGGCTATTGTCACTTGAAATGTCACGATGACGGAAATGATTCAAATGGTACGATTCCATTTAGTTTTGGCAATCTGTTGGACCGTTGATCCAAATGATCGACTACCGATCCTCTTCGTGCCGTCTAGACATGTTCTGATCTCCTTCTAACAAATGCAAAACTATGTTGTTGTCCAGCCTTCTGCGCATTGGTGGACATTCTATATCACAATAGAATTGAGTCCAACGCTTTGCTACATCTGCTTTCCGCATCATTCGACTCGGATAATAGTAATGACGCTACTTATGACATCATAACCCACTCATAATGCAGGAACGAAATCGGCTTCCGCCGTTCTCGCTTATAGTACCGGAGCTATTCGCATCACCTGGAGAGTCTCAAGTGAAATGAATAACGTGTATCCGAGCCCTTCTGAGCGTTCCGTGATGAAATCGTCGTTCTGTTCCGCTATCCATGTAAATAAATGTGTACCTCTTCAAAAAGAGGCACGAAGAAGCTATCCACCTTCACTGGCTCTGTGGGCCCCTTAAAAAAGCCAAAGTGCGATGAAGTTATCAATGAAAACCGTACATACGGGGATAGATTGTGGATAATGGCTACAATCGGCCAACAACCATACGATATATTGGCGTGAACTTAAAATTCATCTTTACTCGGGGCAATTGAAACGTCAAACATGATCTTTTCAATGGCCTCGTGTTGAGCAGCAATTGTGTGGTACAAGCTTCCATCTAGTACATCCCCATACAATACATGACGTCCATAACGTGCAGTATGCGCCATATGCTCCTTAATCTTGTTTGGAGACAAACCAAACAAGCCTTCACATCTTTCGTCATGTCCAACCCATGCTCTCAAACATAGTAGGAGCGGCGAGTATTCAAAACTATAACAGTCCGGCATCGTGCCTTTACTTCGACAAACCGTGCACATTTCGTCATCTCGTACTGGAAGATCTTCATCTACGCCCAATCTTCTTATCAGCGCGTGACCATGACAGGTCAAATACCTGATAGTATCAAACCCGACATGTCCCCCAAATTGCTCTTCAACGTTACTAGTGCGATCAGAGCCTTCACAAGCTTCATGATACATGCCATAGTGCGTTGGTGACTTGAAATTGAATAAAAGTCTGAACAAATTCCCTATTCTGTTGAGCCCAGTTTCTAAAGCGCAAGGTCTGACTTGACCATTGGACTCCGCGCGGGTACCTCTTTATCACCTGAGTGCTTGGCCCGATTTCTGTTATTGGGTGAAACATGTAATCAATCATATCAACATATTCATGATAATTGCAGGCCTGATTATCGGGGGCGCTTAAAGACGAGTCGGATAATTCCCCACTAGATTGATCAGAAAAAGTAATACCAGTTCCATCAATCTCACCAGATTCTTTTTGATCCTCTTTTTCACCTAAAAAATTGACGACAGCACCGAAACCGTTATAGGGAGCCCCAGAAATACCTTCTCCGATATGTAAACCTGTAGATAGCTCGTGATCTGAGCTACCTACGAGTTGAAATAATTCACCTTCGAGATTAACCCTCCGTTCATAGATCAGCTGCTCCATTCCCACTGTGTGCCTGAGACCGGAAGGAAAAGTTGGAAGACCCGCTTTCAGTCTTGTCATGTTTGCTACTGCGCGATGGGGAAATATGTTACTCTAGGATATATTGTTTCGTGCCGGTTGGCACGAGAACAAGTACTCTGCTGCACATATGAATCGTAGGCGATCGGCCTTCTTCAAAAAGCAAATTTGGGACGCGACATATAGAGATCTTCGCCAAAAGCTCCCAGATCGTCAAAATGATCGTAGTAAGGAAATTGGAATCTGATTATACCTTCCAGCCTGAAAGTCTGAGACTTGGGAAAATGCCAACATTTCAATCCTTCATTATCGCTACAACGGCGGAATTTGTGGGCCATCCAATATGACTTGAGTAGTCCAGTATTGACCCGGTAGTCAAAACGAACTAGAGCTTTTGCCTCTAACCGAATGCTCATCGTGTAAGGCACCAGCATGCAAAAGATGAAGTAGTCCTCCGTGTGCTTGGCTACACTTCCACCTCTGTATTAGCAGCAGTGGTTACAACCCAATTCGCTAGATGCATCCCAGCAATCATCAAAATCATCAAAATAATTCACTCTCATCCACCCCGTTCATTCGGTCAACCCCCAAGGCAGTACTTCTTGCCCGTTTCACGAGCTTGCTCCCAGATGGAAAGTTTCCAGCCGAGATCAACCCTGGAAAGTGACCTCAGCAAATTCCATAGAGAGAAATAAACTTAAAAAGAAAGAGGCTTCTTCATTTGTAACTTCAATATGTACACGCAAATGGGTCAAACTTGTGAAGTTAACTGACGCTTACGATCGTGACCACCGCGAAAAATACTCACAAGATGGGCACATACTGTACCGCTGGTCGGATCAATCTATGACAGATTATCAAATTACTTCTACCATCTACGGACTTTTCTAATATAACGCCCGAGCTATGATTCCAACCATATATAATCACTTGACTTAAAATCAAGCTTAAGCACAGGACTCGCGCAGCTATGCAAAAATTCTTGGCTCAAACCTCGCTCAATCGCTTTTGTGACCCTATCACACAGACTAATCGCGTTTTCAGTATTAGAAAATTCACAGCGGCCAAGATGCTCTCCAAGCAGCGTATTAGGATTGATCAGCAAAAAACGCCTCCGAAAAGGTCAAATCGTATCCAAATCATCACCTTTGTGCTTTCTTCCAACCCCAAATCCGCTAGCTGAAATTTAATCTAAGATACAACTTCGAAAAGTCACTAACGAAGGAAGAAATTCAAGCTACGCATGCAATTCAAGAATTGGAGGTGCATCAAATCCAAAGTTCGTTTCTCAGCATTGCTCGGGAAACTCTTCCAGACTTACCTAAGAGTAACTTCACTACAGAGAGAAAAAATCAGTCTAGGTAAAGCACGGATGACAGGTCCGGTTTTCACGTCTACATTAGTCTCGCGATAATTGAAACATCTCCGTTACACGCCTTGCGTTTCAATTATAGTGCGGTTTCAATAACCATGATACACGTGTGCAACTTGTATGCCTTTTCCAAAAGAGCATAAACGGACAATTTGACCGAGGTTTGCATGAAGAAGTCAGTGATCCTCCTCTGTTGCTTCGAGCTGAGCCGCTTAAGTCCAATGGAATGTTAGGCATCCCTTAAAGCCTTCAAAGATTGACTACCCATCTCAGAGGAGAACTCCTCACAAATACGTTTTGCAAGGGAACACACACGCAATTGCTCACAGTCAGACGGCAGCCCAATGTCATCATTAATAATGGCATTACAGTCCAAATCTGATAAATCATCCTTATCATCCTTGGCCAGCTCACAAGATCAACAACATCAGACAATAAGATATCATCTGTAGCAAATTCAATGCAGTCGTTCTTGCCCAGTGGGTTAAGGAGCTCCGATGTACCCAAAAGGCAGCGTACAGGCACAAGCAGTGCGATGCTTTCTTCTACTTCCAGCCGATTTTTCTCATCTGTAGGATTGCAAATATTGGAAAGAACCATCAGATCACTCCTACACTGGGGATACTTGAGAAGCCCTGTATGCCTCCCGCAATTAGTAATGATGCTGTCTGATAGCTCCCCCCAAATTTTCTTCAACCATTTCATAGCAATGATTACATCAATTTTGTATAAGTCTTTGGCATTCTCATCAACTAAATCAACAGCACTTTCCATTTGCAGAGATCAGAACCGCAGCTTCATTGCTGCAATAATACCGGCATCCATTGAATGTAGCTTAGACGTGGTATTCGGTGGAAGATAAAACACAGTAGTGTACTTCAATTGCGGTAGGGGTTGACGCACCCCATGCGCACTGCAGTCGTCCATTATTAGAGCCGTTTTTGAATTCGACGAGAAACAATCCACTGGTCGAAACTAGATAACTATTCTCGGAAAAGAATTGCGGTCATCCACGCTTTCTTATTCGCGTGGTAGTCGAATCCAATTTTATCCCTGTATTCCCTCCAAAACATCTCGGTTTGCACGAATTTCCTATCAGCATCAGCTCAAAGCACCGGGAGCCGTCCGCATTGCAACATGGCATGAAGATAATTCCGTCCTTTGCTTTTTACGTCCTGAAAAACGTTCTGTGGCAAAAGTTACATCTGGTGCCATCCGATAGAAAAGTCCAGATTCATCACAATTAAAATCGTCCTTTGGATCATATTTAGACAAGGCCCCTTTTATCTTTGGTAGTTCCCGTTCCAGTGCTGTTATGTCTGCATCCCCACTCTCGCCATGGGACTTGAAAACCAGTAGTCTCCACCGTTTTTTAAATTTTGCGATCAAACCCTCGGAGACCTTCAGATGTGATTACTTGTCGTCTGTCAAACGGCAATTAGTTTTATTGTAAAGGTTGCGTGCTTTTGCACATATCATTGAGGCTTTTCTGTTCCAGCGCTTAGATTTCTGGTCAATAAACCAGCAGAATAAGGATTCCTCTAGGGCATGATTAGCCCCTTTCTTATCCTGAATGCGCCTTGAAATAGCACTGTTTGGCTTTGCGACCAATTCCGTTGCGTTGAGAAGTATGCGGGAAATTGTTCCTTTGCTTGGGGTGCAGCTAGTTTGAACCTTGCCTTGGCCCATTCAGCTAGCTGCGAAAGTGAGGGTTTATTTCCCTTGTCCTCCTCAGTTGAGTGGTGGATGCATGTATGTTGCTTTTGCAACATGGTCAATGGCGTGTACTTCTGTTCGCTGGATGTCATGATTTGCACACAGGAATGCGTAGAACGACAGTCTCTGAGGTGTTTATTTTCTTTGTTCTACTGAGTTCTAATGCCTTTATAGATAATGTATTATTAACCAGGCCTGATGCCCTCACGAGGGAAAATATCCGTTTCAATTATCGTTCATTGAAACGATATTTATTTTTAGTTATTTTTTTGGCTTTTCCCGAGGCAGGAAACGGGGGTCTATTTAAAATAAAGTGCCGATACCCATATCGGGAATTACAATTATCGCGAGACTACTGTATAAGCTGCCTAAATGAAATAGTTCAAGGCAAAATCACAGTACGCCGGCGATCATGACCCCTGATGGATCCGTCCCTAAAAATACAACGGACCGTTTCGGAGTTCCTCAGAGTGCGGCACACGGTGTAATTCGTCTCTTCACGAATCATCTTATCAAAACCAGTGACGCCAAAAGTCTAATTTCAAAGGAAAACAGGAATAAATGTCAGTACAGTCTCAGCTTAGTGAAATCCACTTATTTGCGGGCTACTGAGTTGAATAAATCATGTAATAGTAATTTTGGAATTCAAAACATCCTCAGGGACAATGTAATTCAGTTTGAACAGAATCGTTCAAACAGACATGATAATAACAGGGATTTTATTGCCAAACCGAATGAAAATTCTCACACTTTCAGTGATGGCAGCACTGACAGCCCAGCAGAAGTAGAGAGGAAAATTTACAAGCTGCAGCGACAGATATCTAAGAAACGTAGAAACAAACAAACCAAAGCCGACAGCAGAAAGAAGCGGCGTCAGTAGAAACGCACCGAATTGTAGTTTTTTTTGGCATTATTTGAACCTCTCTTGGCGAAAGTAAAGGGGAAGCATTATAACTCATATGTAACCACTGCCTAAAATTCATTAACCTTGACCTTAACTGCATTTATCCAAGAGCACATATCAACCGGGAACAGCATCTATACAAACTGAAATCTTCCTGGACATAAAGCTGAGCTGCTATAGCCACCTTATCTAGCATCTTTTCTCAGAGTCCGGCGGCTCAAGCACTCCAACCTATGCCCACCGCCACTTCACTCCCCTCCATCGTATTTGTCCTCCTCCAACAGCCCTTGCAACGAACATCTCAACCAATTTGAACACGTTATTTCGTTATTATCTCGCAACCTATCCATTTGCAATTGTCCCGGAAAGTAAAGTCTTTTGTGTTTCGTGCAGTAACATCGCCGATTATTTGCGAAAATAATTGCATGCGAGCTTATTATGCATATTTGTTCTAAAGTGCATGGAAATGCACGGCAGAAGATGAGAGATAGGAGCAAGACAGCATCAGTAATCAGTACAAAGTTTCTATGTCTGCGCGCAGAGCAAAGATGCGCTCAGGTTTGCTCCCAGATATTCGCGTGTGTGAGTTTGAATGAAAATTTAGGTAGCGCGAAATCCGGATTACCAAACGCCGCCAGTGGAAGTCGTCAGTATTTGTCAAAATAGCGTTATCAGAAGACTTCTAAGTTAATTATAAACAAATGAATTTGATTAGTGTAAATTCAGCGAGCCAACGATGACCTCGTCCCAGACGTCGCTGCTGGTGAAGATGAGTTTCCGTTTTTTGCTTTCATATTTGGATCTGAAGCTGTATTTCACAGTGTGATCAATTCGATCAAGACTTTAAATTGATTCCAATTCTACCAACTCACGGGGAACAGAGTGATGAGCTATTCAGTGATGAAGCAATGCGAGTTGCAACGATTTCCAACATTGGCAGGTTGGACTCGAGATTGGTAATGTCGAGAGAGTGAGAGGTTGTAACGGTGGTGGTGGATAAATTCAAATAAAGAAACCTGTTTGAGTTTTATGTACTTGTTTCGGTTTAGCTCAATGCGTTTGTAGGAATATGAGATGGGATTAGATAGGGAGGTGCGACGATGTAGTGCAATTGGCACTGTCACAGTTCTGCGATCGGCAGAACTGATTTTGGTGATCTTTTTTTGATCTGATTCACGGCTAACCAGCAGGCACTGCAATGTACAGTAAGGGAAATTTTCGCTTGTCGCCCACTACTACTCTTGGTACCGTATAACCGCCTGAGAGTTTCTGAGGGCTTGCAGTCCCCACCATTCGGCCCCCAAATTGGACATGATATTTTCGCAGGTGAAAGGCATCTATTGGGCCAAGTGTCGACTTTACTTATCTTTAATTTGTATCTCCCTAACTTGCCTGACCCTAACTTCACCCCGCTGTCGTAGATAAGCCTAACCTATTTAACTAGTATTTATACCTACCTGGCCACTAGGGCCCAAATTAAACAGCCACACCGTTGTTGGCTCTGAACTTGACTCCCAACTTCCGCCTTTGCAGAAAACTAGCCAACGGAAACTTTGGCTATAGCCACGTTTATCCGCCCGGGTCTCCCTTTCTATTCCCACCTCTCTATCCGACATTATACTACCCATTTTATTGTTGGTTTGTGATATTTAGTCACACTTGGCGCCCCGTACACCGGCGGCTATATACAAACAGGAACTTCAAGGTTGTCGTTGGTGATAACACCCTTATCCCCAAAGGAGATATGCACCTCTGCTGACCTACTACTACATCTTTTTGCCCAGTATTACACCCCTAGTGTCTACGGTTCTTTGGAATCGATTCTTATCAAGGTTCTAGCTTTTCGCAGACTGCGGTCCGGCCTTACAACCCGGAGGACAATTATACCTTCCAGCCATCCAAAGAATCACCGCTGCTCTTCCAGACCCAATTTTCCTCGCCGTCGGCGAGCTGTGCTACTGTATCACAGGATGCTTAAAGAGAAAGGGTGACAGCGAAAACCCTGTGGGTCTTGGTGTGTTTATGTTGATTTTCTCATTGTCTGGCGGGATTCTGTTCCTAAAACAGAAGAACTGCGCAACGCGCATTGCACTGCAGAGGAGAACGAAAAGGGGAAAAAAATGTGATGAGAAGGTTGAAAGAAGAGTTGAACGGTATTTTTGGCACCAAAGATGTGAAGTTTGCTTTTTTAGCAAGCTAATGGGGGTATACTTGGATGATGTGCCAAGATTGCAAAAGTTGTGTGAGGATACGCTAGTAAAGGTTGCAAAGAGGAGATCTGCCTTGACGAATGCTCTCCAGAGACCGGTGGTAGTTCACGATCATTTGAGAATATGTGAATGATTTAGCGCAAATTGTTTGACGGAGCTGTTTGTTGCTGTTTTTGTCGCTGCCAGTAGCTCTTGATGACGAGTACAGTCAAGGCGGCTGGGTTTCAACAAATGTTTACGTTTGTGGATTTTGTTTATGATGTATCCCCATCTTTTGGGTCTTTTATATCTTTAACAAAGGAGTCATCATTCTTTGAATGACAGTAAGAGGGGCTTCACATTTGGATAAGTTTTAAATATTGTCATATCACGGGAACCGTTTGACCAAGTTGAACATTTTGGGACGAACTATTAGGCGGAGGGTATTGAGCCCGCTACGAAGGCAACATGGAAAATATCCTGTATTTTGTTAGTAGGAGGAGTTCATCGTTATCTTTTAAAAGTCAGTTCCGTCGAGAAATGAACAACAGTGTGAGTATCAGATCATATCAGCGTTATTGACGTTGGCACTGATATGTATCAGTTTTGAACAGCCTCTCACACTATTTCCTGCATTTGCAGTATCATTCGTCGCGTGAATAAGACGTGACGGTTGATTAGGGGACATTTTTATACGGTATCAAAAGCTGTAGTGCAAAGCGTGGTAAGGAGTATATTCCCCTTTCCACGATTAATTGTTACATGAACGGCTTTAAATCCCTAAATCTAGACGGTGCTCTATTTCAAAATATTAGAAATGACCATTCGGTGTGGAATTTGCACCGGCATTTCACATCCATTAACGCAAGGAAGTACAGCAATGACAACCCCGTCCTCCAACCCCAAATGGCCTCTACACACATGCCACAGCTGGCCTAAATTTAGTCAACTCACAGTTCCATCCTCCATGCATCCTCCATATGCATCCAGTAGACTCCATTCAACCTCTGCAGCCCCTCAAGTCACAACTCTACAGTTTAAAATGGAATAAGAACAATCGATCCAATAATAAGTCTTGGTAAACTGACGTCCTCCCTTCTTCATACTGAATGTGCTTATGCCAATTTAAAACACTAAGAATATTTTTAAGCTTAGGTTTCCGTGAGAAACCAAAATGATCAGCGAGAAGATTCAACTCTACTGAACCCACGGCTGAATACGGTGTGACACTGTCCACTTAGGGACCTAAGTGTTGTGTACAATTTCTGGTGTTCGAGTAATTTGAAAACTCGTCAATAATGCCATGTTAAATCGCACAATTTTCTTTTTTTCAGCACTACTGTCGCTTTACAATGCTTGAGACGAGGATACTTGACGAAGAGATTGAGAAGATGTATACGTTAATTTTGCTTCGTGTGGAGTTGCATGTGATGAAAACTGGGGCGGCAGCGAGCTATCAGGGTTGTGAATTCGACTTCAACGACCGCAATTGTTGCATCTTTTGCATGGAAACTTCTTAGTGGGGTCACCACTACGACTTTCTTCACCACGTGGGTGAATTTTAGAATAATTTGTACCAGCCAAACTGGTCCTGAGGGTCTTATTGATGACATTAGTAGGTTAATTTGTGATATTGTAACAAATTTTGATTACGGACGCCACATACTGGTAAGTGATCAAGCTTTAGAACTCATCGTTCGAATATTGAGTTTTCAAGTTTTCATGAGAAGGGGCGGCTGCGGCCACCACAGAGACTCTCTGTGAGTCACCAATGGTGGAGTTAGATAGTAGCATCAATGATTCAATACATTCGAATAGTCAGATGGTTGCGGATATGGAGTTAAAGTTGTCCATCTGTGCTGTAAACCTGGTCAAGGTTTCGGTTTCACCACGCCTTATGTTCAATAACCGGTTAAATGAGCAATATGCATCACTTACAACAGATAGAGCATATTTCTTGTAAATCTTGCCAATAATGAGATTTAAAGCTCCTTCGGTAGTCAATTAAGCGTCTGATATTTCAAAGCAGAGGTCGTTCGCTCGGTGATGCAGTTGCGACTTCAGAAAATCAACCTGCAGAGCTATCGGAGCCTTATTACTGTTCGAGTGAGGTAATTCACCAGTGGATCCACGTTGAGGAACAGGAGCCCCAAAAAAAATTTTCCCAAAACTTGAGCCAAACTGATATTGATTCCTCTGTTTTGCTCCTTTTATGGGAGAGGCTCCAGATTTTTCAGTTTCTGGTTTCCAAGCGGAACCAAAATCTCAAAAGCTTGCGTTCGGAATTACTACTTGAGGTGCGCCAAAGGTTACAGATGGATGAAGAGGCCGCGCGCTAAAACTTGGTTGTGGTACTGCATTAGGTTGAGGCTGTGTCAAAAAGTTGACAGCTGTCGGTCCTGGTTGGGATAAATAATCGAGCTGCATACCAAATGGGTAGAAGGGAAGTGGTTCCGCACCAAATAATGGAGGTACCCCGAATTTAGTTGGGGATTTCGAAAAGGTACCGCGGGCTTCGGAGGATCTGATGTGAACGTAGTTTGTTGAGTACTGCTGTTTACCCCTGTTCCACTCAGAAGATATTTTGCGTAATGAGGCGGTTGTTTCAATATGTTGGCACCAAAGAAAATAGTGCTAGCACTTAGTTTAGGAGCAAAATTCGGCTTTAATTGCGGTCCTCCGAATGGGGCTGAAGGGGGCTTCTCGATGTGGAGTGTTTTGAGACTCAAATATGAAGCCGGTGCAAGTCTGAGAGAACAGTTTCACCTTTGAAGTTGCCGATGGGTCCAGCTGAGAGTTTAAATGGAGGATTCCCGAAAGCTACTGGTCTCGTAATAGTGATGCCACGGGTCATATTAGAAGCGAGCTTAAATGCGTCTCCATCTTCCTTCACTTCTTTCGAGCCGTATACGGTCCTTATGAACGGATCCGTGACATTGGGTGCCGCATCTGCCATCCTTTGCCGTCTCTTGGGCTCATCACCCTGTGCAGAAGATTCGGCCACAAATCGAGCAGCACCTACCCTCAAAGATGATGAGGATGTCCCAAGAAGAATTACAAGAGTTGGCTGTCGCTCTCAACCTGCAACCCCATGTCCGTAGGGCCCTGTAAGAGGCTGCAGCCAATGCGTACAGGATATATGATCTCTGGAAGGGTGATCCGAGCCGCACGAATCGCGGCCCCGAAGCGACAGGCCGACGGATACTCGGCCTGGCCTTTCACCATTCCGCGGCCTCCGGTTTCCTACAAAGCCATCTGACCAATAAGGCCAAAGCCTCCGATGTTCATTGGAGTATCATCTCCGTCATCAACTCGGTTATTCATTTTAAGCGGACTGGTCACCGCCGAAGTGTAATCACTGCTGACAGACTCTGAATTTGTACAGTGACCATGTCGCTGACCACAGACCCCTCGCTTCCTATGTGTTCAGTGCTGCGGGTTTGGACTAGGTGCCCAAGTTCCTGCTGCTAATTCCTGGAACCAACTTTCGGCAGCCTACCCTCCCAGATCTCTCAACTTCAGTTTCCCCCCGGTGCATTTTCTTTAGCCTGACTTATACTGTCTACCGGTAAACTCTACATTACGAAACTGTAATTAAATCCCCCTGCGCCGCTTTTTACGGTAGCGCTCCTGAACATTACGGCGCCTACTGGAAATATCGTCGCCAATAGAATATAATCGCTCCTTAATCCGTCTTTGGTGAGTATTATCTTCCGAGCGCAGCGGATGAATTTGAACGTGAACATTGGACAGCGCTGTGCGAAGGCGGAAAACTAAATCATATTTGTCTTCTTTCCCGCGCCATTTACTCCCAACTACTGCCCGGAGTGAGCACAGCCGTCCGAAAAAGTGTTCCACGATAATACGATTAGACCCCAATTTTTTGTTTGTAGCCTTTTCTTCTCATGTAAAATTACCAATTGGTGGCTTCTTCTTCGGAATAAATGCACTAGTCAGCTCAATCGCCCTGAGTATCCTGTATCTATTAATACGCCCCAATGGTTGGGGTACTCTCCAGACAGCGGAACAATATCTGCGATTTATCTCTTGACTCTTGTCTTTTTGAGCGCGCCTCTGTGGAAGTCAATTTTCCGCTGAAATATTTCTAAATCAGCCACAGGCGCAGGGTAGTGCTTCGATTAATTCAGGGCCTGCATATTCGGTAGCAAGGAAATCTTCAACTATGAACCCATGTAACTTGTGTTTACCGCTGATATAAACCCTCCCTTCTTGCATGTTTCCACTTGGTCTATCTGCTTGTTGAAAATTAACGTCTGTGGCATACCTAACAGTCGAATAGTACTTAAACTTATTGCCGTCTTGTAGCCTCTCACCAAAAGGTGTAAAATACCTGTTTCATTCTACAACAGCTTCAAAAAGGTGGTTACTGAGCAATTCAATAAATTTTTTCATCATTTTCTCGAGTATTCTCGAGTATTTGCCCCTTCAAGCTGAAAAGTTTTGCTAGAATCTCCCACTGTCCTCACACTTTTAAATATGTTAAAGGCATAAACAACATATAATTGTCCCCATAGTTCCCCTCTCTTGCAAACCCTACATTATAACTCTCTCTGATGACTGGCTCTACGGTACCCCAAATGGTGTTGAAATCCGAAGCATCGGACATATTGTGTATGGGTTTACAGCCGCCTGTTTCGTAAAATATGTCAAAAACTGGGAAGGGGATGAAGACTCTTCATCATTGTTTACCTCGCTGTTGCTGCCATCAAATTCCTGTAGCTCCACTTCACACTCTACAGCAATGTCTGCTAGAATTTACAGGTCATTTGCTGCTTGCTTCTGGGTTGGAACTGGGTTGGTGGTTTCAGGAATTGTAGGATGCTGTGTTGGAGGCATTCTTGTTTCCAGGTGGAGCTAGAATGGAGACGGGTTAGGATGGAGATGGGAAAGCAAACGGTGTTCAAGGAGGTGTACAGTAATTGACGGGTTTGAGATTGAAGATATTTGTTGCGCTTATTTTTAGAATTTATCCTAAAAAGATGCTGTTTTACCTCAATAACTCGGTTTTAATGATTTTCAATATCCTTTATTTTTCCGTGTCCTACCTTCGGCCAAGCGGAACCTATCCTGTCTTTTTCCCACTTACTATCGACACAGTACAGTATATAAACGTCCTGTACTGTGCTGGGTAGTAAATACACAATGCCTAACCCTATCATACTGGGTAGATACATTACAATATCTCCTCATATTACTAGGTGAGCTCTCACAGCCCACATCGGTCAACAACGAAGAGAGCGAGCTTTTTACAAATGTTTGCCGCCATATATTGTTGACTTAATGGTGCGTATCCTGTTTAGTGAATGTACAAAAGCATTCTTATACTGTACTTTATTTTTCATTTGTTTTTAAATGCCTCATTGAGGAATGATTTAAAATATATCACGGGCGACCCTTGTTGCCAGGAATACATTGGCTCTTTTCGGATTATCCCTCATATATGATAGAGGGGTCTAATAAATACGTATGAACTATGGGCCTCGAACAAAATTACTACACCACAATTTAGTATCACTGTAGGAACCGACCATAGCTTAAACCACCCCAAATTTCCCCCCTATTTCCCCCCTGTAGGAACCAGGATAGAGACCAAAATACTTTTTCGATTATCACATCGTATATATCAATCCTGATGGGGGTATCGTGTTTCACGATACCTGATGGAGGTATCGTGTTGGTGGCAGTAATCGCCGCAATGACGATGTATTTCGCGCTCTACGAGTGTTACAGCAGCCAGGAACTGTACTTGAAAAGATGTGGAGGCAAGCAGAAGGATGAGAAATGGTAATTTGGACCCAAATATCACTCCTGTGAAGACCATAGGCACCCGGAATGTAGGTGTCCATTTGGCCGACGGGACTCCCAATGAATACAAGAATTGGGATCCTGGACGGGGAGCTAATGTTCGACGAGTACAATGATGCTCACTTCCTCGCAGTAGCTGGCTCAAATATTGCGAAGTACGTGATGTCGGCGAGTCATGCCGACATCGTACTTGCAGGTCAAAGCATGGACACTATACATTACGTGTCCCGTTTCCACACGTTAACAGACAAAAACATACATCCTTTCTATATGGGCACGGGCGACAGGCTGAATTTTTGGGTTGTTTTAATGCAGGGAAGATTTGGTCGGTTATATCCACGCCGCTAGTGCGTTATACGGGATAATTCGTCACTGATGGGTAACACTGCATGACCTTTCTTCCAGGGTCGGCTCATTATTATCACCTTGATGTCCGGGCTAACTTCTAGTCGGGTTGTAGGGGCTCGAAGACAGGGTTTCGGGCGGCTTTGGAGAGGCCAGAGACGAAAAAGGGAACTTTTAAGTTAGTTTACTGCGAGTGGAACACAGGGTGAAATTCCTATTAACCCGTAGCAAAGGGGAATTTTGGGTTATTTTAATGCATGGAAGATGTTATCAGTTGTAACTAAACCCCCTAATACGTTTGTTTGATTCTTGCAACCACGTGTCTGAATTGCCACTCTCGTTATCATTCCTTTTTACTTACCAAAAACTTCAGCATGCTCAGTGATAGGGTTGAATCGTCGGGAGAATAGATAGTCAGAGCCAACTATCCCAAGATGGAGGTATTGCAAGCTAAAGAAGTGCTACCGTTGTTTAGTTGAACGAATAAAAAGGAGTGTATATGGAAGAAAGTTGAGAGGGCTACAAGCAAGTATGGAAGGGGCAAGTTCTACCACTGATGCTATGCGACCAGCGTAGGAAGAAATTTTCTTGGGTCTGGAGTTGACTCTAAACTTCCTACTACTCGGAACTTACTTGAATTTGCCTGCCAACGTGCTTGACCTCTCCATGAGGAAGCAGTTTACTCAGCTTATATAGACTTTTGGCTACCCCTAAAGTCCGAATAAAACTACAGAAGGTACCAGGAAATGCATAGAAACAATTTGTGTGGACAATATACTCTAAACAAAGGATACTTAAGAAACTAACAATCAATGAGGTCCTCTTATTTCCCATTCTCTACATAAGATCCAAACAACTCCTCCAAAATACCAATGCTGTCCAAGCAGTCCCCACAAATATCTGCGAACGGGTCATATCTCTCTTTTCCCTCCTGGGAGATATCTAAACTACTAAAGATATCTCCATCCGGTTCCAGCGTCGGCACCACTCGTTCCATACTCTCCAGTCCTGGCCCAACCAGTCCAACACTTTCCATGCCCCGTGTTCCCTCATCCACCTCGTCCTCGTCCTCATCATCCTGCTCTTCCTCCTCTTCATTCTTCTCATCCTACTAATCCTCCCCGTTATTAACCTTGTAGACCAATTGGGGGGCTACCCACTCCTCGAATGTCTCCCCAGCTCCCTCCTCGATGTCCCACTCCCGCCCCTTACCTACCTCCTCCGCCTCATCCTCAATAAAAAAGGAGACGCACGAATTCGATCACCTTCTTTTTGGTTTGCCGGCGCAGCTAGTTCTCGCGGTCAGTAGGTCCGAAAGTGAGTAGGGGAATAGAGTTTAGGGGGCGGGGATGGCGATTTTTGGAAATGACATTCGAAGGGCATAGAGTGTTCATTTATTAGGCTTTGGGGAATGGGAGGCAATGGAGGGTGTTTTGGGTGTGTGGGGGGAGAGAGGTGATGAGTAAATGATCGTGGACGTTTAAAACGTGGAATAAAGGGGTTTAAATAGGCTCCCGGGACAGGTTCTATAGATTAAAAATAGGTAAAATAAATATGCAAGGGATTTTGTAGTAGTTTATTTGCGCCGTTTTTCTCAAAAAAGCGAATATGGAGGAGGAGGTAAGCAAAAAGGAAAAAGAACTTGATTCGGGATCGATTCAGAGGGGTAGATACAGTATAAAAATATCTAGATAAAATGGGAGTAAATTTGGAGAGGACCGCGGTAATGATAAGCAAGGCTCAGGGAGGACGAGGAAGGACCGGAAATATAAGCAAATTTGGACAAGGAGAGGTATTACAGTAAACTAAAGGTCTGTAGATGACGGCGAAGAAAAAATCCGTTCCTATCAGCACGCGCCTACCACATGGTTCGCCATACTTCAGGAGCGGTCCGGGTACCGAGATGGCTCTGCGGGAAGTTGTGAAAGGGACGGGAGGCGCGGAAAGAAGCGACGGAAGCTAGGCAGCGGAGGAGGCGGGAGCCTTCGGAGGAGGATAGGTCGACGAAAGAGAGAAGTTTGGCGCGAAGCGCCTTTGTGATCTCAGCAGTAGCGGTTGTCTGGAAATCAGACAGGCCGGGGGAAGAAGAGGCGCGGAGGCCATTAAGGACGGCAGGGGGGGAGAAACTGCCGGGGAGGCTGTATTTGGCCCGGATAGAGGCGAGAGGCGTTGAGATCAAGGGCGAGACGTCAGAGCAATCATCACGGAGACTTGAACCGACGCAGCGCCGCTCTTGTGCCGAGTGTGGCCTCAAGCAACCGTTTCACAGATCCCCCCACGCCGCACCACCGTAAACGCACTCCCGCGGCGGCGTCGCAATCGCAGTAAGACCTGGGCTCCGGGCTATCACTCATCATATCTGCAACGCCTACCACCCACGCACCCACCAATTCCATCCTCCAAGTCCTCACAATCAAATTGAACCCATCCACACATACCTCAGGCGCCTACGTCAGCCCAAATTTCCCAGCACAATCGTTCGTGGCATTACTCAACGACATCATCCGCCATTCCCCACCGCACGCGATCCTGTCAGGAGATCTGAACGCTCGATTCCCCCTCTGCGACACAACACCCAACATAAGGGGACGCTCACTAGTGAGATAAATCCAGGACACACGATTCAATATATTCGCGTCTACTCAACCCTCATTCCACCCACGGGGGGAACTAGGCTCAAGCAATCTTGATATCTTCATCTCCTCCGACCACCTAAATTGAACCACCCGCACAGACAGCTGGACTAGCTGCTCAGATCACCACCCCGTAATAGCGACGACCACACGCAGCCTCCTGCCCAACTCAAAGGCGACCCCCAGAAGAATAAGGAAATCAATGTCCACCACCCCGACGAAACAGCAGCAAGCAGCGGAAACCTACAAACGCTCCCTCCCACAACTTATAGACGCGCTCTCCAACTGCACTGCGATGACCGCCCCTGCCATATACGATCGTGTCACACGAGCCATCACCGAACCATGGCAACAGATCGCAAACCGCCGACCGCGCCGATTCAAACCGTTCTGGACTCACTCATTGGATGAGCTAGTGGCCAAACGCAACAAGGCTCATAAGAAAGCAAAACGTACTGGAATATATGCGAATTACTGTCGGAACGAAAAAGGTCCTCTTCGCATCTTCAAATCCGTCCTTGACCAATCGTCCTACCTTTTTCTTTCCAAAACAAATTCAAAATATCTTTTTCCTTTATGAATCCATATTCACTGTACAACTCCATTTTCTATTTTATGTTTGAATATTTGGTCCTCCTCCTTCAAAGACATGCCTTTCAATTCGTGGTCACTTTCCCTCGTAAATTCAGTTCCGATATTTTATCAAGCAGATTTTTATGATGCCCCCGAATTCATGCAAATCTAAGGCCACGGTATCGCCTTTTTTTGACCAAGACCACGATGATTACCAAATACATGCCCCTATTTAAAGTGCTATAGCATTGTTGCTGAAGCATCACTCCTACCACCAGATTTTCGATAAGCTGAGTACCCTTCCTTTCAACATTCGCAACCCCGCTCACCCCTTTTCCAGAAATATGACGTCAAATCGCCCCTCTGTCCCTATCTCCAAAAACGCGCTTCCCGTCCCATCAATGGCATTCGTCTCGCCGCCTACGGGCCCACCGATGCCGTCGACTACCTCCCGCGACAAACTAAGAAGAAAATCATCTAGTTCTTTCGCCACCTCTTTATAGAAGAAGAGGCGAGGGAGGTAAGTGAGGATGAGACTGAAAAAGTCGAGGAGGAGAGCGGGGAGTCCTTCGAGGAATGGTTAGCCCCTGAGCTGGTTTACGAGACTCAGGAGAAGGATGAGGAGAACACGGATGGGGGTGGAAGATCGGTCCGTGGAGGAGGAGGTGAAAGTGCAGGAATTGGACCGCAGCTCCGAGAACTTTGGGGCGCGGCGGGAGCTAGGAATGGAGGATCAGGTGGTACCGGTCATGAATGTGGATAAAGATATCTTTAGAGGTCTAGATATTTCAGGAGAGGCCACAGGAAGCTGCGAACCGCTCGAAGGGATATGTTTGGACTGTATGGGTAGCATGGATATTTTGCAGGAGCTGCTCGGTTCTAGCCTTGAGAATGAAGATTGTGAGGAGTAGATGTAGATATTTATTAGAAGTAACTTATTGCTAGTATCTATCGTCCGCCTGATTGGTTTTAGTGTATTTTATGGTATTTAGTATGCGTTCTTGACAATTTGGGATTAGCCGAAAAGTCTATTTAAGCTAAGTAAAGTGCTTTCTCCCTGAGAGGTCAAGCAAGTTGGCAGACAACTTCAAGCCCAATCCCAAATAGTTAGGAAGTTGAGGGCCAACCTTAGACCCAAGAAGCATTTATTTTACGCTATCGCACCGCTTCCGCCTGACAGCCTCCCCTCCTCCAGCTGTCACACCGGATGCCGTCGAGTTTGCAGTCCACCGTATCTCTCGTGATACGTCTGCTGGGCCTGACCGCACGCCGTCGCGTTGGTTTCACCTCCTAGTCAAGACACCAATCAGCCCAGAAGCTGGAATCACGGGCAAAGGGTTCCTCACCCAGCTCGTCACCCGGATCGCCAAGGGCGATCTGCCGTGCCCTGTATTGCCTCTTGTTGCTGCTGCTACGCTGCTGCCTATCCAGCCAAAGCCTGGCAAGATCCGGCCCATCGCCGTCGGGTCAGTACTCCGTCGTCTGGTCACGAAGACGCTGCTCCCAGCTGCAATCGACGACACTCGCGCCTTCCTAGCCCCGTTCCAATTGGCAAACGGGATCAGGGCTGGAATGGACGCAATCGTCCATGACACGCGCACGCTGCTCCGTCGGTTCTCCCGCCGCGCGACACCGCACGGTCCTTGTTGACGCGCACAACGCCTTCAACCTCGTTGATCGCCAGTCAATGTTGGACCGATTGCCCTCGCTAGCACCGGGCCTTGCCCGGTTCGTCAATATGATATACGGCCGCACGCAGCCGCAACTGATTGTGCCGAACCGTCACAAAACCACACTGCAAAGTGCACAAGGGACCCAACAAGGCGACCCGGCCAGCATGCTCCTGTTCTCCCTAACGATCCAGCCGCTCATCCGCCGGATCGCCACAGAGACAGGTGTAGTCATGAATCACTGGTATGCCGACGATGGGACGCTGATGGGGTCTTTCCCCGAGCTCCGAAAAGCGATCCGCTTACTCCGCGACGAGGGACCTGCATACGGCCTGCACCTCAACGCCGCAAAAACACGCGTTTTCTGGCCAACTGTCCCGCGGCCAGAACGCGAGGCGTTCCTTCGCGAGTTCCGCCTTGCAGAGTGCTCCTCCGACGGGTTTGAACTACTGGGAGCTCCAATAGGCAACCGCCGGTTCACTCAATCGTTCCTGCAGGCAAGACCGACAGTTGCCGCCGCACCCTCGAGTTGCTGCTCATGGTTGACGACCCTCGGGCCCGCTTCCACATGCACCGCCTGTGCGCGTCGGCCTGCCTCGTGGAGCACGCTTTCAAGCTCGCTGACCCGACGGACGCCCGTCAGCCGCCGAGCTTTCGACACCCAGCAACGTCGTTTTTCTCGGAGCTTCATGGAATCACGCTGACTGATAAAGCGTGGTCCCAGGCTACCTTGCCCTTCAGACATGGTGGTCTCGGCTTCACGCTACTTGAGCCATTCCTGCATGGTGCTGTTGCCTCAAGCCTCATTGACGCGGCACCTGCTCGCGTCAGGACTGGGACTCACATCGGACCCGCGCTCCACTGCCCTCACTGGAACCCGCTTCCGCCACGACAAGAACTTTTTCCTCGCCAAGCCGCCATCCCTATGCACGAGTTTGTGCTCCACATCCCCGGCCTTCCATACTCCGCTGACCTGGGCTCCTTTGACCCGCTTCCCCTTGCTGCAGCGAACACCCGCGTCCAAACCTACCTAAAGGGTGTGCAGCAGGAGGCTCGGGCCAAGGTACACTGGACAGACGAGGTATGGGCTCGCTGCCCGAATCCCGATGACCACACCGCCGCCGCAGTGCGGGACCGGATCCGCGGCCTCGCATTCCGCAAAGGCCCTGGTGCCGCCTTCCTGTTCGCACATCCCTCCGCCGATACGGAAGTGTCTGCCGTACACTGGAATATCATGATACAACGTTTTCTCCGGCTGTCGGTTTCTGACGACTCGCTTCCTAGGAACTGCGAGCATTGTAAACGCCCGATGGACAGCTGGGGAGATCACGCAGTCGACCTGTGCCCATCTGGATTCGGTCGCAAACACCGGCATAACTCGCTACGCAACGTCATCGCCGGTCGCATCGCCCGCGCAGCAGGCCCCGACTGCCAGTTGGAGGCCCCACTCCTTGTCCCAGGTACTGAGCTTCGACCCGCTGACATCCTTGTCCACCCACCGCTTGCCCCCGACGGGAACGCGGTCCGCCCCATTGCCTGTGATGTCACCGTCGTCTCTCCTTTCAAGGACAACGTACGAGCGCGGGCCGCCCGCGAAATGGGGAAGTGCCGCGGCTATCGCTCACCGCAACAAGATGAATGACCTGGAACGAAAAATTTCGCGGCGTCTTCCACCGCCCTCAGAAAACCTGACCCAAGCCCCCTTTGATTCCCTGGGGTCACCTTCGCCTGCCACCTTCCTCTTCATAGAGGGTCTTCTGCCGCGCATTGCGAAGAAGTTCGGCACCCCTGTCGGAGTGATCCGCAAGCGCGTGTTGAGTCGCATCAGTTGCACTATCTGGTCGTCAGTTGCGCAAGCTATTTTCTCGCGCATGTCCCTGCACGTGGACGACGTGGACCATCCTGTTAGCTCTTAGCTAGCATTATAGATACTAATGCAATAAAATTAATACTCAGTGAGCATAGGTGGTAGACCCTGCCCCTTCCCTACTTGCTTGTAGCCCTTTCAACTGTCTTCCCTATTCACTCCTTTTTGTTCGTTCAACTATACCACGGTAGCACTTTTGCCGCTTGCAACACCTCCTTCTAGGGGTAATTGGTTCTGAGGATCTCTTCCTCCGCCGATTTATCCCTATCAATTATCTCGACTATCAATTACCTCGAGTTCAAAAGACTCCAGGCCGTCGTCTGGCAACAAGTCAGAAGAGAGAAACGATGGTTCCAAAAGCGGACCCTGCTGCGCCTCACAGACCTCCCCAACGAACAGTATACCAGGGCAGTAGCAACTGATCGACGGCAGACAGGCAGGGGGAAAACGGACCAAAACCGCAACGGACGCCATCTCTCCCCACGGGACTTCACTATATACATGGGCACCGCCCGTAATCAGGAACAACCCCCGATTCAAATACAGAGCTACACCCCACCACCGGCGCTCGAACAACACATCTTCAACTACATCTGCACCGCGCCACGGGGAAAAGCAGTTGGAAATGGTGGCATACACATTGAGATGATGAAAACAGAGCCCGTTCTCTTCGCCACTCTGCTGTACACCTGGTGGACGACAATAGGCCGAACACTCCACTACCCCCAGACCTGGGCAACAGGAACCCTGCTCCCGGTCCACAAACGCGGGGACCAACAAACTCTAGCGAATTACCGCCCACTTTGCCTCTTATCGCACCGCCGGAAAGCCATCGAAGGAGGTCTCGCCTCTTTCCTAGCCGACCTCACAGACCCCGACCCAATGCAATTTGGCTTCCAAAGAAGAATAGGCCCCCTCCACGCCCTCATAGCCACGGAAGCAGCCATAAGACAAGGGGATCGCTGGCTCGCTGCCCTGGACATGTTCAAAGCCTACGACAGGGTCAACCGTCAACTGCTCTTACACGACTGCGGACGCATGCTCCCCCACACAGAAACAGCCATGATAACAGCATGCCTCCTACCCCTCACGGTCCGGACAAGAGACAACTGTACCTCTGCGACAACGGAAATCCGCCTCGGTCTCACCCAAGTTCCCCCTCTCTCCCCACTCCTCTTCAACGTCTTTATTAATGGCCTTCCCCACGCCCTGACTGCCATCACACCTCCCTCCCTCCCTCCTCCATGCAAACTATTCGCAGACGACGTCCTCCTCCACTCCCACGACCCTTCCCTCCTCCAGACTCTCCTCGACGAATGTCAACGGTGGGCATCGGCCAGACATATGAACTGGGCACCCAACAAGTGCATAGTAATCTCCCAGCACCCGGCCCACCCAGCGCTACCACTCACAATCCATTCCACGGCGATCCCTCTCTCAGACAAGGCCCCATACCTAGGGATGACAATCATCCCCCACGGAATACACCCTGACGCGACCATCATCAGGGCACAACGCACCCTACAAGGCACACGGTCCCTGTTACACTCAACACCCCTCACTACTGACATGACCCCTGCCCGTCCTGGCCACCTCCTCCACACCTTCATACGCAGCACGTACCTCTACGGAGCAATCCTGCTGCGCGACCTCGACGAGCTCCATCGCACCGACCTCTCCATCCAGCGGCAGCTCTTCGCATCCTACCTCCGCACAAGAGGCACATTCAACACCACCCACCTATCCCGGTTACGAGCCATCCTCCAAATCCCGGGCCTCACCAGCCTTCTTCAAACACAAGCCTCCAACTTCCTCGCCACTCTCCAAGCCACCACCAAAACGGGCACAGGCACCCAGAAGTCAACGGCGGCCCGAACCTTACAAAATATCAGAACCTCTTGTACCAACTCGGTTCTCCACATAACCCTCACCTCCGCATCCCAGACGCACCCATCCCACCTCTACACCACCGTTTGGAATACCCGTAACAACCCCCCATCCCGCCGCCAACGTCGCTTCTCACCCCGCCACGCACCCGCCGTAACACAAATAGGAACATTCCCATCCTTCTTCACCTCCCCCATCTCCAAAGGGCACCTACGTCGCCTCGCCTTACGATGGTTCCTACACTGGTTCCTACATCACCCAGTCCCTACGACAACGCCCCACACAATTGCTACCAGGACCATGGAACTCTTCCGGAACAACGTCATCACCGACAACCATCCTGAACGACTACGAGACGCCATCATTGTACTACAGTATATACTCATCGTTGGCGGCCATTTCATTGCATCTCCCTCCTATCTCTAACCCCAAACGGCGGCTATGATACACACCAAAGTCCAACCGAACAAGATTCTCCGCATGCATTACAGTATTTCTCTTGCAAGATTACCCTGACAACATAGCCCATTAGGCGGCTTTTATTAGTCAGGAGTTTTTAAATAAATGTTCACCGCACCGAGGCACTAAGGAAATGACAATTACATAATTATTTGGGAAGTACCGTAGTTCGAATTTACGGAACAGTTTTAACTGATTTCAATGTATTATTTTCCTGCGTCAATAAAATGTCGAAAAAGCATTGCTGTACGAATCAGGACGTCCAGTACTGAGAGATCAAATTATCCACATTTGTACTCTCCATTTTTTTGTTTTTTCTATTGAGAGAGATATTTGCTCATTACTACATAGTCCTTTTTGGACTCGTAACATTGAGTTTAGTAGATTTTCCAGTCACCATTTTGGCCACCATGCCATATCGAACAGGAACCGACTTCGTACTTGCACTCTTGGCAACACGCCCCGTACCAAAATCTCCAAGGCCCATGCACCCACTGCTTCGCACATTGTAGTCATCTTTGTGTTTTATTCCTAGAAGCACCGTAACTTGCTGTAATCGCTCTACCTCCCTTTCCATCATTGCTCTGTCGCAGCCTACATACCTCCTCGAGGCGATGGGGTCCAGGTTTTTTTCTGGGGCCGCGACGGACAAATCCACACGTCATCGTTTCGATTCCTTGCAAGGTGATCCAAATTGATCTGCAACAAGAGACTAATCGCTCGTATCTGGTTCCGATCCCATCACAGCAAATACATTCCTTACTGCTCTCAGCGAAAGCATACCTGTAAAAGCCACGGTTAACACTTTCTTCCAACTTAACTCCACTCCCAGTACCCTCCGCAACTCCTATCTGCTTCCCATTTCATCCACACTTCCGCTATATATTCCTGTACCCAAGACCATCCCCGCTACAACTCCCCATCGCCAACAAACAGCTTCGCCCCCAACCCTTTCCAACAACCATGATTCTCCACCGCTTTACTCCCTTCATCCTCGCCCTCTCTATCTTCCTCCACTGCCATCTACTCCAAGCCCGACTCATTCAGAGCTTCTCATCTTGCCCCAATCTCAATAGCTATTATATCAAACGGCTTCTCCCTTACATCGGCCCCTACGGCCTCACTTCATCCAACGCCTACATCAACACCCGATATTCCCCTAGATCCTGCCGAAACTGCAGGCCTGGCGGCCCTGCGGGTCTCCGCCTCCGGCGCCCCTTCCGTGATCCCCGCCGCATCACACGCAACAACATCACCGTCGTCCAGCCCCGGTCCCTGAGTGAGGACGAAACCGCCGCCCCGGTTGAGGGCAGGGATTTCTCCACTACCAATGTCCAGGTCCGAGGCGTCGATGAGCCCGATATTATCAAGACAGATGGCCTGCGTGTCTTCACCTTGAGTGGAACCACCTTCTCCGTTGTCAAGGTTCTAGAGGGTGGTGCCGCCGGAAATCGCACAGGCAGGTTGGAGCTCCCATCCTACCCGCGCGAAATGCTTATCGAGGGCGATTGGGTCCTCGCCATTGGCTCGTATTACGACTACACTCGTCCATACCCGTATCAACGTTATCAGGAAGACGCCTCACACACTCAGTATGCTACCGTCATCTACCAGATCTACGTCGGCGGGCGCAAGCCCCGTCTCATTTCTACCCTCTATCTTGAGGGCGGTTATGTTAAGTCCCGCGAAGTGAATGGCGTTGCACGTATCGTCCTCCGCTTTAACCCGCTCGATTCCATCTGGCTCTTTTACCCCGGGCGTCAGGCCACCCGTAATCAGACGATGCAATGGAACCGAGAAATCATCCAGAACTCCAGGGCAGGTGATTGGTTACCCACGTACCGCCTGATTAGAAACGGCGGCAGACAAACGGGCGTTTACGCCTCCTGCAACGAGATTTTCTATTCGCCCAGAGTTTTCTCTGGGTTTGACTTGCTTACTGTCGTCACCCTTCCGGTTGACGGTTTGCTTACCCCGCGGAGTTCTGCCTCCATAGTTTCAGATGCCCAAACAGTTTATGCCACTGCGAGCTCCATGTATGTCACTACCAGTGAGTTCCATTTCGGGGACTTGTCCGATGACGATGATCGCTGGGGTCCCAA
The DNA here is from genome assembly GCA_002205965.3 of Kappaphycus alvarezii. NCBI lineage: Eukaryota > Rhodophyta > Florideophyceae > Gigartinales > Solieriaceae > Kappaphycus > Kappaphycus alvarezii. The sequence goes on along the minus strand of NADL03000093.1, from coordinate 301,120 downwards.
CTACAGGACCTCCATACACAAGTTCAACCTTTCGGATAGTGGCGCATCTTACGTAGCCAGTGGATCCGTCACCGGGAGTGTTATCAATCAGTTTGCAATGCACGAGTATCAAGGTACCTTCTTTATAGCTACTACAGACGGAGCATCATGGTGGAGCAGTCGTGATTTGAGTGCAAGCAAGGTGTCGGCCTTTATACCAAACGAGAGAAGGCGTTCCTTGAGGAAAGTTGGCGAGGTCGGCAATCTCGGTATCGGCGAGAGAATTTACTCGGTGCGTTACATTCGCGACACGGCATACGTGGTGACATTCCGTGAGATTGACCCACTGTATATTGTGGACCTCTCAAACCCGAGGGAATTGAATGTAACGGGAGAGTTGAAAATTCCTGGTTTCAGTTCCTATCTACACCCGGTGTTACCAAACCGTATTCTAGGAGTAGGACAGGAAGCCACTCGGTCTGGTCGCTTGCTAGGGGCAAAGGTATCATTATTCGATGTGAGTGACAAGACGGACCCGGTTGAGCTCTCGACCTGGTCACTACGGGGAAGCTATTCGAGTGCCGAATGGGACCATCGGGCTTTCCTTTGGTGGAAGAGAGAAGGTGTTGCCGTGATGCCGGTCAACGTGTGGAGCGGTCGCCAATCCTTCCGAGGCGCCATTGTTCTGGATGTGACGGAACGTAACATCACTGAGCGAGGGCGTGTAGAGCACAGACTCGATTCAAGCTCTTACACTTCAAGCATCAGGAGGAATGCCATAATCGGTGGAGTACATTTGTGGTCCATGTCGTATGACTACCTTCAAGTTAACAACCTCAACAATTTGGACAATGTGGAGAATCAGATTTCTATCAATTCGTAGAGGTTTTGGATACCACAATATTTTACCACCATAAATTAGCATCGAAAAAGCGTTACTGCCTTTAAGCTTTTGCAGTGCAGTGAACGATTATAAATTCTGTGTTTTGCCAATGTCTCTCACACAAATGATAATAAGTTTCCTAGTAGTATTTCAGAGTCAACATGATTACCTTAATTATTTGAACCAAGATTACCCCCGACACATCCCAATTTTTTAAGAAATAGGCCCACACACAAACGAGAACCCACGATTTCTGGTATTCATAGGTTTTTTTGAGAGCTAACGGTACTTATTGTACGAGGCTGAACTTTGTCGTACTTGCCGTATCTACAAGCGACTGAGTTGCACCCTGTGGTCCTCCAGCGCTGAAGCTATCCTGTCGCGAGCACCGATGCGCACGGACGACGAAGTACATCCGGTTAGATCTTAACCGTATAGTTAGGACGTGCGCAGTCCACAGTAGATACTGAACGCATTAAACTTCTTCTTCTTTTCCGAGTACAGTACGTAGTCCAGTGAGCAGTTGCAAAGTTTCCGACTTTAGTCCACTGTTTAAGACTGGCGCCCCTCACGAAGCATTTTGTATCTCTTCAAATCAGTTGCATAAAAAATCAACGAATAATGAGTATTAACCGTGGGGAGTCGGTTATCGAAGTGGCCAATTAGGGTCACCGTAGTTGTGCAGCTCGCGTATCTTATGGGTTTCGGCGCCGGCCACCCGAGCACTCGATAGTAACACACCCAAACCTTTCCACTCTATAGTACCAAAAGGTAACATATTAGGGAGCGTAGTTCCTTCCCCATTACTGTGTCGGTTTACCCTTTTTGAGTCGATTGTGGTTGTCTGGAAAACGATGGGATAGATCGGATATATCTTCCAAGAGTAAAACACCCAAACGTTCCCCTCTATAGTACATAACAGAGTGCGAAATAGCGTTAATACAGAAATTAACCAAAAATTTCAATCTCTACCCCAGCTTCCCGCAGAGATGCTCGTAAAAGATGGGGAATTATCTTTAACCATGACCCAAACTATATTTTTTTTGTGAATCTTGGAAGGATAAATCTATAATTTTCAGTGTATCAATCTCCCATGGTGTCGAAATCCAATAAATGGCCTAGTTTCAAATAAATTAGTCAATCCCATTCATTTATGATACTGCAGTATAGTATATGCCTGTAATGTCCATAATCTGATTCAAAATCCCCAGATGAACGCAATAACCTTCACTGACCTCGTAATAAGCTGAGAATACAGGATTTCTGGAGAGACAGACTTTTGACCAGATACGTATAGTAGTTCAAATGACACATTCATATGTAGTTACGCATTTTAAGATCACTCCTTAACCATGTAGATCACGCCATATGGTTCGTGATAAGGTAGAACAGGCGTCGACGAGAAGGGGAACCAATAACTACCCGAGATAAGAATCGTTGCGATAGACTAAAGTGCTATAGTAGACGTTAGTGGACAACAGCGAAGAGTGGACGTGAAATGCAAGTGAATTCTATAGAAACCGAGTCTAAAGGAGCAGACTTTATAACCCCACATGGAGGCTAAAAAGTCGATTAAATATTTTGGTTTGAAATTGACTCCCAACTTTCCATCCTTCTCCTGAAGGAAGCAAAAAAATTCAGCTTATGTAGACTTATTAAAGCACTAGAAAAAGTAGGACAAGACTCCATGCAGACGCATCGAGTTTTACAAAAGATGCTTCAAAATGTAGATAATGTAGATGGAATTTTCTGTGTGTATTGTCCCAGAAAATCATGCTTTCCATCTCAGTTGTATATTATCAGCACTTGTCTCAGTTATGAGCAAGAAATAACATCTATGTTGAGCAATACACAGAGCATGTGCACAACACAAGCCCAAAAATCACTGTACGCGCCCGTTATACGCGTTCGGATCGCATAATTTCAACATAGTGAGTAAACTGGCCGCTGTCTCCAAGGTGCTCTTTCGAAGTGTCTCTTTTACTCGATTCAGCCCGTTTATGTTCCTTTCCACTCTCTCCTGTGCTGGACAATTTTGTCTGCCCTTTGCTATCCTACCGCTTGCCTTGGCTTTCACCTATTATAGGCGATCCTACCTTCTCCTTACACTAGTATCCGGAATCACTCGACAAAATATTACTTAGAACACACCCAAATTTTTCGCGCAGCCTACTCTCCTTGAATCAAACCCTTCATCAACTGGAACCACTTCCTAAATCGTCATTTGCCCCTACTTTTCGCCTGTCATATTTTTTGTTGCATTTTCAAAAATTAAGCTTTTCGTAGTGCATCTGAATTTATATTGCCGGTTTTCGCGAGACCAATCAGCCTTGATGGCCTCATCTGGCCAAGAAAGATTAATCCCAGCACGAAGATCATGCGGCACGCCAACAGTTCGAATCCAAAATTATGCACTCCGTTGCAGTTTATCAATGGCCCTCATTTAATAGAGCCTGTTAGGCGCGTGCTGATAGGAAATTTTTTTTGTCTCCGTCATCTACAGAGCTTTAGTTTACTTTACTACCTCCCCTTGTCCAAATTTGCTCATAGTTCCGGTCCTTCCTGGTCCTCCCTGAGCCTTGCGTATCATTACCGCGGTCCTCTCCAAATTTACTTTCATTTTATCTAGATATTTTTATACTGTATCTACCCTTCTGAATCGACCCCGAATCAAGTTATTTTTCCCTTTTAGCTTACCTCCTCCTCCAAATTCGCTTTTTGAGAAAAAGGGCGCAAATGCACTACTGCAAAATACCTTGCAGATTTATTTTACCTATTCCTAATCTATAGAACCTGCCCCGGAAGCCTATTAAAACCCCTTTATTCCAAGTTCCAAACGTCCCCTATCATTTTACTCATCACACCTCTCCTCCCACGCATCCAAAACACCCTTAATTGAATCCCATCCCCCAATGCCTACAAAAATGAACAACCTTCGCCCCTCCGCCCCAATCACCAAAAAACGCCTCTCTCGCCCCTTAAATGGCCTTGCGCTCGCTGCATATGGCCCGACGGACGCAGACGACTACCTGCGACGCCAAACTAAGAAGAAGATAATCGTGTTCCTCCGCAAACTCTTCGTCGAGGATGAGGCCGAGGCGGTCCCTGAGGGGCAGGAGTGGGAGGTCGAGAGGGGAGCAGGGGAGACCTTCGAGGAGTGGGCAGCCCTGGAGTTGGTCTACGAAGTTATGGACGAGGAGGATCATGAGGAGGATCATGAGGAGGATCAAGAGGAGGACGAGGAGGATCATGAGGAGGGTGAAGAGGATGAGGACGACGACGAGGACGACGAAGATGAGGGGCAGGGAGGCATGGGAAGTGTTATAATGGTGGAATGTATGGAACAAATGGTACCGACGATGGAACCGGATGGGGATATCTTTAGTAGTTTAGATATCTCCCAAGAGGAAATAGATAGTTATGAGCCGTTCGCATATATTTGTAGGGACTGCTTGGATAGCATGGATATTTTAGAGGAGTTGTTTGTATCTTATTTAGAGAATGGGAAATAAGAGGACCTCATTGATTGTTAGTTTCTTAAGTATCTTTCGTTTTGAGTATATCATCCATACAAATTGTTTCTATGCATTTACTGGTACCTTCTGTAGTTTTGTTCGGAACTTAGGGGTAGCCAAAAGTCTATATAAGCTGAGTAAACTGCTTCCTCATGGAGAGGTCAAGCAAGTTGGCAGACAACTTCAGGTAAGTCCCGAGTAGTAGGAAGTTTAGAGTCAACTCCAGACCCAAGAAACATTTTTCCTACGCTGGTCGCAGAGCATCAGTGGTAGATCCTGCCCCTTCCATACTTGCTTGTAGCCCTCTCAACTCTCTTCCATATACAATCCTTTTTGATCGTTCAACTATACCACGGTAGCACTTGTGTGGCTTGCATCACCTCCTTCTTGGGGTAGTTGGTTCAAAGTATCTCTTTCTCCCGACGATTTACCCCCTATCAGAGCCCATTCTATATCATGCTCTTGCTTTTAATTCTACTTTCCACCTAATCCAATTCAAAAAGTGATGGTTATTGTGTTTATATTAGCACGCCCGCTGGTATTCTGTACCACAAAACCAGAAAATATTGGGTGACAGAGAAGAGAGGCCGGTGATAAAGAAGAGAAAACAGGAGGAGCCCACCGTATGGGCGAGAGCGGTGGCTTCAGCAAGGCAAGGGTGCGAGGAATGAGACGTTTTGCTAAAGATAGCGAGGGTAGCGGGGGTGAAATGGAAGGGAAGAGTGTCGGGGCAGGAAGAATGGTCAAAGGAGGAAGGGAAATGGAAGTGGTGGGCATTAAGATGGGGCCATCGGCAGGTATTGGTAAGTTTTAGGCTGCAATGGCAACTCAGGAACGAAGAGAGGGCATAAAGGAAGAGATGACGACAAGAAAGAAAAAGATGATGAAGAAAGATGAAGAACAAACAACAGAAGAGCGAAGAAAGAGAGGGAAAGAACTCAAGAGCGCACTGATTGACTCGCCCTATACCCACAGTGACGCTGAGGATTCCCGCCATGCTTAAAGCTTTTGTTTTGATGCTCGCTATGGTATGGTTATGAGCTCGCTAATTTCTTCTTCTCCAAGATGAAAAGGGAACCAAACTTTACCCAGAAACATAAGTCAGCCAGTCTCATGTGGGCCCGCTCGCGCCATAATAAATCTGATGTGTGCAAAATTTTCACACGAAAAAAATCTAGAAGAGGACCAAATTTGGATACAGTATCGGAATTTGGAAGATATTTTTACATTTTCTGAATTTACAAGATATTTTTAATTTTAATTTGGATGAGTGTGGTAAAATTATAGGTTAATTTTTTTATTTTAAGACACAGTTTCATTAATAGATGACATTACTGTACACGTCCAAAGTCGTCATGCTTTTCGAAGACGTCGCAGTATTTAAAGTTATAAATCTACGTCGTTGAGGCAACCCCCGCCATCAACTACCCCATCGGCTCACCACTTTTTCTGGCCCTTAACATGACTAACCTCCGCCCTTCCCTCACCATCACCAAGCCATCCCGAGGCCGTCGTCCACTCAACGCTTTGGCCCTGATGGCAAATGGTCCAAAAGACTACGATGATAACTGTAGAAGGTTGGACCGGGAACGCGTTCGGGAGTGGTTCCGCCGTAATTGCTTCGAGCAGGCAGAGGAGGCAGAGGAGGAGGAGCAGGAAGAAGAGGAGGAAGAGGAGGATAAAGAACAGGACTGGGTGGACCCGTGGGAGCCACTAGTGTACAACGGTGGGGAAGCTCTCATAGAGAACGAAGGGGAGACTGAGGGAATAATCATGATTTCTGACTCTTCTGACGAAGATGAAGAGAGGAGTGAAGAGGAGGATGAGGAGGACGAGGGAAAGGGAGACATGGAAAGTGCTGGATTAGTGGGGAAGGAGCCAGAAAATGTAGACCAATTGGTCCCGACTCTGGGACCGGATGGGGGTGTCCTCAGTAGATTAGATATTTCGCAGGAGGAAATGGAGAATTCTAGGCCGTTCGCGAATATTTGTGGGGACTGCTTGGGTGGAATGGATATTTCGGGAGAACAGTTTGGCTCTAATCTAAAGGACTAAGATATTAAGAAATAAATCTAGACATTTATCCCAATAGTACCTGCTGTTAGTTATCCTCGATCACACGATTCCATTTGATGCATTTTATGGTTCTTAGTATGTTTCTTTGAGACTTTAGGGTTGGCCAAAAAGTCTATATAAGCTGAGTAAACTGCTTCCTCATGGAGAGGTCAAGCAAGTTGGCAGACAACTTCAGGTAAGTCCCGAGTAGTAGGAAGTTTAGAGTCAACTCCAGACCCAAGAAAAGTTTTCCTACGCTGGTCACAGAGCATCAGTGGTAGACCCTGCCCCTTCTATACTTGCTTGGGGCCCTCTCAACTTTCGTCCTTATTAACTCCTTTTTGTTCGTTCAACTATACCACGGTAGCACTTTTATCGCTTGCAACACCTCCTTCTTGGGGTAATTGGTTCTAAGTATCTTCTCTCCCGACGATTTACCCCTATCAGATTCCCTGGAGCTCGGGAGGTATTGTGTTGCTATTTGATTCGGGGGTCTTGTCTTGAAATGTTTTCCATAGGTATACAGCATCACAGTACGGCTCCTGATCTCCCCTTCCGTCTGTGCACGGAACATCCCGAATATCCCAAGAGAACTTGGGCTCGGAGGTCAATTCTGGGCCCATACAAAGAAAGAACAGACTCATGATGTCTGTGAGCGTGTCTTTGCAACCGGTGTCTGGCTGTGTTTCTAGTGTCTGTTGTGTCGTCACTATTTTCGGACCAAACCAGGTAGATCCTGTAGTGCTACCAAGGGCTACAAATGACTAAACATACAGTAGTTCTAACACGTGTTCACGTGGTGCTACCTAAGGAACAGTCTAAACGGTACTGTATCACCTGTCTGGGGATGAGGGATTTTTTCGTCATGAACCAAGACAGGGCAGTGCTAGGTAGCACAGTAATCGTGCATCCAAGAAACAGTAGTGATTCAGTGGAGCAACCACCTGTTGACACAATAGGAGCACGCAACCTTGGTTACAGTACAACTAAATGCGTGCTTTGAAACGTTGTCTTCAGTGTCAACACTGAGGTGAAAGTTGACTTTGTAGGTCAACTTTCACACTGTTCACTCCGTGAGGTAATTTTTGAGTCGATGGAGAGGTTTGGTTGACGGGGTTCAAGGTGCCTCACTCGAATGGAAAATGATAACCACATCTAAGGTGGTCGACGAGTATGCGGCTGTCATCCCGGCCCGTATCGGAAGCTCTAAGGCGAAGGTGTCAACAAAAGCTGAGCTATGCCATTTGGTCCACGTGTGCAGCTTCAGTGATTAGTCGCATGCCGCAACATGCAGGAGTTTGCCTCCCCCTCCAAAGCTAGTCTATTTTAGCGGCCCTGCACGTTGCACTTCCTTGGTCTGTTGATGAAGCACAGTAAGGTATATGTCATGAATATTATTCACACTGGTAGCTTTTTATGCTTATGATCAAGGCGAACGTCCATTGATTCTGAAGAAACTTTCAGAGGGGCCAACCTTACTTTCTGACATGCGTATTGTTGATGAATGTAGAGTTTGCATGTTACGGCAATGTGCGACCGCAAATACTGCCGCGGGGAAGAATGAAGTGCTATATTATGAGGATACCCAAAACTTGTTTTCGGTGGCCGTTTCGCTGTTTACCGCCCTCCAACATTGCGACCACGAATAGAATAGGATATGCACTCAAGCTTCAAAATGCATTAACAAAAACAATACAACGCTAACGTATTGCTACGGCCTCAACTCCTTGCTGCAAGGGGCATTTTCCTCATCTGGTAATGTCATGGAAAACGAACAGCCTATTAGTTTGTCCCAAAGTTTGCAACGACGCGATCAACAAACTCTGGTCCCATCTTCTCCCTCAGCAAAGCCGCTGCACCCCCCTGATCAGGGAGAGCACCCATCGGAATATCTTTCCATGCATCCGCTTCCGACCATAGCCACTCGTAACCCCTTGTTAACATGATCATCGCCCTTGTCACCGCATCGGCATCATCGGGGATCACCATCTTCCCTGCTTGCGCCTTTTCCCACAAATCCCGGAATCCTGTTGCCTTACTAGCATACATGACCAACGACAAAAACTGCGACGTAACCGCACCAAAATTATGATTGTCAAATGCATCAGGATGATATGGGGAGTCGCAATTCAAAAACACAGCATCCTTCCCTGCCCCACTAACATTGTTTTTGGCATTCACACCCTTGTCCTTACTAAGCGGATCATTCCATGCTGATAAATGAATGTATGCTGGGCCATCTGGATAATTATGCGACGCGCTCCCCACAGTCACTACTGTGATTCGCTTCCTCAGCCGAGTCTCAACCTTCTCCCTGGATTCACGGCGCAAACTCTCTTCAACGTGTTTCCTCAAACCAGCCTCACACTCTATCGACGCACGGCTGTACACCACCAGCACCACAGGTGCAGCGTTAGAATCAAGGGAGCTCTCCAACAGCTTTTTGATTCCATCCTTTAGTGGGGTGTCGTAGACGTTGTACTGAGACAACGTAACCTGTATGGAATCAATCTGTCGAGCATCCCATTTGAGATGTCCCTCAGGGCTTTCCTTGGGCTTTGCGGCATCAGGAATCATAGACAAGATGGCGCGTAACATGGGAGCACGGGAGGCATCCACATCGACATCACCCTGATCAAAAGAAGTACCGGTATGCATCTGAGCCATAGGGTGAGCTCCCAGGACCTTTACATAATGACGAAGCCGGTCAACGGTAGTAGTCTCTCCTTCCCGCGGCTGATGCACGGTGTTAAGGCCCGGACAGAAGACCACAAACTCCGTACCTTCCTGGTACCCCTTCTCCTCGTCGACTTGATCACGAAAAGCTAGGTTGGTCATAACAAACTTTGAGGGTTTGCGCTGATCCATCACCCAGTCGAAGGCCACGGAACCGCCGGAGGTACCAGGGACAGAGAAACGCCCCGCGTGACCCTCGTCGTAGTTGTAGTGCATGACCTTGGCATTCGTGAGGGAGGATGATACAGGGGTGGCTACAAGGTCGTCTGGCATGTCGGGGCCGACTGCATCGTTTAGGTCGCGTAGGGCACCGAGGGCACTGCCGTCTGTGAAGCCTGGGATCCAGGAAATGGCATCTAGCGCGTTAAAGTCGCGGAGGGAATTCATACTGGGGGTGACTTGCGTGGAAACCGGGTGAGCGGGGTTGGCGATAGCGGAGGTTGGGGGGGTAGTGGAGAGGCTACGGTCGGTACGTTCTGCCAGGAGGGCTTGTTGGCATAGTGTAGTATTTATAGAAATAAAGCAACTGTGCCTCGAGTAGAATTGCAGTGTATACGCTTACTTTCTTAGTAAGGGGCGTTTACGAACATGTTTGGTGGGGCAATGTGGTGATGGGGGTAAGTACCGTACATGCTAGTGGGAAGTGATGGGCAAGTGCTGAGATCGCCCTGCCGATGAGATGCAGGAGACGCGTTACAAGCGGAGTATGATAGGACGGAGTTGGACCCGAGGGATGTTCCAAAGACGGGAAGAATGTCTGAATTTATAGATGTTTCTCATGGAAATATATTGCAATACCCCACTGGGCCTTTATAGGGGAAATATCACATACTGTACAGTACATCCGCGATATTTTCAAATAATAGGCTCGCGTAACTATTATGGGCCCAACTTTTCTATTGCAGTGACTTTATTGGTCGAGTGCCATTCGGTTCAGATTTTTTTGGCGTATTGACTCCATTTTAAACATCCAATCGTTTTCTACATGGCCCATTTTCGCCAGTTTTTAAGCAAAAAAAATCGACTGGGATAATCTCTACAACGAGAAAATATCTGCCGGGATTTCAATTTGAAACTCATACACTACTGTACGGTGGTTAGTTACTAGTCCCATAGATCCTGCACCATGGTTTGAATGCAAGCCCATTGGACTCCCAACCTTGGCACCACTCGCAGTATATGACCCCATTTTCTACCTGTGCAATGGTGCCATACTCGGATGCAAGTGAGACTTTATAAGGTAATACCGTAGGATTTCGGGGGTAAGTGGAGTTGGTCTACTGCGAGTGGTGCAAAGGTTGGGAGTCCTACACAGGTACTCTGCAGCAAGCTTTATCAAAGTCATCAAGACTAATAAAGAACAGTCCGAAATTCGGTTTTGAAACATCCCATATGTACAGTACTGTAGTATATACCATACAGTACTGCACAGTGTCAAAACCACCTGCACTGTACAGTACAGTACCTTTGCTCCAATGTGATTTAATCCCTTCTAATTCTGAGCATTCGGACTCATTGGTAGAACGCCAGAAGCTCGTAGTCCATGCCCCTCTCGTTAGAAAGTTAGAGGGTCTCTTTGATACCACCATTTTGGTCCACTAGCACGATCGCGTGAGATCTTCCCACACTGCTTTCAAAACTGTATTCCATACCGCTCTAAAGCGAACCATTAAGAGGGTCTATGGGATCATAGAAAGAATTGCGTGATCTCCTTATTGTTGATTTCGTTGAAGACTTCCGAGGAGAATCTAGTTCGCCTGTGTAGAAAACCCATTGAATCGCTTAGAGCATTTCGGGAAATACGTACGCTAGTCTGTTGCATTTACTCAAAGAGAAGTTTTGTGCAGTTGGTTTAATGCGGGTGGTGCGAAGGTTGGGAGTCCTGTGAACTTGCGTTCAAACCATAATGCAGGAACTTGCTCAAGAGTCAAGCAGACAGCCTTTCTCCTATTTTCATTGCTTTTTCTTCTCGCTTGTTTCAAATGAATGGAGAGTTTTAAGCATTCGTTCTCATACGATGGGAAGCACTCTGTGCTATGCGACGACCATTCTGAGCAGAGGCTATAGGGAACATATCATACTACAGTACAGTGCAGTATTATCGGGGGGAGTTTGGCTAAATTTAATATTTTGATAGCGTTGAAGGGTGAATTGTAGTGCTGCCCTTCGAAGGGCATGCCGTGCAGTCTGTAATTCAGTTCAGAGAAAAAACCTTGAGCCTCACACAAAGTTTGTCCCACCAAACCTGCCGGCAGTGTTGGTGACTTCTAGTACGCAGTGTTGTGAAGGCTTGTGTCGATAGTAAAGTGGCCATTAATACATTACAATCATGCCAAGAAAACCTCTTGCGCAACATTTCTTTTGTCCACACGCGCAGGGTGGCACCCTGATGCGTTCTCCGCGATCAAGGTGTTTCAATCCCTTGACATCTCTGAACACCGCGAATTTGCAGAGGTATCAAGACTGTATCAGCACGCATGGCAGGTCCCGACTGATCCCAGTGCTGATATCCATCGCGCATCTACCAGCGTATCCGTTGCGCCTTGTGGTCGTCGGTGGCTATGACACTCCTGTCGCGAGCCCCACTGCACGTGACCGATTTGGTCCATCCAGTTAGCGCGTAACTGAATAGTCGGTCAGTCGGTGCACGCTCTACATAAGCAATGAGTAAATATCTCTCTTGACGGGTGGCACCCAGACGCATTCGCGGTGCTGACAGACGTGGCTAGGCATGTCGCCATACGAGCCACGGAGATCTTCGAGCGGGTGCTATCTGCCCCCATGCAAAGACACGCTGCGGTGACGATTCCGCCCAACGCAGAACGCCTTACGGCTAGCCTCACACTAGCCTTCTGACATCGTCCCGCCTGACTCTGCCTACTTTGCAGACTCTCCATTACACAGACCAGCCCCCCCTCCTAGACTCGGAAAATACTCGTCCTACATCTCTGATCAGTAACGCACTACAAATTTCTCTCCCGAGTCAGGTGGTGGCATGATCGGTCGCCAGCCGAGCCCTGGACCAATACTCTAGGGTGAGAGCTGCCCTCCTTCAATGACATGCCGCGTTGATGATCACCTCCAACGCGGCCTGCATTGGCCGGGCTGCTGGCTACTGTTTCGTTGGTATAAATGCTCCCTTATTTGTAGTGTACATCCTGAATCATGCTTTGAACGCAAGTTCATAGGGCTCCCAACCTTCGTAGCACTCCCAGTTACCTCGTGGCATTGCCTCAGGTGCAGCAGTTCCGATTGCTGAGGCGCGGCAAACACTGTGGGCTCGTCACGCAGCGAGACTCGTTCAGAATAACGCCAGTTGTCTGTTGGAAGAGGGGGCACGGGGGGGTTTGTTTACTGTAACAGATAGGCTGGCTGATACCAAGTCAACTTGTATGGTGGTATTGAGCATGTACGTGAAAGTTTGCAGCAGACGCTGAAGGAGTCTTGGGCGAATCGTATGAGAGATACTCACACATTACTTATCTACTCTATAATGCTACAGCAAGTTGGTTCCAGAAAACATCTGTTCAGAACGGAGAGTTTCAGGTCTCGTCTCCGTAATCTCTAGTTCAACTCAACCCATGGTACCATTGATCCTTTACAATAAAAAACCGCTCTTACCCCTTTCCTTCCTTTACTATTTTGAATTTCTTTACTCATTCGTTATCTGGAGTGGACGTAGATGTGTGTAAATATGCATTCATTATTAATGAAGCCTCACTAGTCTATTGATAAAGCATATTACAGTAGATTTATTAATGAATACATACATATGTACCTACAGTCACCATTCGACCATAATACTGCGTGAATTCGTCTTTGTCATAAGCAGGTCTTGCAGAGATTGCTGTTGAGAGCTATTTTTTTATAGACAATCTCGATAGTCTCACAATAGGGAATTACCCTTGGATTATGGTAGATATTTCTCCGCGCCAATGGGAAAAATAGGTTTTTGTCTCCTGACAAATGTGATCCCGCCACCATGTGAGCAGGGTAAAAATGTGCAGTTTACTACCACAAGCCCACTTACGTACCTTCCCCTCTTTGCGCCGCCATTACTCTTCCCATTGTCAGGCGAGACCCTTTTCTATCGAAAGCTACACCAGGGCCCGCAACTTGACCATCCGCTTTGTCTCACCACAGCAGTCTTCAACAAGTCTATGCGTTAGAAGTATCTCACATGCACCTTGAATAGGCGTTATTCTTGTGGATCTATCCTCATACGGTACGTCAATTCCATCGGACTATATAGCTATTCTTCTTTGAAGATAAGACTTCTGCTTGACCAGCCGATTCTCTACGTCTGCTGACTTGCCCACAACGAGGGAGACAGTGTTGCAATGCCCGTTCTGCTGCTGCCATAACAACATGTGGCGAAGTGTGCAAGGTACGCGCTAACAGCCCCTACGCAGTTGCTCCGACGCTAACGAAGTCATCAATACCGTGAATCAGGACGCTGACGACGCACATGAAGCCCCTCCGTGTCGAAGCGCCTTGCCGACTAGTGCTGTGAAGCAATTTCGAGCTTGAGCGAAACTGCGGGAAGCGCCAGTCCGTGAACCTTCTTTCCCGTCCTATCCATCCTGCAAATCTCAAAACGATAGAACCTTACCTTCTGCCCTGTCCGGTCCGGACATTCCGCAAATGGGCTCCCCCCCCCCGTCTTAAGTATGGGGAAGGTTGGGTCAATAGGCGCATGACCTCTCAGGCAGCGCTGGAACTGTACGCAACCGTCGCTGAGCCCTGTCCCACGCATCAGCGCATTGAAGCACGTCGACATGGTTACAGTCAGAGCAAAAGTCATCGCGAGTTGCAGCAATTTATGACACGCCTCTTTGAATTAACAACTTTGAAGATGGTTGCCTGGAAGCGCCAAAATTCATCGAAGCCCAGTGAACGATGCAGGAACCTTCACATCGGGCAAACTTGATAAACTAGCCTAGGGATGCGTTTTGATTGCAAGTTGATTGCAAACAGAGTGAAAGTAGTGGGTACGTTTACTGTGAGAGTTCGTAGGATTGAGAACCAAGGGAGTTTTGGAGGTAGGCTTTGTGTAACGAACATACATACAGGACTGTACATACAGCGGAAAAACGTGGGTTGGTTTCCTGCAATGGCAGAGTAGGTCAAACCCCTAGGATGCTATGCGGTGCAATGACTTCGAGGGTTCGAATGTAACGAGGAGTGAACGTGCTATGGACCAACTACTAAAAAGTAGTAATTAGTCCTGTTAACAGGCATGCCGCGTTCGAAGCAACCTGTAACGGGACAAGTCTTTGTAACAGGATAGCCTTGACCTCCGGATATTGGTAACTCGCTCGGTTCGCGACTGATCGTGCCACCCCTGGTAAAACAAAAATGCTTCTAGGTGCAAGCACATATGGTAGAGATCGGAACGGGAAGAAACTTGTTCTTGCTAGACAAATCGGCAATGAAACCTCACTTATTCCGTAGCCATTCGGTACGGGTAGCGTTTAAGCCAGTGATAAGGTCAAAGTTCCTTATTCTCCGATGGGAAGGAGTCAAAGTGTTGACGAAGTGGGAAAGACGTGGGGTGATTTAATATTTGAAAGATATGATCGGTTGTACCCCGGAATGTCCTACACGTGTCAAGAGGTTGAGTGCGAAGTCGAAAGGTTGAACGTACTATCGGTCCGTGCAGCAAGCAGGCAACCAAAATCGCTCGGTTGCCTATGGTCCCATCAAGGGCAGGCCAATGCCCTTCTCTGTGGTCATAATAATCCCACTCTCGCACCTTGACGTCTACTCACAGACGCGTTCGGGGTTTGTTTCAAATTGGGCGGCTTCCACCATGGAAGAGTGAAGCTTCTCGCCACTAGGTGACGGGCGCGGGGTGTTTGGTACTACAGGACTATGGACCTTTTTCTTTGGGATGAGCAACCTTGACGAATATTGATAGGGGTAAACCGTCAGGAGAAGAGATACTCAGAACCAACTACCCCAAGGAGGTGATGCAAGCGACAAAAACGCTACCGTGGTGTAGATGAACACACAAAAAAGAGTGCATAAGGAAGACAGTTGAGATAGCTACAAGTGAATATGGAAGGGACAGGGTCTACCACTGATGCTTTGTGACCAGCGTAGGAAAAATGTTTCTTAGGTCTGACGTTGACTCTCAATTTTCTACTACTCAGGACTTGACTTGAAGTTGTCTGCCAAGTTGCTTGCCCTCTCCATGAGGAAGCAGTTTACTCAGCTTATATAGACATTTGGCTACCCTTTAAGTCCGAGCAAAACTACAGAAGATACTAGAAAATGCATAAAAACACTTTGTGTGGATGATATACTCTAAACAAAAGATACTTAAGAAACGCACAACTGATCTGGACCTCTTATTTCCCATTCTCTAGATCAGATCCAAATAACTCCACCAAAATATACATGCTGCCCAAGCAGTCCCCACAAATATCTGCGAACGGTTCAAAACTCTCTATCTCCTCCTAGGAGGTATCTCCTCCTAGGAGGTATCTAAACTACTGAAGATATCCCCATCCGGTTCCAGCGTCGGGACCACTTATTCCTTCTTTTCCAGCTCCTCCCCATCATTCCAACACTTCCTGTGTCTCCCTTTCCCTCGCCCTCCTCGCCCTCCTCGTCCTCCTCGTCATCAATCCCCTCGTCCTCCTCGTCATCAATCCCCTCGTCCTCCTCGTCATCAACCCCCTCGTCCTCCTCGTCATCAATCCCATCGTCCTCCTCGTCATCAATCCCATCGTCCTCCTCGTCATCAATCCCATCGTCCTCCTCTTCGTAAACATCGAAGATTCCGGGCTGCCCACTCCTCGAAGGTCTCCCCACCTCCCTCCTCGACTTCCCACTCCTGCTCCTCAGTTACCTCCTCCGCCTAATCCTCGACGAACAAGTGACGCACGAATTCGATGGCCTTTTTTTGGTTTGTGGGCGTAGGTAAAAATCACGGTCAGTAGGTCCGAAAGGGAATTGGGGAATAGAGTTTAGGGGTTGGGGGTGGCGATATTTGGAAATGACTTTGGAGAGGCATAGATTGTCCATTTTGTTGGGATTTGGGGAGTAGTAGGCAATTGAGGGTGTTTTGAATGGGTAGGGGGAGAGGGGTGGTGAGTACAATGATCGGGGACGTTTGAAACTTGGAATAATGGGGTTTAAATAGGCTCCTGAGGGTGCATTCTATAGATTTGGAATAAGTAAAATAAATCTTCAAGGGAATTTGTAGTACTGAATTTGCGCCGTTTTTCTCAAAAAATGAATTTGGAGGAGGGAGTAAACGAAAAGGGAAGTAGAACTTGATTCGGGATCAATTACAGAGGTAGATACATTAAAAAAATATCTGGATAAAATGGTCTTGAATTTGGAGAGGGCCGAGGTAAGGATAGGAAAGGGTCAGGGAGGGCGGGGAAGGACCGGAGCTATAAGCAATTTTGGACAAGGGGAGGCAATACAGTAAATTAAAAGTCAGTAGATGACGGCGACAAAAGAAATTCGTTCCGATCCGCACACGCCTAACAAATACCATTGAAAAGCAACGCCCTCCTTCGGGGGGCGACAGGAGGTGGTTTTTTGGACAAGGGTATCGACGAGATCGGGGCAGCGAGATCGCAGCGGTCGCGGTGTACACCGGCAGGGGTGACACAAGTTGGTAGCAGCTTTTTGCATCTTCATTACCTGTTGGTAGAAACATCGGGTCTTTATGTTTGTTTACTACATACTCAAGCCCGATGTTAGTGGGAGGCGCCTGAAAAAATCCTGCAACTATTTTGTTAAACCTCGATAAATGCAGGTCACTTGCATTGCTCACGCCGAATGTCAGAATTCTTCAAACGTCGGCTTATGCCATGGTCATGTGAGTAAATGGACAAGAGTTTTGTTGTCCCGAGCCATTCTACTCGTTCCCTTGGTCAGTATCATGGGGTTTAGCTGAGGCGAACGCTGTCGACGGGACAAGTGTCCCGACGAGGGGCGCAGACTGGTTCGCTTCTGTATACCGCAAATACCTCGGCGGTATACAAAATGAGAGGGGAGTGAAGCTAAGTGTTACGGAAGAAAAGAAGAAGGTAGTAATTACGCTTGGCCCAGGAAGGAGTAAAAGGAAAAGCATTTCACGGCACCGCATCCAAGGTATAGCTTCGTGAACAACAATAATCCATCATGTCTCTTTTAACTGATTCCTGTCGTCCAACGTTTCGCTCTTCCTTTCTGCGTACGTAAAATATAGCTATGCGCGACAAAAGCGACAAAGAGAAGGCAATCAAGATTCTTTGCTATTCGGAAGGGAAGGAATTTGAATGGTGCTACGAGACTTTTGCGCAGGATGGAGCCCTCACCGAGGGGCCGACAAGTATGGGGTCGTGAAAAGAAAGTTTCGCGTCGAGTTTTTGAAGAAGACCAACCCGAAGGAAGAATTTAACGAATGTGTAGTCGCCGGATTGGAGATAGAGGACTTAGGCGGCCTTTTAACAAGAATTGAAGTCGTGTAAAGGAGGTTGGGCTTCAATGATGCGGCTTCGTTCAGATTTCTTTGGAAAGCTGTCGTGAAACACCCGAAGTTTACGCAATTGGTGATTTATTGGGCCCCAACAGACTCATATAGACTGAAAATGGCGATAGAAGACTTTTTTTAGAGCAGAAGGTATTTTTTAGAATCGACAGACAAGGATCCGAACCGTTTGTTACCCCGAAGAAGATTCTACGGCGGCCAAATGTTCGCAACAGGAACACGCAAAAGCTCGAAAACAATGTTGAAGAGCCCGCTGGTCAGTTCGCCAATCTCGTTGTTCGTGAAGAAGCCGATGGATAAGGCCGAGCATGCGGCTTCTGTCGAGAGGATTTCAGTTACAGCTATTGCGGGCAGAAGAGTCACATTGCAAACAGATGTCCGCAAAACCCACACAAGAACAATGAGTGTACTTTTTGTGGAGAAAATGTGCCATTCTGAGGGAACTTGCTGGTCCAAAGGGCAGCGCAACGGCGATCGTCGAGTCAGGGTTGCAGCGGCTCGGGTCGAGTCTGGAGAAGAGACCAAGTTGAAGAAAAAAGGAAGACAAAGAGCCGTTGGCAGTTGTTCGCGAGTCTCAGAACATGAAATTAGTGACCACAGCCAAGAGCAATGCTGAAGGTCAGAGCCTGCAAAAATAGAGGAGGGACAAAATAATGAACGTAGAAGCCCTTATGAACAAGGCACGGATTGTTCGTCCACTTTTGGCTGTCCAAACATCAGGTAAGAAGAGGAGCAAGGTCCGAAGATCCAAGAAAACTTCAGACACCTTGAAGTAAAATGTAGTGGCGGATCTTGCGTCTGCCCTTTCAGATATGATTTTTGGGCAACGTCTTGGCGGGGATACGGGCAAAGCTAGGAACCAAAATAAAAGATTGGTTGCGAATACCGTTTCGGTGACTCAAGGCTCCGTGACTAATCCGTTGGGTGGCCCTCTTCGGTTGATTTTTGACGCGGTAAAGGCGTATGGGACGGATACACATGCCCTGTTGGACAAGGGGGCCGTCCCAGACCTCATGTCATGGAATTTTAGCAAGAAAATGACACTAGCCCCTACGACTACGGATTGTCAAGTGGCCGTCACGCGTATCTTTGGAAAAGTCTTTGATTGCGTAGAAGAGGTCCCAGTATCTTGTGGATCTTTGGTCGTGCTGTTTAATTTCTTGGTAGTGAGGAACGCCCCGTTCGATGCCATTACAGAAAGTACGACCTTGAAGTCCCTGCAGACGAACCTTGACTACGGATGTCAACAGATCGCGCTGAAAGTTAGGAAGAGGGAGTTTATTTTACCGCTACTCATCGAGCCTCCCGTGATAGATGGGACGCACAATGGCAGTAAGGATTTCACATCTTCCGATGAATCTGAGGACGAGCAGTTTTACGCCTCATCCTCATCGGGGTCGGGTGACAGTGATGGTGGATCGTATAATGAGCATGAGCTGGTGCTGGAAATCCTGAGCAAGGAACCTTGTGGGCTGGATTTAAGAGGATAAATAGAGGATGGAAAGTCTAACGGGGAAGAAGAGGATGCAGAACGGGCTGCTTAACTTCCCTCATAGGTTGAACATTAGGAAGAAAAGGAACTGAGGGCACAGATGAGGGAACTCGAGTACGCGGATGCTATAGCTTGGGACATCAACGATCTCGAGCCGGCAACGTATCGCTGGTGCATTACTTTGAGTTGTGGAACGAACCTCTGATTCACTCAAGGTCTCGCCGGATTCCATCCAAGCACAATGCCGTCATGAAGAAGGAAATGAAAGAGCTTATAGAAACGGGGATAATCACGCCTGTGAGTTCGGCGTGGTCATTCCCGATATTTATAGCGACAAAGGAAGATAGAAGGCCCAGTTTTTGAGTCAATTACCGACAGCTCAATAGAGTCTTGGAGCTGAAGGTTGGTCGTTGCTGAAGATCGAGGGACTCTTCGATAACCTCGCGGGCGCCAAAGTCTTCACGAAGTTGGATCTCTATACGGGTGACTGAAAGATGCGGATGACGGAGGATTGAAAGCAGATGACGACATTAGCATGTCGATATGGAACGTACAACTTCGAAGTGATGCCGTTCGAGTTAACGAAAGCACCTTCGACGTTCCAGAAGATGATAGAATCCGTTTTTGAGGGCTTTCAATTGACAATCCTTCATGTAAATGACTTGTTTATAATCTCCAAAAACATGGGAGAACACGTCGGCCATTGCAAGACAGTCTGCGAAAGGATTAAGAAGGCAAACCTAAAGATCACGGTGAACACTTGCAGCTTCTTTCGCTTGGAGGTGAAGCTGCTCGGCCACGTCTTCAAGACTGCTGGGATGGAAGTGGACAAAGATAAGATCAAGGAAATTTTTGGAGGTTCTAGCTCCAAAAAACGTACGCGAGCTCAGGAGTTTTCTCGGTCTGGTCAGATACTATCGTAGGTTTATAAGGAATCTCGCGGAAAGTTCAGCAGCCTTGCATGCTGCTACTTCCGTGGAGGACTCCTTTAAATGGACAGAAGGGAAGAAGTAGGCTTTCGAGGATCTCAAGAAGAACCCAAAAAAGCCGCCGGTTTGTGCCCATCCATAATTTGACTCTCTGTTTGTTATTGAAACGGATGCGGCTTCAGTAGCATTGGGAGTCGTTCTGTCCCAGAGGAAGGAGGATGGAAAGATGCAACCGTTTCAATTCAATTCTCGTATAATGACCGAGCGAGAGCGCCGGTACTCCACCAGCGAAAGAGAAGCTCTATGTGTTGTGCTCATGTTGAATAATTTCACGGTCTAAGTACTCTCCGAGGACCCTTTTGTTATTTACAACGATCACAAGGCTTTACAAACAGCTTTTAAGAAGAAGGATATTAATGGACTGGTGGAAGGTTGGTTAGATCTGATGGCCGAGTACAACTTCGGGGTTAAGTACTGGCCGAGGTCTTCGAATAGTGCGGCTGATTATATTAGAATTGTGTGGCTTTTTGCTCTCCTTACTTGTTCTCAGGATAATAGAACTGTGTCTAGTGATGTATATCTTTGAAAACAAACTTTGGAGAGAGTTAGTTAGTCAACTTGTTTCCATAAAGTTTAACACACTCCTGCAAATTCTCAGCAGTAAAAATGCTGTTCACCGTAAGTAATTAAATACTTAAATTATTCGAGCCATTTTCAGGGTGACTTATATGCATAATATCCCTCACTGACCTCCGAGATATATAAAATGTTTGTAGTGATAAAAATGCATAAAATTTCAATGCGGGATAGAAGGATAGCATTTTGAATTCATATTCTGTCACTTTCTATCTGCTAGTTTTATTAATGGATCTAGCAAATAAAAAATTTCGCACAGATCTATGACCCAACTCAAACCGGTGCACTACTATATCAAGATCACTTTTAAGAAAATGAGTATATTAAAATAACTTATCTCCTGAGAAGCTAATTTTGCTGACCTATAGAGTTATAGAAAATAGTTTTGAGATAAAAAAGGGGTTTTCAACTAAAAGGCTTCATTTAAACTTTATATCGGCGCTGTAGAGAAGAATTTGAGTTCTTAATTTTCGGTAGGATTATCATACTGTTTTCTTTTTGATATTTCAATTTCCTTAACAAGCCCATCAAAAAACTATTTCATCTGTATAGTTTCTGTATTCAGCTGGAAAATTATTCTTGTAATGGGAAATTATTACAAACTACATTCTTTTCTCGTCTGATTGCGATAAAGGTCGATCAAACGCAAAAAAGATGAATTAATCTGTACTTTCAATCGCAAAGCAGCCAAAATTGGTGCCAAACTCATAATTTAGTACCACTTCTGATAGATATTAAAAAGTTTTAATCGCAGTCATAAAAATAACTTTATCCTTTCTAAAAAATGCTTCAAAGGGCCAAATGTGTCAATAAATAAGGACATGAAACTACAAAGGAAAATTGAAATACCTGGAAACTTTCTCAGATCTGTTGGATAGTCAAGTTATAGCGGAGGTTTTAAAAACTGAAAATTATTGGAATCGAAAACAATTCCTTAATTCCCTCAAGTTAGCCAATTTAATGGACCAAGAAAGCAAAAAATAACTTATCTTGGGAAGCACGAGAGAAATGTAATGTCAAAGGCCTATATGAAGTTAGAATAAAGCTTAAAAATACCCATGCTAGTTTCCAGCTGCTTTTAAAGCCTGGAAGGCAGCATACGTGAATAATGGCAGGAACTTGGTGAATTTTATCTATAATTAGTTCGTTATTGTCAAAATAGATGCAGTTGTACTCATAGGTGTGCACTGGAGTTGGAGGTATGACCGAAGCTGTTCCATAGATTTAGAAAATTGCCAGGTAGCTGTAAATAATTCTTGTTACACTTATTTAAGTACTAATTTCTGCAATATTTTCATTTTTCATTGCTGTTAGAGTCAGTTACAACTGTTTAACCATAACGTGAATAGAAAATTGGGAAATTAATTATTTGTGTGTTTCTTGTGGCGTCGATTAGAGTTGATACAGCTCATCCTATCAGTCAAAAAGACAAAGGGAACGATGGAACTCGTAGATCTTTTGTTGCTCTCGTAAATTCAGCAGACTATTCAATTAAAACTTAATTAAATCATATAATTTTCTTTCAAACTCTAAGTCTTTGAGTTCCTCCATGATCACCCATTTCTCAACTCAATCTCCTCAAATACTATGCAAAGCAATATAAAATATTAATAAATATTTCGTTGAACATAAGAGTTAATTGAAATCAGTAAACATCCAAAAAAAATAATTACACTTTAATGTAAGCGTGATATTACTAATACCAAAGAAAAATCGTTTGAAAGCATTACCGGTCGAGATATCCAACTCACGCAGCACTGCGGAATTCTTGTTTGGCATTTTTAACCATGTGGTTTTCTTTTCACATATATATTTTTAGTTTCATTAAAGTAATTAGTTTTATAAATTACCATCAATAGTAAACCTCTGCGAGGAAGAAATTATTTTTTATAAGGGAAGTATATATGTCACATTTTTCCTCTTTGAATTTGTTAATGTCCTCTGTTTGACTCCTAATTTTAGGTTCAGTTTACTTTGTTCTCTAATTCCAAAATTATCAAGAATATTAGTATTGAAAAATAATTAAGCAAAAATATATGTCAAAATTGATATTGGTGGGCACTTTCCAGGCAAAAGTTTTAAAAAATTCACCTCAAGTCACTTTCCTTTCCATTTTGATAGCCCACAGTTTTTAGGGCCTATAGAATTAAAAAAACTACAATTCATGCTACACAGTTATCTTTACTAATTGTCGTTTGGGGACGGTTTAACAAGGATAAATTTAGGGGATTTCTTTGAGTCATATTTATATTGCAAATATCGTAATGCTAGATAACTAAGGCGAGGTCGGCTCCGAAATATATAGAAAGTCCCATAAATATGAACCCCTTGACGAGAGTTAAATAATACATAATATAAGCTTACGCTACACCATACAATTTAATGCTGCACTGAATCTGTGGCATGCATGAGTTACACTCATTGATATGTAAAATCAAGCAGATTAAAAGCCAAAAGACGGCGCGGGCGATCTTTCCCCACTATCAAAGATAGATAGAGTATTTTCAGCAAACTATGCACCCTTTTGCCCCATTTACATTAGAAGTCTACCTTAAAATATTCGAAGAAATTATAAACGCACATTAATGTTACTTAGTCAGCAGCTATATAGTTACTTAGATACAATTTTAAAACTTTGACTGGCTACGCGTCGCCTCTCTTGCTAGTGATTTAGGCCATGATGTCCAATCTCTTCATTACTTCCTATCAGACTAGTAATAATGCTGCTCTGAAATTATTAAAAAGATTTAGGGAGTACATAATGGGTCTTACTTCTTCTTTATGGTGAGAATGAGATCAGTTCACTCGAAAAGCTTTTTTTATCTTCATGAGAACCGGTAACTTTTACTGTTTCAAATTTCATGACTTTAAGAGGGAATTTCAATTAAACATTTTTCAGCAGGTAGTTTTGAGCAAATTAACCGATACTTCCTGGCAGTGAAGATCCATACAAATATTCTCAGTGAGAAAATCCAAGCTATAGAGCCATCCTCTTCACAAATAGTCCGTCTATAATACAAATAACCGATAGTAACCGGTGAGATCTGACCAGACACTTGCAATAGATATCCACTGCTTGCTAAATATGAACAAAAGGGTAGAATAAAGCACACAATATATACATTTAGATTTATTAGCCCACAAAACAATATATTAACTACTGCAAAACATTGTTTAGGTCAAACTGTAGTCCAATGATTTCCTTTGAATCACGCTCCCTTGGTATTTACACCTACTAATTGCCAATGTTTTCAGAAAATATTTGCTAGTACTGTATTATTATCTTTCTCCGAACTCTAAAAGAGAAAAAGTCAAAACTCATTATTACTGTTCCATCATAACGCACAACTGATAAATAATTTTCTTCATTTTCCCTAACTCAAATGGAAATATGTCAATTGAAATTTTATATTACTTATATTATTGCGCCAAACTGTTCAGTGTGATGCGTATGAACGCAATGCACGATAGTGCTGAAAAAAGAATACAGAACTTCAATTTTTGGACATACTGAATCAATTATATATTTCTCTATCACTTCTTCCGTGCCAAGCGGATAACACAACTACCTTTGAGTCATATTTATCTACGTCACACGAGGACGGAAATTTTTGGTACTTAGGGTGTTTAGGGGATGTAAGTAATTCACTGAATTACTCATATGCTAACTTCGCTTTTTTTTCTATTCAAATATATCACTCACCGAATTTATAACATGAATAATAGATGTGAAATCTTGTAAACCCCTTTACAATTCTTTGATAGTACCCAGAAAATCTGTTAAAGCTCCTTAATTCTTTGGCGAATCGCATGGAATTCCACACTTCTGATTGTGCCAATTTTTCTTTATTTTCATAATAGTTGAAGGGAAGTCGAGTGAAATCCCCTGTACACGTACTATTAGCTACGTTTCTTTCCTTTTTCTATCTATTCTTGGTTTAATAACGACCGAAAATAGATGAATAATTTTCAGACACAATTATTTCGGTTGGAAGCATGTAATTCTGAGGCAAACATCGATTCGGAGGAAATATTTTCTACCAACCACAAAAATACAATAAAAGCTTTGTTTTCTGTGAAATTATTAATATTTAATTTCTTTTCATATCTCTATTCGAAGGCCTAGGGCTTTATTGAAAATTTTCTTTTTGTTTGTTTAGTTTTCTGTCTTTTTCTTTTTTGTCCTCATTTACACCCTATTTTCAGAACGATTCATTAAGAAAATAGATATACTGAATTAAGTTCTTTTCCAGAATTTATTAAAGCTTTCTGTGTTGTTCTTTTCTGCGAAGATCCCTATCTCACCTCTAGGTCCATATTTCCATGATTATTGCGGACTATTAATATGACATTCAGATTTGCAACTCCAAATGGGTTCCAGCCAATCCATACATCTCAATAAAGATACCCCCTTTTTTCCCAAGTAGCGAGTACAAGTTTCTTGCATTATTTGAAATTTCTACGAAATTTCAAATGCACGCTGGAAATGGCCTGTCCCCACAAACACATACCAGGCTTTTATTGGCGGTTTTTGCCCCCCTGTGATCGAAGACTGCGATGCTTGTCTCCCTCTAAACATCCCGCAAGCACATATTTGCAGCCGTACGCGGCCGTGGACGGATAGCATGGGCTCCAGTTGCGATTTTCCCGTTAAAGAAAACGCTGACGACAGGTCAGGAGACATCCGCTATGCACTACCTGAGGATAATCATTCCGCTGCCTCTTCCCTCTACGCACAAACTAGATCTGTGGGAATACCCTCCGCCTGCTGGTGCCGCCTGCGTCTGCACCAGTCTCGCGACCCTTCTGTGCGATGCAATATGCGCTGCTTGTGCGCCTCCGCCTCCACCTGCCCCAGGCTGTTGGACTCTCCGATCTGCAGCACTGTACGGTCTTTCAACTGGACTGCAGCCCTGCGAGAGCGCTGCTCTCCAGTTGAAAGACTTTCAGAGGACCTCCCACTAAGCGTCACGCTCGCAGAATCATCATGAGTACAGGTCTGCCTCCCTTTCAGTCCGGTTGCCTAAGCATTCTCAGCAGTTTGTCCATCTATACTTACCACAACCGCAAGCATCGGCGATGCAGCCCCTCCCGAGCCAACATTTACCGTTTTGCGTTTAGTCCACAAGTAATGCAGGCGCGACAGGTTTCCACCCGCCGCTCGCATCCGTAGCTAATTCATGAATACCCTCCGCACGCTTCTGTGCAACCTTGTGCAACCCATAAAGATTTACCACCAGTTTCTAATTGATGTAAACAGTATTAAAACGCAGCTGAAGTACTATCTACAGTTGAGCGTGTCGGGTATTAGTAGTAACTTTATGGCATAACGGGTATAGGCCAAAAAATATCAACAGCAACTTT
The DNA here is from genome assembly GCA_002205965.3 of Kappaphycus alvarezii. NCBI lineage: Eukaryota > Rhodophyta > Florideophyceae > Gigartinales > Solieriaceae > Kappaphycus > Kappaphycus alvarezii. The sequence goes on along the minus strand of NADL03000093.1, from coordinate 275,037 downwards.
TGTTGTAATTTCGTTAAAACAAATTTCTCGGATTGGACTTAGTAATCAGTATTAGCCTCGTGGATATAACCAACCACATCTTCCATGCATTAAAATAACCCAAAAATTCCCCCGTCTGGGTTAATTTGATTTGAATCTCATGTTGAGAATCAATTAATCCATGGGCCCTTGTTCGCCAGGCTACAGTATTTTCTTTCTCGACATAATCTTTTCTTGCTTATGTCACGCAGCAGTTTCCATTCACAGCCTGCCGTGGTCATCAACGGGAATTCTACTAAAACTGTCCGATCAATCACCACTAGCCTAGCCTAGCAGCTACTTTCTAGTTGGTACACACGCTCAAGCACTTGCAATATAGGTCCTGCCAATGGTTTCATTACAAGTACAGAGAACTCCCAACCTTTCCATTACTCACAGTAAACCAACCACTGATGCGATTGCTTTTAGCAGGGAAATTAAGTATACCAACCCATTCAAGTAAACCCAATTTAACCCATTGATGCCATACCGAAGGGAGATGAGAGGACTGCTGCATTCCGAGCCTCGTTTTCAGTGGAGGGTTGTGATAGGGGTAAATCGGCGGGGAAGAGATCCTCAGAACCAATTACCCTGAGAAGGAGGTGTTGCGAGCGACAAAAGTGCTACCGTGGTATTGTTGAACGAACAAAAGGGAGTGTATATAGAAGAGAGTTGAGGAAGCTACAAGCAGGTATAAAAGGGGCAGGGTCTACCACCGACGCTCTGCGACTAGCGTAAGAAAAAGTTTTCTTGGGTCTGAAGTTGACTCTCAACTTCCTACTACTCGGGACTTGGCTTGAAGTTGTCTGCCAACTTGCTTGACCTCTCCATGAGGAAGCAGTTTACTCAGCTTATATAGACTTTTGGCTACCCCTAAAGTCCGAACAAAACTACAGAAGATACCAAGAAATGCATAAAAATACTTTGTGTGGACAATATACTCTAAGCAAAAGATACTTAAGAAACTAACAATTAATTTGGTCCTCTTATTTCCCATTCTCTAAATCAGATCCAAACAACTCCTCTAAAATATCCATGCTGTCCAAGCAGTCCCCACAAATATCTGCGAATGGCTCACAGCTCTCTATTTCCCCCTGGGAGATATCTAGACTACTAAAGATATCTCCATCCGGTTCCATCGTGGGCACAACTTGATCCATACTCCTATTCCAGGCCCCACCAGTCCAACACTTTCCATGCCCCCTGTTCCCTCCTCTCCTCCTCCTCCTCCTCTCCTCTTCCTCCCACTCTTCCTCCTCCTCCTCCTCCTCCTCCTCCTCTCCTCTCTCTCCTCTTCCTGAGCCTCGTACACTAGCTCAGGGGCTAACCATTCCTCGAAGGACTCCCCGCTCTCCTCCTCGACCTTCTCAGCCTCTCCCGGACTTACCTCCCTCGCTTCTTCTTCTATGAAGAGGCGGCGAACGAACTCGATGATTTGCTTCTTTGTTTGCCGCCGGATGTAGTCGTCGGCATCGGTTGGCCCGTAGGCGGCGAGACGAAGGCCATTGATGGACGGGAAGGGCGGTTTTTGGAAATAGGGACAGAGGGGCGAAGGTTGTTCATTTGATAGACGTTGGGGAACGGGAGGCAATGTAGGGTGTTTTGGTGTGTGTGGGGGAGAGGGGTGATGAGTAAAATGATCGGGGGCATTTGGAACTTAGAATAAAGGGGTTTAAATAGGCTCCCGGGGCAGGTTCTATAGATTAGGAATAGGTAAAATAAATCTGCAAGGGATTTTGCAGTAGTGCATTTGCGCCCTTCTTCTCAAAAAAGGCGAATTTGGAGGAGGAGGTAAGCTAAAAGGGAAAAGGGACTTGATTCGGGGTCGATTCAGAGGGTTAAATACAGTATAAAAATATCTAGATAAAATGGAAGTAAATTTGGAAATGACGGTGGAGAAGTTAGGGGCGGGATCGTTGTAGGTTGCTGGATTACACGAGGGAGGACCATTTCCTGTATTAAATGAGGGAGGACCATTTTTTGTATTACACGCCCCCTTTCTCAAGGCGAACGTCCCGGGTCGTCACTGCTCTTCTTCTGCTTCCGTTAGTGTTCGCTGTCTTATTGAAAATGTATGGTCTCTCAAACGGGTACGGATGCAACTGATTACCAATATGATGCTCTAAAAAGTAGGTTCGCATTACTGGTACCTCACTTTGTAGCATAGCCTCATATATTGGTTTGATCACATCGAGGTGGGGTTGAATACATTCTTCTTCCGTGACTCTTCCGAATCTTCCAAGAGTGAAAAAATATATGTGATATGCAAACTCTTCTGGAAGATGCCGGAGGAATGGATGTCGATAAGAAAAGAAGACGCGCATCATCAAGAACGAATCTTCGTAAGATAAGTGCGGTCCATGTAGCGCCCTAAAACATAAACAGATGCTTATCATGAAATAAGAAATGACCTGCGCATCGTTCGCATCCTCGGAGATATTGCGCAGCCAAAAAGATAATCTTCTTCTTCCGACTGTATGCTGTGCATGGTTGTGAAGAGAGCTAGAGATGAAGTTGTGGTGGACGGTCCCGATGAATGGCCGCGACCAGCTCCTGACGTACTGGGACCTGCACGAGGTCCTCTCGGGGGACGACCGGAACCTCTTCTGGGCGGGTTGTTGTCTCCTGAAGGTCCTCCTCTGGTCATCATCACTGCTTCAGGAGGATCCTCGCCGCCTCCAACGTTCCCAATTTGTGGCGGAGAAACGTAAGGTTCCCATAGAGGATACGGGACCAGCCTGTATTCCATATCCGGGGGTAAGGCGTAACCTCTCAGTCGCACACGTCTTGGTTGTTCTTGAGAAATACGTAAATTGGACGGATAATATTCAGATACGTTTGCGACAAGTCTCCAGCAGCTACCATTCCATATCTTCCTATAGAGTAATGATATATTACCTCCACAAACTCTGGACCTGCTTCCGTGAACCTTCCGTTTTGGAATGAAAATAGAACTCTTATTAATAGTCGGAAATCTTCTTCAGGTAGCAATGGTCCGTTCAACGTACGAAAACATAGGCATATATTAATGTAGAAATGGATGATTACGTGGAGTTCGTAGTAGTCCCGCGTAACCGAGATGATCCATTCCCAGGCCCTTTTTCCTCCCATAGGAATCATTCTATAGTTAAAGATGAGTATGCCCCGTGGTTGCGCATAGTCCTGTGTGAGAAGGAATTCTTCAGGCCTCTGATGGTAAGGGACCAGACGACGTGCATGGATGGCCCTCCTTGATCTCTTCCCTGAGCTTGAACAGAGCTGATAGTGCGGGTGTCTTTCCTCCGTGACGATGCAAGGGTTCGAGTACTTGGTTTGGAAGGCCGGCCACTTCACAGCCTGCTGCATTGCTTTTCCATGTACTACAAGTACTTTAGAGCCAACTGAAAAGGTTCTGACTGCAGGTTCTGCATCCTTATTTCTTGTCTGTGTTAGCGCGCGGTGTGATCTCCAGCCTTCGGTGGCCAGTAGTTCAACTTCCCTACTCTCTTCATCGATAATATTTGTTTCCATGTCTCTCTGTAACATTCTAGGAGCCCTTCCGTACATTAGCTCGAATGGTGAGCGTCCATTTCTTCTCTTCTTCGACGGTAGCCGTATAACACTTTTGGTAAGGCATCTTCCCACTGGATTTCATTCTCCAACATAGTTTTCGATATTGCTCGTTTGATGGTTCCAACCATCCTCTCCGCTTTCCCGTTGGACATAGGAGCGTATGCGAGAACGGTCTTCAGCTGAATCCCTTTCTCTTCCAAAAAACGAAGCAGTGAAGTTGCAGTAAAACAAAGGGCGTTATCCGAGATGATCCTTTTTGGAAGACCAAACGGTTCAATTATTTCTTTTTCGATGAATCTCAGTACCACCTCAGCATTTGCCTCCTCGACTGCAACTGCTATTGGCCATCCAGTAAGATGTTCCACCCCTATAAGGAGATATTTGTTTCCGGAAGAAGTTTCCTTGAACGGGCCCGCGAAGTCAATTGAGAAGGTTTCAAAGAGACCGGAAACTGGAAAACTTAGAGTTGTCTTATACTTCCGTATTGGAGTGAATTTTTGGCAGTTGTCGCAGCTTTTCACGAATTATAGACGTCCTTATGGATACCGGCCACCAGAATCTCTCAGTTACGAATTTTTGGTTGTTTCGAGATCCAATGCCCTAGCTCATCATGGAAAGTCCTCAAGATCTTCATTCTTTCTTTCAAAGGGGCCACTAGTCGGGGACCGGCTTTAGTGTGCCGGAAAGTTTCCCATTCCACAATGTAAAAGCCTTTTGATTCCTGCGTACCCAATTTCGGTGTTCAAGATCAACCTTTCTCATTTCTAGTCCATCGAGGAATTTGATCAGTCCGTGAATATTAGCTTCGTACTCGTTATCGTTCGGCAACTGCAACTCGGCGACTCCGACGATGTCCTCCGAAGCTTTTTCATTTGGAATCAGTGCGTCCCTCAAGCGGGATAGGTAATCGGCAGGCTGATTATTGCGTCCGGGTCTATACACAATTTCAAACCGATATTCTGCGAAAATGTCGAGCCATCGGGCCAAGCGGTGATGTACATCCTTTTTTTGGAATGCTGTTTTAAGTGCCTGGTGATCAGTTATCAAGACAAATTTCTCGAGTGATAAAAGGTATACGCGAAACTTTTTCAGCGCGAAGACGACAGCTAGCGCTTCTTTCTCGCAGACTGAGTATCTCTTTTCCGCATCATTCAGAGTTCGGCTTGCGAATTGAACAGGGTGTAGTCTTCCGTTTTCATCTTTTGGGACAAAACGGCACCCAAAGACCGTTCTGAGGCATCTGTCTCCACAACGAATGGTCTCTTGAAATCTGGGTACATGAGAACTGGGGGGACACATAGCTTATCTTTAAGCTCCTGAAATGCAGTTTCCATTTCCTTGTTCCAGTAAAATTTTCCGTTCTTCGTAGTGCTGGCATGTAACGGTGCTGCAGTCTTGGCGAAATCTTTGATAAATCTTCTGTAATATGAGGCCAGTCCTAAGAAGCTTCGGACCTCCGTCTTTGAAGCGGGCCTTGGTGCCAACTTTATTTTTTTCGTTTTCTCTGGATCCACTCTAATTCCCTCTTGGTCGACGATATGACCGAGTAATTGGATAGAAGTTTTCGCAAAGAAGCATTTGCTCAACTTAATTTTCAAGCTATACTCCGATATCCTCTCCACAACTGTCTTGACGTGCGAGATGTGCTGATCCAATGTTTCTGAGAATATGACGACATCATCGATATAGACTCTTGCGAATGGAAGTCCTTTCAAAACCTCGTTCATCATTCTTTGGAATGTAGCTGGTGCATTCATGAGACCAAAAGGCATCACTTCGAACCTGAACGTACCGGCTTTGCTGGTAAAGGTTGTTTTTTCCTTACATTTTTCATCCAATGGAATCTGCCAATAGCCAGTGTAAAGGTCAATTGAGGTGAAATATCTCCCGTCCTTCAGGTCCTCGAGGATCTCCTCCATGTTCGGAATCGGAAATCGATCGGGTATCATTCTCTGGTTCAGTTGTCGGTAATCGACGCAAAAACGCAGCTTTCCATCCTTCTTTGGTGCGACCACAACTGGAAACGACCATGGGGATGAAACTGGTCGAATAATATCATTTTTCAGCATACTTGTAACATTTTCTGAGATAAATTGGTCATATTTTGGCGGTTGACGTCTAGGCTTGTGGTAAATCGGTTGAGTGTCGGTAAGTTCGAACGAGTGAGTAACCGGTACACTTGCTTGTCTAAATCTGAAACGCTCCATGCAATTACTTCGGAAGATGTTAACATGTCGGATATTTTCAGTGAGGCGGGGGCGGGAAGGTGCTGCACTTTTCCTTGGATTTCTGCCATTTGGCGCCCTTTTTCTTCTTGATCCTCAACCTCAATATTTTGAAGGACCTCTTCCGTCGTGCTCACATCTTCATATATGGAATTCGTATTCTTATTTTCTTTGCAAAGGTAATCTTCTTTCATGCTCCGAATTCTGTCCTTTGATTCGATATCATCGCAAAAAGAAACACATTCGGGTTTCAAACTTATCCTAGAATCCCAGTCGTCATCTGTTTCAAACCCGGAATCATAATCGTCCCATGCCATGTTCATTACCCCCGAGGGTACCCTTTTCCACTTCCGAAAGTGTTAGTTGGTTCCGAATCTTCGCTGTCATAGCTAGAAGTGAAATCTTCACTGTCCGTTTCTTTTAAATCTTCAGGATGCGTGCTTTTGTCGAAATCCAGGGGCATCTTCACGGTTCTGCCGTCAATATTAACTGAAACCATTTGGTTGCCCAAGTCAATGCATGTCCCTAGTCTTTCCATGGGGGCAGCCAATGATTGCATCGAAAGGGAGATCCGGCATGACAAGAAAGTCTACATCAACTTTAGAGTCCCCAAAGAACACGGAAACCTTGTCAACAGTGCCCATGCATTTTGAGACGGTTCCATCCGCTACAGTTATTTTTCGAGTCGTTGGAGTAATTTCGAGACCTAGATCTGTCACCAAAGTTTCTGAAATGAGGTTTGGAACAGCACCCGAATCGAAGAGAGCTTGGGTTTTCATACCCAATACTTTGACTGGTACCAGCTTAAGACGTCTTGGTGCTGTCGAGGCCGATTGAAGAAACAGTTTCTTACCCTTAGCGGACTTATTAGACCTGATAATTTTTTTGAGTTCTTTTCTCGCATCCTCTGCGTCGCCCCTCAAAAGTTGACCAAACGTTATCCCAGTTGGGGCCGATGCAAGCTCAGCCACCAAATTGTACCTCTTCACATACTCTAGTACGTCCTTAGAGATACTCTTAACTTTCTTACTCTTTTTCGTCTTCTTGGCCGGAGTGACTCCCACTCCTGGAACAACTTGATCAGACCTCTTGGTTCGAGGAGGTACAGGTGCTGGGATATGCTCCAGCATTCCATACTCTAGCCTAGGTTTCTTCGATAAAATGTTCCCTTCCCCATCCCTTTTTGTCACATTGACTTGACTAATCTCTTCAGCGATGGATACGTTACCGGCATCCGTCAACCTTTGATCCCTTCTATTTTGTAAGATTTTCACCTCTGGTCCTGACTCACTCCTTGCTTCCGATAAATTTGCTCTTCTGTTGTCTTTAGACCAGCAGTTACTTTCATGATGCCCATATCGACCGCACTTTGCACAACGAGTGTTTCTATGTGGATTATCAGGACACCTGTTTGCAAAGTGTCCAGGCTTGTGACAGTAAGAACAGACTTCTGGCCTTAGGGGCCCCAGACTGGTTCTTCTTAATGGTAAGAGTAAGGCTTTCCAACTGCGAGGTTATCATGTCAAGTCGATTATCGAATCGGGTTTCCAACCTTTCTTCCAAGTTTTTGACATCGCTCCTGACAGATTCTAATGCCGCTGCACTAGTAGCCGGCCTTTGATAATTCTTTTCAGGATGTACGATAGACATCGATGTGCGGGTTTCCCTCGGTACCTCACTCAGTGACTGAAACGTCTCCGAATTTTTGACAAATTCTACTATGGTACCCTTCAGTTCATCAAAAGTGTGAGGGCCCTTGATGAGGAGGAAATCGGAGAGCCGCTTATCCCCCATAGCCGCCTTACGCAGCATTCCGTACTTGGCTTGGGCGTTGAACCCAGCCTTTTCATAAAGATCACACAAGTACACCAATGAGCTTAACAAATCGTCGAAGTTGAGCCGGGCCCTATAGCGGTACGAATCATCTCATCTGGTTCTACCTCCTTAGCATACTCTTTCACAAGCCACTCACATACCTCACCGAAGTTACGCCATTCCCGTTAAGAGACCACCCGTCGCTAAACTTGGACTTATATTTGTGCTTTGCGTCACCATGAAGATAGGCGAAGATACTTGCGGCCTTCTCTTCATCGGCCTTCTCTCGCATCACAACGTTGACATATGTGTAAAGAAACTCCTCAACGTCTTCAGTCTTGCCCCCTGTGAACGTTATACGAGCAGCGTTGAGATCCATGATTACAGAAAAAAAATCCCCCCGAAGTGTTCCTTACTACTGCTCAACTCGAATACCTCGGGTGCAACCCCCTCCACAAGAGTACCAAATGATATGGGTAAATCGGCGGGGGAAGAGATCCTCAGAACCAATTACCCTGAGAAGGAGGTGTTGCGAGCGACAAAAGTGCTACCGTGGTATTGTTGAACGAACAAAAGGGAGTGTATATAGAAGAGAGTTGAGGAAGCTACAAGCAGGTATAAAAGGGGCAGGGTCTACCACCGACGCTCTGCGACTAGCGTAAGAAAAAGTTTTCTTGGGTCTGAAGTTGACTCTCAACTTCCTACTACTCGGGACTTGGCTTGAAGTTGTCTGCCAACTTGCTTGACCTCTCCATGAGGAAGCAGTTTACTCAGCTTATATAGACTTTTGACTACCCCTAAAGTCCGAACAAAACTACAGAAGATACCAAGAAATGCATAAAAATACTTTGTGTGGACAATATACTCTAAGCAAAAGATAATTAAGAAACTAAAAATCAATTTGGTCCTCTTATTTCCCATTCTCTAAATCAGATCCAAACAACTCCTCTAAAATATCCATGCTGTCCAACCAGTCCCCACAAATATCTGCGAATGGCTCACAGCTCTCTATTCCCCCCTGGGAGATATCTAGACTACTAAAGATATCTCTATCCGGTTCCATCGTGGGCACAACTTGATCCATACTCTCCATTCCAGGCCCCACCAGTCCAACACTTTCCATGCCCGTTGTTCCCTCCTCCTCCTCCTCCTCCTCCTCTTCCTCTTCCACCTCCCCATCCTCTTCCTCCTCCTCCTCCTCCTCCTCCTCCTCCTCCTTCTCCTCCTCCTTCTCTCGAGCCTCGTACACTAGCTCAGGGGCTAGCCATTCCTCGAAGGACTCCCCGCTCTCCTCCTCGACCTTCTCAGCCTCTCCCTCACTTACCTCCCTCGCTTCTTCTTCTATGAAGAGGCGGCGAACGAACTCGATGATTTGCTTCTTTGTTTGCCGCCGGATGTAGTCGTCGGCATCGGTTGGCCCGTAGGCGGCGAGACGAAGGCCATTGATGGGACGGGAAGGGCGGTTTTTGGAAATAGGGACAGAGGGGCGAGGGCTGTTCATTTTGATAGACGTTGGGGAACGGGAGGCAATGTAGGGTGTTTTGGGTGTGTGGGGGGAGAGGGGTGATGAGTAAAATGATCGGGGGTTTTTGGAACTTAGAATAAAGGGGTTTAAATAGGCTCCCGGGGCAGGTTCTATAGATTAGGAATAGGTAAAATAAATCTGCAAGGGATTTTGCAGTAGTGCATTTGCGCCCTTCTTCTCAAAAAGGCGAATCTGGAGGAGGAGGTAAGCTAAAAGGGGAAAAGGGACTTGATTCGGGGTCGATTCAGAGGGTTAAATACAGTATAAAAATATCTAGATAAAATGGAAGTAAATTTGGAAATGACGGTGGGAGAAGTTAGGGGCGAGATCGTTGTAGGTTGCTGGATTACAAGAAGGGAGGATCATTTCCTGTATTAAATGAGGGGAGGACCATTTTTTGTATTACAGGTTGCAAAGACTGGCTGTCATGCCAACCGGCTCCGGGGTTGAGTACCTACATTCCGGACCGCAATTACAAGACGTGGTTTCAGTTCTATTGCAGGGTGCCACTGTTTCCTCCAGCTTCGAAATGCCACAAAGGGGGATGCGCGACCCTAATGGATCAGTATGGTGACCACGCCCTGTGCTGTGCCTATGGATCCACACGCGCGGGTGGCGGCATGACTCGCAGACACGTTTGTTTGCTGCATATCTCTCCAAAGCTGCCCCACAACCTGTCCTCGAGCCGCCACAACCCGGCCATGCAGTTCGCCCGGACATCAAGGCGCTTGGAAAGAACGGGGGCACGGACTATTATGACGTATAATATATTATGATTATAACTGTTATCCATACCCTGACCCCCGCCCGCCTTCCCTCCCTGGCGCGATGCCCACTCAAGCCCCTTGCCCCTTAGCCATTCTCGCCTGGCCAAGGACACTCGCTTTGCCGAGTTGATACGTTCCAAGGGTCCTGGGCATCGCTTCATTGCCCTTCCACTCTCCACGATGGGGGACTGGCACCCTTCCGCTCGGGGACTTCGCCAACCGGGTTGCGACTGGCATTGCCGCACGGGCAGCCATTCCGATTGTTTATGCGCAGCGAACATTGTTCGCTCTTCACGCGGCGAGACTCGTCCAGAATAACGCCAGTTGTTTGTTGGAAGGAGTTTTGAGCGACACTTAGGCCGCAACTTGAAATTGTGTATACAGTGTATTCCAGAGAACCTCCGTTTTGAGGGTATGTACAGTAAGTGGTTATGTTGTACAGTGTATACTGTACGAACGGTCTCGGCCAATCACAGGCCACGACAGATCTGACTTGGCGGATCCAATGAGTTGTATCCTAAACAGCCAAGTGGCAGTACTAGTGTACTGTGCTCCCGGTAATACAGTGGCTATCGTCTACTGTATCTGCTGTTCTATAGCTATCGAACGGATATATAACGAGGACCTCACTGTCCGATCGGGGCGTGAGGAGAGAGGCATAGTTTTGGAGTCAGAGAGAAATATCGACCGTTCTAGTGACTCTATCTACTAAACAACCAAATATGGGACTGCATCTGCATCCCGGGGGACCTTTATACCCGTTCACTGTGCCTTCCTTTCCCGCACCCCCTCGCTTACACCGCTCATGCTACAGTTATGGTCCCAGGGAAGGACTTTGAGAAAGGTTTTGCCATGATGAAGCCTCCGGTATTCGAGCCGGACCAAGACCTCCTATCGTGGAGAAAAAAAGTTGCAAGTTGGGTTGACTTAATCGCAACCGCAGCCGAGAAGGGAGAAGGCAAATTCTACAAAACGGTATTCCACACACTTGGACGTCAACTATACGATCGAGGTCTTCGCCAAGCTCAGCAGAGTCTTGTAGACGAAGCGCACGAGCAAGGAAAGATCGATTACAAGCAGGAAGACCAAGTCAAAGCTGTACAAGAGATCGTGGACATGATTGCCCAAGATCCTCCCATCTCCGTGGTTACTCGCCTCATTGATTCCTTCAATAAGGTGACTTCTTGCAAGCGCAAGAACAGTGAAGAATTGAACCGTTATTTTTCTAGGTTTTGAGGACTCGCCGCAGAGCACCTAATGAAAGCAGGTGCAACCAGTCAATCTCAAATCGGAGAAGTACTGGCAATAACCCTGCTCAATAACGCCTCTCTCTCAGAAGTGTCCTTTATCAAAGCCAAGTTCAGACTTATTGGAATGGCGGAGGAACGAAGCAAGTGAACGATACGCGCTGAGAAAGAGTTCACATTGACTTTGGATGAGGCACAGAAGATATCTTTGAGTAACAGAAAGCTTGCCGTTTCGATTGAAAGAGCCTCTGGGAGTTCCATTCTTACCTGAAAACTCTCCGTCAGGAAGGTAACGGGTCGGTTCAATGATATGTGTCGAGATGCCCAGCCCATCTTCGATAATATCAAGAAACTAAATGGTACTCGAGATATAGCCAAATACATGGCTTCCTCTGGTCTTCGTTGCACCTTAAGTCTGGATGACGCGGTGGATGTATTCCGCTCTCTTGCTCAGACTACCAACAGAACTGAAGCCTCGCTAACAAAGGCTCAAATTGAGTCTGCAATTGACCATAAAGTTAGAAGTTTCTTTGGAAGTCAAGAGAATGGTCAGCGAGAGTCAAGGATCAGAAACCAGTCAAATCATCGCGCTTTCAACGGAAAGAAGCGGAAGACTTACGGTTAAGACGGCGATAATTACAAATACGATCGAAATGGAGAGAGGAAGAAGTCAACAATGCTGGCGTAACTCTTCGGAGAAGCCTGCATGGACTGTGGAAGGAAGAACCACGCTCGAGTTGATTTGAAGTGGCAGCGTCCGAGCTATGCCACTTTGAAGATTCGAGAAGCAAAAGATCGCCATGGCGAAGATTCCGAAAGGAACAGAATACCTGAAAACTGCAATGGGTATTTTCGTCAGGGCTCCAAGTATTCCAAGGGCAAAGGAGCCTGGTAAGCGGAATCTCTACCAATTCTGATATGATGCCCATGCATAAAGGCCCGAATCCTATTTTGAACGAGGGTTGCCCCCGATCCGTCGGAGGAATTAAGTCAGCAGTAGCGCTGTCTTTAGCGATGGGCATCGAATTCAAGTTGGAGTCCTTAGATTGTGAGCCATTCTACCATGGTTATGAGCTTGGTCTTCAATAGACCCCATATTCTTCAAAAGACTGATCTCAAAATCACTTTCTCGATGAAGAAATACATGGACACCATTGAAAAAATCCCATTAGACCGTATTAAGAGAAAAGACCAAGAAGCTAAATGCTCACTGGATGACATTAAGTCAATCCAAGCACTTGTTGGACAGCTTAATTGGCTTGGGCATAGAGTTCTCAGCCTTGCTGCCTTTGTATCGAGTACTTTGCAGCAATGGACCTCCGATCTGAGAGTGCACCACTTGAGTGAAGCCAATCACGCTCTCCATGAAATTCAACAGCTCTCTCCGGTCCTCACGTATCAAACCCTTCTAATAATGACGTCAGCAGCAACGATGCGGCTTACTTGGCCTTCTCTGACGCGAGCCAAGGCAAATCGTCCTACGGCCAAACAGGTTACTTCTCTGGGATCTTCTTTCCGAACTCTAAGATATTCCATGCCATCGACTGGCACAGCTCTAAGCAGGTTCGAGTCTCGTTTTCGTCCATGGGGGCGGAGATACTAGCAGCCGCAGAGTCAGCCGATTGGGCTGGACTCATGGCATACTGCTTGTCGAAGATGGACGTGGCTGATCGTTCCCTGCCGCTTTTCTTGACGGTTGACTCACATGGACTCTACTCAACCATCACCACTCTTCACGAAGGTCGTGATTAAAGGCTGCGACCAACAGTCGAAAGGTTGAGAGACTCCTTTGAGTCAGGAGAAATCGCGGTTATGCAATGGATAAAGGTTGTAAACAACATCGCTGATGTCCTGACAAAGAGGAACTTGGGCACCTTGCGCAAACTCAATCAAACCTGTGCTCTTGGACTCTTGGACTCTGATATTCTTCATGGAGCCGAGAGAGTCAAACAAAAAGAGGAAATCGGAATGGATATCCAGTGATTCATTGAGGCCACAAACCATTTTACGATTGGGAGCCATCCTGATGGCCGCTTAATACCATAAACTTGATACACTACTTGATTATGGACTTGAGTTTCCGTTCAATAATCTTGGATTTCTTCGTTACAGGTTTGCAAGCTTGATTACATGTGCCACGTTTCTTGAAATACCCATTAACTGGTGTTGACTTCGAATAATGCACTGTATACGAGCACCTGTGGAATATGTACCCTCTTCCTCGATTCAAATAATTGGGCACGCGGGATATTTGGACCCACTCCAACCAATTGGCCATCCTTTATTTTAATTGATAATTGATCGAATTCTAATTTCCTTCTCACTCTTCTGTCCCAATGAGATCCACATGTTCAACACGTGTCCACTGTTTGGGGTGTGCAGTGTTCTTCGCCGAAATCTGCCTCTACCGCCTCATCATCTACCAACCAGTGCCGGGGATAGTCTGTGCCAGGCGTCTTCGCTGATTCTGTAGACGACACGCTGTCAGTAGTAGTTGATTGTTTGGGTGACATGTCGCTCGCGCTCGAAGACCTTTTTCGTCCAGGTCGAATTTTGGGCCTGTCGCGCTGACAAAAATGACATCTGAAGTGTCATCTACAGGGGAATTGCTGTCGAGCCAGCACAGAGGGAAACCCTGGTCATTTCGAGAGGGTGAAGGTGATGGTGTCTGAATGCGGGCGTGGGCATTCACAAGGTCTGGATTGTTGAATAGAAACCTCGGGGAAGAAGACATGATTGTTGGACGCTGTAGCTGAAGAAGAACTTCGACTACCGGAGAAGGTTGGATGTTATATGTGCAACCTCTCGGCGGATCATATGTCGAATGCTTTTGTCAAGTGCGTCATTTGGCAAATATTGCTGACATCAAAGATGCAGTTTTATTATTTTTTTTTCATTGTGCCAAAATATGTTCGTTCTGGGCCAATAAGAAGGCGTTTTAAAGGTGCGCTGTACTGTACTTCGCATGGCAAACCGCTAATTTCAACTTAATCGGCGTGCACACTTATTATTTACGTTTCGTATTATTCAGTTCAAGGATTTTAATTAATTGGGCCTCCGTTTCGGCCCAATCGGGGGGTATGTTGTACAGTGTATACTGTACGAACGGTCTCGGCCAATCACAGGCCACGACAGATCTGACTTGGCAGATCCAATGATTTGTATCCTAATCAGACAAGTGGTAGTACTATTGTACTGTGCTCCCGGTAATACAGTGGCTATCGTCTACTGTATCTGCTGTTCTATAGCTATCGAACGGCTATATAACGAAGCACTCACTGGCCGATCGGGGCGTGAGGAGAGAGGCAGAGTTTTGGAGTCAGAGAGAAATATCGACCGTTCTAGTGCCTCTATCTACTAAACAACCAAATATGGGACTGCATCTGCATCCCGGGGGACCTTTATACCCGTTCACTGTGCCTTCCTTTCCCGCACCCCCTCGCTTACACCGCACATACTACAGGTTACCCTACTTACAGTAGTCCTAGTCTGCGATTGCTTTTAGCAGGGAAATTAAGTATACCAACCTATTCAAGTAAACCAAATTTAAACCATTCAAGTAAACCCAATTCGCCATAATCCCAATTTAACCCAATTTACCCATTCAAGTAAACCCAATTTAACCCAATTTACCCCCACTAGCCTAGTACTTGACGAATCATTACGAGGTCCCGGATCAACCTTTCTATCTGTTCAAATACAGGATACATGTAATTTAATTATGTCCTATTTACAGTCCTGTAGTGTAGTTTCTTGCCCTTACTCCTATTTTTTATCCTACGTAGTCTATATTTTCTCTATCCTATTGTACTGTTAGCGATGCCTGTTAGGATTGTTGTAGTGTAAGGGTCACTAGGGCCGTCCGCAGGACTATCCGCTAGGGAATCTAGTAAGTAGATAGTAGATGTGCTAGAGATAGTCGACGGCATCTACTGCCTATAAAAGGCCTAGCCGCCTTGGGCACTGAAGTAAAAACCACAATCAACAATTTTATTCTCAACCTACCAACTGTTCTACACTAGAAAAAACGTCTAACGTTTTGTTCAGACTCGCCGCTAACGCCGCCCGTCTGCTTTTTCTACTCTAACCCTTGAATTTTCGGAGCAATCCGGATTTAACGTTTTTCGGGGAATTTAAGAAGTAAGTCTATTTGCTATTCGATAGTGAAAAAATACCCATCTGTTCTATTTCGGCGTTGTTTAAAGCCACGTGTAAGCCGGCAAATACTAACAATACGTATTTTTTTAAATTCTTTTCGAACACTATCCAGTGGCCAATAAGAACCGTTATACGCTTGAAGTGCCACTTAGCCAGCCTGGCCCAAGCGCATCCAGAACAGGACTGGAATCCAGATCAGCTCCCTGTAAGCAAAAATCTACAGTACAGTACGCTCCTACCACTACTGTCAGACCTGGAAATACGTCTGCCACACCAATTTCACCAAGTACGCCGTCTACTGGGACCAACGAGGTGTTGCCAAGTGGAGAATCACCCAATCAAACTTGTACACGTGGCATCCAGAAATCGCCGATCCAGACCAATCCGAGACAATTTTCGACGACCAATGAGAAAGTGACAGCTGTCCCTTTCATTTCAGATTCAGGTTCTACCAACAACGTTTCAGTTCCTACTCAAGTTCAGTTTTCAGATCTACCTACTGTACCCCGCCGTTTACTGTCAGTTATTGATCTTACAGCCCCAGCCATTACAGCTGCTGACAGCCGCAAAAAGGGACCTCGACGGCTGCGCCGCAAAGCTGACCGCCGCCTGGCTGACCGACCCGATGTTTTTAAATCTAAAAAGGCACGCATCGCCGCATAAAAACCCACGTGTAAGTTGTGCGAAGTCACGTGCAACGGGTCCAAAACGTTTTTTGACCACGTCAGGAGCAAAAAACACCTCAACCGCGTCCAAAACAAAAAAGATCCCCCGTACTGTACTGACTGTAAGCGGAAGTTTGACAGTCATTCGCATTTACAGTGCTATCTATCTGGCAAAAAACATCTCAAGGTTGTCAGTAATAAGTTAGAGCTGGTTTAAATTAGATCTGGATCTCCCCTCTCGTTCTGAGTAAATTGAATTATCAAATTAATCGTGATTCTTGCTTGAAAATTAAAAAAAATTGAAAAAACACAAATTGAAAATAGAAAAAAATTGAAAAAAACACAAATTGAAAATAGAAAAAAATAGAAAAAAATTGAGAAATCAAAAGTTTACAGTGAAAGGAAAAGCAAAAAGCGAAATAATAATAGGCCATCCAAAGAAAAGGGCATATAGTGCTACAAAAAAGAAGAACTAAAAAAGGGCCAAATTTTGGAAGCATTAAATCACTATTAATTTGTACTTGCAAAACGGTATATTGATATGGTTTTCGGTCAAGGTATTAGACAGACCATAGAATTGCAACAATCTTGGTGGACTGCGTCAAAGGTTATGTTGAGGATAGTTCTCTCGCTGTTGATGAATTAAGGGCTCGGTTACTTGAGGACTTCCCTATCCCAATGCTTTTCTCGGGACAAATTCTGAGTAATCCCTCCATTATCCGCAAGTTGATTTTGTTTCTCGCGGAACGCAATGTGCCAACTGTCCGCCATGAATCTGCTGTCCTTTCGAAGACTTTTGCGTCAACTATTCTTCGCAATGGTGACTTTAACAAAGCTTTAAACCAAATTGATGCATATTTCAACTCTCTTGCTTCACCAACCGGATCACCGATTAGACTCGCCCCAAACCCGATACGTTCCACTCCAATGTCCACCCAACCCCCTGCACCATCTGAAGACAAGGTCTCACACTACATGTCTATGCGCTTCAGAGAAGAAAATAAGAAATTTTCTGGAAGCCTAGCCGAATGTTGGAACGAGTTCATAGCTGAGTACAAGTATGCTTGCCAAGATTATATGCTCAATGACGAACAAAAGCTCAAGTATCTCCACCATCTCCTTACAGGAAATGCGAAAAGATTCTACATAACGAATATTGAAGGTGTGTATGAGCATTATTCTCAAGCTCTAAAAGCTCTGGAAAGTGAGTATAACTCAGTCTCAAGGCAAAACAGAATTGCTGCGTACTTCGCAACATTCGTGTCAGTCAGTATATTTCTCCCACTTGCACTGTAAATGATTCTATCGAGAAAGTCCACGAGGAGATCTCTAAGCTGACACCCCAAGCACCACCTCACTGCCGCTCAGAAAGGCACAAGATTGAGTATCTTCAGTCCGCCGTTATTGGATTCTCCTGGGCTCGCGATCCTTGCAGCAGAGCAAATTCGGGTGACTTAAGTTATCAATCATTCTACAGTCAGCTCATTTCTGCCGCTCAATTCGAGCAAGAGGAGAAAGTCGGACGAATGAGAGATCAGAGGAACCTACGTATGACATCAATCTCAGATGCAGACCCTGCACTACGTAGCCGTCTTGCTGACACATTGTATACTGGACAACCTCAATACGGCCGTGATCCGCGTTCTACCAAAAACAATCGTCACGATGGTAACTTACGAAAAAACGACGCTTACAGCATGAGGAAGAACAAACCTCGTGATGATAGAGTTTGTTGGGGTTGTGGTAAAAAGGGCCATATTCTTTCTCAATGTCGCCAATCAATGGCTGAGAATGTTGCTCGGAAGGTTCAATACTATCAGAGAAACTCATTTAGAGATCCGGCCAAGGCCACGAAACGTGTACTTTTTGAGCTCTGTCAGGAATTGGATCATGATGATCAATCAGTTGATGAAGAAATACTACCATATCAGGATTTCTTCGGAGACATCAATAGTGATGATGACATGGAAGAATCAGAAAATGGAAATTTGGACAACGATGACTCAACGTATGTTCCTGAACAGTTGTTTTCGCAAATTTCAGTTAAAGACCAACCGTTTTAGATGAAGATTATTTTCAACCAGGGGTACTCAAAAAAGCTGAAGTGCTCCTAAAGAAAGGCAAACTGTAAGGGAACGCAACAAGCCTCCCATCTACAACATGAAACTGGTTCCTCTTCCACGGAAGCAAAGAAAAATGGAGAATGATTACATAACGATACATGAGACTTTAACTGTCAAAAGAAGCAAATTGCCGAAACGTTCCAATTCAGAAAAATTCCACGGAATGTGTCTCGACACTGGTGCTCAAAAATCATTGATTGGAAAATCACAAGCAAATGCATATTGTAACCTAGCTGGGATTAAGACTAAACGTAAGCAAGGGACAACTGCTTACAAGTTTGGCGATGGAATATTTCCAAGCATCGCAGAGATTCCAATTCGTATTCCAACGCCTGACGGTGCTTTCATCCCGCTACATGTCGATGTAGTTAATGCCAATAATCCATTCTTGATTGACCTGGAAGCTTTAGACAAGTTTGGACTTGTTGCAGACAATGTTGACAACCTACTTGTCTCCAAAAGGCATGGATGGGCCATGCCAATCACACGCAAACACGGCCATCTTTACGTCGTGTGGGATTTTGCTGAAATCCTGTCCCTATTAAAGCGCCTCCATTTACATTTTTTTCATCCGTCTGCTTCAAAGCTATACAATCTGGTAAGCAGAGCTAGACCAGAGGAAGCAACACCTGACACACGGGATTTGATTTCGGAGATATCTAAACAGTGCCGCACATGTCAGCACTTTGAACCGAAACCCAGATCATTCCAGGTTAGTAGGCCTAATGGAATCATATTCAATCAATAGTTAGCTCTTGATATAATGTTTCTTGACAAAAACCCTGTACTTCATATAGTTGATACGCAAACTCATTTTGGAAAGGCTGTATTCCTACAAAGTCAAAGTACGGAATCTATTTGGAACTCTTTTCTTGAGTGCTGGGCTACAATATACACTGAATTTCCTGATAGAATGAAAGTGGACCAAGGTATTCAATTCGTTTTGAAATCGTGGAAAGATTTGGTAAAATCGAATGGAATCAAAATCAGCCTATCTGGAGTTGAAAGTCATAATTCTATTGGTTCCGGTGAACGTTACCATGATCCGTTACGCCGTATTTACCACAAGATTCGCCATTCGGAACCTGACGTTGAAATAGAACTCGCTCTACGTCTCGCAGTTAAGGCTATGAACGATACTATGAACCCAGAAGGACTGGCTCCACCATTAATCGTCTTTGGAGTTCTGCCGAGGTTTCCGGCTATGAATAGCGAACTTCCGAATCAAATGGAACGAATGAGAGCGCTCCAAATGGCAAGAGCTGAGATGGAAACTATCACTTCAGAACTCAGACTCAGAACCGCTCTGAATTCGCAACTTCCAAATACCGCTCACAATGAACTTAACATTGGAAGTAAAGTTCTAGTCTATCGTGAAAAGTCCAAACCGAAGTGGACGGGACCCTACATAATCACGGAAAATAATGACAGGCAAGTTTTATTGACAGAAATGGCGAGGAAGTGCAACATTCACGCTCTCAAGTAAAACCGTATCTTGATGATCAAGTTGAAATACTAGTCGAAGCTTTGCATTCATCATTAAAGGGTATACTCCAAAAATCTTCAACTCATTGACGTCAATCTCAATGAAGTTTTACACCCACGAGATCCCAGATCCAATTCGGCTGAATTTCTGAAAGCGAAACAAAAAGAAATAGAAGGACTTGAGAGAAATACCTGGAGAATAGTCGCTAAAGACGACATACCAAAGAATGCTAGATATCCTCTCTGGAAGATTCGTTCTGTCAATCAAAAATAAGAACACTGACAAAGAGATACACAAAGCACGGTTTGTAGTACAAGGTCATAGGGACAAAGAAAAGAACTATCTCGTACATGACACCACGACTATACGCCAGCGTTCCACACGCTTGCTGGTTGCAATTGCTGCAATACACGATTTCAGGATTTGGTCTCAAGACGTTAAACAGGCGTATTTACAGTCAGCTCAAAATCTGATGCGCAAAGTTTACCTTAGACCAACCAAGACTTTGGATTACCTGAGAACCATTATCGAGTTACTGAAACCTCTTTACGGATTATCCGATTCAGGAGACTACTGGAATCGCACTATGAATTCACACCTGAAGAAAGATCTCGGTATGACGCCAACCGATGGAGATCTCGCACTCTTCTCAAAGCATACAAACGGAGAACTTCAGGGATTAGTTGGAACATATGTGGACGATTCTCTACTCTGTGGCAACAATGAATTCGTTAAATTGTCCCAAAAGACTCTTGATAAGTTTGAATCGAGAGAGAGGGAGTTCGATGACACTGTATTTGCAGGTGTCAGAGTCAAGAGAACTGATTATGGATTTGAGTTAAGTCAGGAACAGTATGTTAAGAAGTTACGCATTCTGCCGATGGACGCTTTATTTTCTGAATTCAGATCTTTAAGGCATAGATTGGCTTGGTTAACACATACAAAGCCTGAAATATGTTGTGCCGTTAACATGGCCGCGCAAGTGAATGAAACCCAATTCTCAGTGGAAGCAATAAAGCAGTTGAACAAAGTTGTAAAGCATGTGCAGAAAAGCCCTATTTCATCGCTTAAGTACCACAAGTTGGACAAAAACTCTATAAAGTTGAAAGTATATTCTGACTCGTCATTCGCAAACAACGACGACAATACTTCCCAACTTGGATACATTGTTTTGCTCACTGACAAGACCGGAACTTGTAATGTGCTGAGTTATTCTAGTCACAAAAGTCGCAGAGTAACTAGATCTGTACTAGGTGCCGAAGTTTATGCTTTCGCTGATGCTTTCGATATTGGCTACATGATTAAGCACGACCTTGAATCCCTGCTTGGAATCAAAGTCCCACTCTCAATGTTTGCGGACTCCAAAAGTCTATTTGATGTTATCACAAGTGTTCCTACACTTTGGAAAAACGCCTTATGATTGATATTAGTTCTGTAAGGGATGCATATGCAAAAGAGGAAATATCCAATGTTGGATTTGTACGGACTGTGGACAACCCCGCAGACGCCTTCACGAAGATCGCAAAGTGTGATGCACTGAATTACATCATCACAACAAGTAAGTGTGATCTACCTGTTCAACAATGGGTAATTCTTGACTAAGGATGGAGAAAACAATAGGTCAGGGCAAAAAGAGGAAGTGTTCAAATACAGGATACATGTAATTTAATTATGTCCTATTTACAGTCCTGTAGTGTAGTTTTTGCCCTTACTCTATTTTTTATCCTACGTAGTCTATATTTTCTCTATCCTATTGTACTGTTAGCGATGCATGTTAGGATTGTTGTAGTGTAAGGGTCACTAGGGCCGTCCGCAGGACTATCCGCTAGGGAATCTAGTAAGTAGATAGTAGATGTGCTAGAGATAGTCGACGGCATCTACTGCCTATAAAAGGCCTAGCCGCCTTGGGCACTGAAGTAAAAACCACAATAAACAATTTTATTCTCAACCTACCAACTGTTCTACACTAGCAAAAACGTCTAACGTTTTGTTCAGACTCGCCGCTAACGCCGCCCGTCTGCTTTTCTACTCTAACCCTTGAATTTTCGCGACACTATCGTACCAAGCACCGATCATCTCGTGGGATTTTGATTTAAATTCTCTACGTAACGTATGTACTGTACATTTGTCTCTGCAGCAAAAAGTTGAGATTAGTATCGGTAAACTGCTTTTGATTAGGCGTTTTACGAGAGATTTTCGTTACACATTTTATGGGTGGAAAAACTTGGGTCTTTTTAATGATTGAAAAATAGGTTCGCCTGTGTTCCCGAGTGCATCAAATAATTGATAGATGCCATCGGGAAGTTTCGTAGGTGGTGTGGTCGAAATCTGAATATTCAGTAACTTGCGGTAAACTGACATTGCTCTTTCGAGCAGAGACCCAAGAGTTCCCAGCTTCTGCGTTGGCTAGAGACGCCCTGGGACAACCATTACAAAAAAAATTGTTTTGCTGTATTTTGCAATGCTTGCTTCCTTTTTTCCGTCTACTCCGTCAGAGGCAAAAGACCACACGGCGTTGGGTTTCAAGCCCACCATATATTTCAATACCATGTGGCCATCTAACGGCCGAATAACTCCTGCTGAAATTCTCGTCTGACATACAGAGAGATCTGAACTGGTAAGATGGCAATATCACCTATCTTGTACTTTCATTTCTTTGATAGGGGGGTTCCAAATTGATCCCTAGTTGAATGGTGCAGGCGCCTTTAACGATTTCATATGTCGCCAGGGCGCCGATGCCACAGTCAAACAGCCACGACATTTCATAGCAGGACAAAGTGTTCCGTGTGATTCTTGAATTGCGAGTTGTTCAATAGAACGTGCAAATACCAAAGTACCTCACAACATGTGTCTTTCTTCCAGATATTCTGCGTAAGTTTTTTCGCATAAGAGATTGTTTCAGTTCTAGAGTAGGGGGATCATATTCTATGCTAGCGGTGGTTGGCTGGAGAGAATGTGTTTGGTTAAGAAGGGGGATAACTTTTCTCATGAATGATTTCGGGAGTAGTGGCTTTCGTCCCGTGACTGCAGGGTGTCTGAGATGTTTATCACGAGGTCTCACCATGGACGGTCAGTCCTCTAGATCATGTCCTGTCATTTTAGCTCTTCGGGCGATCACAGGATGGAGTGAGAAGGATTAATACAATGGAATTGAGTATTGAAACGTTTAGTAGTAATATCGCGGCATGTTAGCCTTTTCTGTGTCCTTACTATTTCTAAAACTATGAATTCCTCTTCAGCTATAGCAATCCATTATTGGTAGCAACTGCCGTCACATGACAATGGAGGTTGAAAGGCAGACAATGTCTCCCGGTCATCCCTTCTTTATCAGGGAATCTAGACAGATATTTCGAAGGACCGTTAGTGTCATTTTAAAATGTCCGGAAGAAAGATAGTTTCCTACTCTAACACCTTTTGGCTGCGTCTTTTCTACCCTCTACTGTAGAACTGTACTGTATTGGCCGACGGAGGTTTATTTCGGGAGCTTGTTTCGATGACTGTACGCACATGAACCTTTCTGCTCCGATATAGTACGCGTTGTTGGATCTCCGTACAGTACCGTACATGTTACTTGCATGTTCCTCGATAAGAGAAAAAGTAGAGGTGACTCACCACGTAAATGAAGGACTAGGTTTTTCCAAAAGTTAAAAGTTTTTTTTTTGAAATTATTGGAGTTTTCGAAAATTAATTCAAATGTGGTATGACAAGACGGAAGAAAAAAAATAGGTGGTGCGAATATCTCTGTGGCAGCTGCTATCGGGGCCAATGATACATATGAAAGTAGTTATTCAGTAAAATTTCTGGAATGAGAAACGCACATATGTCAGATATGGATCCAGGGACGGGAGCCACGTCTCAGGCAGGATTGGTGTTAACATAAAACGAGAAGCCGATACGTTTCATGACTACGTGAAGGGACATTGTGGAACTGCTGTACAGTACAGTACAGTACAGTACAATACACCATGAAATGGACTAGGAGAGTACTGTACATAAAAATGCTAAACTGGAAATGGCTCCCATTGAACTGTGTTGCTGTACAGTACAGTACAGCACCTCATGTGAGCACTGACAGCAATACTGTACTGTCCTGTCCTGTACTGTACATTGCAATGCAGTATACGGTACCGTACATTTAAAAGCCTGGTCCATCATTTCATTTGATTTCAAAAGTCAAACCCCACGTGGTATCCAATGGAATCGAAATCCACAAGCCAGGCTCCCCCATATAATAAGGGCACCAAAGTGGACTATTATGTAATTACAGCACGCTGTCATATAACTTGTACCGAAGAGCGCGCAATGCAAGACCCTTTTAAAGGCCAAGCGATCCTCGCCCAGAAAAGCAGCATGGGGGCCATCTTTCGCATCATGCAATTATCTATCCATACTCGTAAACAATGACCTGCCCCTCATCGACCGATGCTGTCCACAATTTGCCCCACAAATCCTTTCGCTTCATACCTAACTGACACGTCCTGCCCAACCGCACCCATTCTCCCGAGGCCCTTTATCAACCCTTATGACTCCACCCATCATTCCCATCGACTCAACGTCCACACACTCACTACATCTACCTCCCCCAACCCTCCCCGCATTCCCACTCCCCTAATTCCCTTCATGCCCCTCAAACATTTTGGTGGCACACCTTCATCATGCGACAATACTCCCTCCTAACACTCCTTGCCCTCCTCCCCATCCTCCTCCTCCTCCCTCTCCCCACCTCTTCCCATCCCACCCTCCCTTCCATTCTCTCACGTCAAGCCGCCGATCCCACCTGCTCTCGCGGCATCAGTGCAGGCGGCGCCTGTTGCCCCCGCATCTGCGGTCAATGCGGGGGCCGCGGCTGTGGCATCCGCGGTCGCGAAGTCAACACCGCCTGCTGCATACGCCAAATCTTCAACACCAGGCCCTCATGCCGTGTTTCCGCCGCCCCTTGTCGTCTCAACAACACCGCCCCGCGTACCTGCCGAGGTCGTGGCGATTTCCGCGGTTCATGGAGTGTCTCACCTGTGAATAGTGGACAACTTATCCGTCGCCATGAGGCATGTGCTGTCATGGTGAATGGGCTTGTTGTCTTGTTAGGCGGTAGGGGAGTGAACAAGGGGGTCTCCGTGTATAACCCTAGGACGCGTGTGTGGAGCAATCGCGCTGGGCCGGGGCCGGGCATCGAGCTGCATCATATGCAATGTGTAGGGACGAATGGGCGGGTGTATGTCGTGTCGTCGTGGACGGGTGGTTTCCCTTTTGAAAGAAACAATGATAAGATTTATATTTACAACGTCGCGGCAGATGTGTGGAGTACACGCGCAGGCTTGCCGGAGAGGCGGCGGCGGGGTGGCGGGGCCGCCATTTTGAGGCAGGGCGTTATTTATGTTGTGGGGGGCAATCGTGGGGGACATGGCGGCCATGCGACCACTTTGGGGTGGATGGATGGGTATGATATTGCGAGGAATCGCTGGATTACAAACCTGCCCCCCATGCCGGACGGGAGAGATCACACTGGTGGCGCGCTGGTGAATGGACAGCTGTGTGTGGCGGGGGGTCGCGACGGTGGGTCGTCCAATTTTTTCAATGAGAACAAGGAGTCGACGTGGTGTTACAACTTTGGAAACAGGACTTGGGTGAGGAAGGCCAACTTCCCGACGCCGAGGGCTGGGTCCAGTTACGGACGCACGTGTGATGGTCGCTTGATTGTGGCGGGTGGGGAAGGTGCTGGAAGGGCATATGCGAATGTGGACGTGTTTGACGGATGCAGTTGGAAGAGTTCTAGAGCTATGACAAGGGCTCGGCACGGGTCTGGTGTAGCAACTTCAAACTGTAGAACTTGCGGACAAATGTTTATTCCGTCCGGCAGTGGGAGCCAGGGTGGGTCTCCAGAGCTGATGTCTACGGAGCGGTTTGTGCCTGCCGGTAGGCGGTTTGTCTGCACAATCTATTAGTGCCTGGGATTTTCAAAGACCAATAGAGGATTTCAACTGGAAGTTGTATAGTGTAGCAGTGGGGATTTGTAGGTAGGGTAAATTTTCACCACTGTGGCTAGCTTCTTGCGGCTAGCGGCATGCAGTGGGGGAGAAATCTTGCGAGTCTGTTGTCACAGCTGATGGAACGCTTCGGGATCCCGTACGGCTTCATATTGCCACCGGAAACCGAATATGGAACGGGACTCCGACAAACCTTATCGCATGATTTGGTATACCCCGGAAGCTCCTCCTCCTCGGGAATATCCGCAGCCTACCGCTTCCCATCCGAACCCCTCTCGTTCAGTGCCGCGTGGCAGGGCTTGTGTTTGTCAGTTCTTTCATTAAAACGCTCAAGGCCTAACTTTTGATATGTTTGTTAAATCGACGTTAGCAAGCCAATGCGATCCATTTATTTTTGAAAAGTTGTCAATGGAGGTACTCTTGCAAAAACCCAAGGTGCAGGTACACGTGGCATAGGAAAATGCCTTTTGATGTCGATATGAGATGGACAAATGGAGTTTTTAGGGACATATTTTTGGATATACCGTACCTGAACACTGCAACCACACAGTTACTGTACAGTATTGCATTTCTCTACGCGCAGAACCAAGCGTGTGTCAGTGACTGTGTCTAAGGTCACCTCACAGTGCAATGTACGTAAGAAACTCTTATTTGCGATATATGCCTGGATGTACAGTACAGTACAGTAAACAAGATGGTAACAAGCAAAATTTTTTGTCATATTGCACTGTACAGCATGGTACATACTTACTGTCCTGTAGTTCGTACTGAGATATGTGGTGGCTGAGCCAGCGCCACACTGACCCCGGCCGGTTTGTTTTTATGTGCAGTAGTCGAACGGAAACAAAACGCTCCAAATTTTGACCAGGAGTAGGGCCGCATTATTCAACTCATACAATTATGTACTATTGAATGTATTTATGTGAAACATCTACTGTAAACAATTCGGCTCCATTCTCAGGCTGCCCGAGAATGGAAGCAACACTTCTCTCAAAGGAAAGGCAGCATTCACACTACAGTACTGTGTACTGTGTACTGTACTGTTGCCGTATACTCACACCAGCCTCCACCGTGGCGAGACTCTTGATCTGAGCGTGCTCTTGATTTCACTTACCCGCAACAGATGTACCTTACTTCTGGAGTCATCAGCGTAAATTATCTCTGCCTGCTGTAGACCTTGGTTCTTACGCTGCGTTACGAACTGCTGTGCAGCCAACAGTTTCAATCGCAACGCGAAAGTTATTAAGGCAGGAAGGTCGGTTGTATTTACAGGGAAATGCCAACGCTGTGCACGCCGACGGAAGCAACGGACGGTATTGTTTACGGTGCTTATCTCAATGTAATAATCCTTGTATCAGAAAAAGAGGCAAGAACAGGCACTACCGTTTAGTACAGTATCTACTCAAACGCAGAGGGAGTCGCAGTTTGGCTGCTACGTACGACGGGGTGGCAAACACTTACACTATTGCACTGTACAGTAAAGCGACATTGGGAGCTTCGAAAATACACAAATCGCATATATACGATACGCAAAAACGGAAATGTGCACATTTAATTACGCAGCATACCTCCATGCGTAATTAAATGTGTCAAGACACAAATGCACATTTATCTTCAAGTAACATTAAATGTTTACCTCCAGGCTTGCCAGAGCCATCCTGTCGGGCCGTAGCACCCGTTGCGTTTAGCCATGTTCCCTTTGATTACGTCCTACTTTGACGTTCCCCCGACTACCAGTTACCGTGTTTTCAAATCGTGTCTACTCTGTCAAGTCAAGACATCACTCGGACACCAGCAGCTCTGTTCACCGTTCCCAATGCTTCCTTAACCCCACATCTGTTCCGTCGACAGCTTTTTCTCTGGTAATGTGCGCCTTCAATCAGACGCCTCCTCCAAATTTAAGGTTCGTTGTTTAGACTCATTTGTGTCTTTCCAGGTTTTGGCTCTCCATTACAGTTACAAGCATAGGAGAAAAGTTTGTTCCGATCCCTGAGACGGAGTTGGAAGAGGACACAGATAACATCTTGAATGGTCCTTCCGCACGACACAACTTGCAGCCGCATCAAGTTGATGGCGGTGGTATATAAACAGGAGAAAATGAATTAAATCGATCCAGGAATCTACGTTCTGATGAGGGCGTTCTTGAAGCGCATGGATACAGAATAAGGCGAAAATTAGAACCGGAAAACAACGCGACATATTCTCAGCCCGACGAGACTGTTGCTGAAGTTGCGCGAGATGGTAGGCGCATTGCTGTTTCCAGGCCATCGCCCGTCAGTCCTCCATCCGATCGAAGACCCACGCCATCACAAATGGGAGGCAACGTCATGAACGGGGAGGGCGATTACCAAGTGACCAAAAACGTCGTCTCATGACTGCAAGTAACAATAATTGTAACAAGAAGAGACAGACCCGATCAGGCTCGCAGGCCGCGGCAAGAAACTCTGCAGGAAGGGGAAGTGGATTCTCTAAACAAGAAGTGAAGTCTTTTTTGGAAACAAAAGAGAGGCTTCAGCCGCTTTGGCAAATGAGTTGGCGGGTGTTGCTCGAGTACATGAATCCCGATATCCAGAATGGGAACGCAGTCCAGAATCCCTCAGGCGCAATTTTGCTGCGATTTACAGGAAGAAGACTACTACCGAAGATCCTTTCATCCCACCCAAGTTGGAATGGGCGAAGCGTCTTCGTTGGCAAATTTCGCAAAGGGCAGACATGGGACCAGCGTTTGTCAGTCACGATAAGATGGATGAAAATGATGGCGAAAGTGGTGAGGATGGAAATAATGAAGAATAAGATGCCGTTGACACTCCTCCCATAAGCGATGTGGACGATTCACAAGTTGAAAGGGGTGCTTCAACACCTCGGTCAGGGAGTAGCGGCAAAAATATCTCTGGCATGCGCAAAGAAGACGCAGAAGGGCCATGAAAAGGACTTTCTGCTCAACCTCTTGTTCGCAAAAGAGGAGTCAAGTCTAAACGGTCTGGGGAAAGTAAGAGTAGCGATATTTTTGATATTTTTAAGCTCTCGCTTATTCAGGACCGTGAGCGCAGGGAGGAGGAGCGAGAAAAACTCGAGGAGGAGCGCAGGGAAGAGAAGGCACGTAGAGAGGAGGAATGGCGGAGGCGTGAGGTTGAAATACAGGAGGAGCACAAGCAAAGGGAAGAAGATCCAAAGGGAAACAAGTATTTCATGAAGAAGATGATGATGATGTTGGCTAGAAAAAAACAAGGAGACCTGGTTGTAGCTACCTTTATATAATTGCTTGATAAACAATGTTCTGCCTAGTATTGAAGGTACCTGTACACTCAAGATTCATTGGCTTGTTCTTTATATCTCAGCTTGTATTTTTGATGGGATTTTTGCAAGAGCACCCACAAAGTTCCCTCTGCGCTTACTGAAAGGCACTTCGTACCCAGCCGCAGGACTCAGAACCGCACCTGATGTGAACGGACCCCCACAATTTGAGCGTCTTGTCTAGCGATCCAGGTGACACCATCCACCCAACTGCACGAAGCCCCACCAATTGCACAGTGTTTACACAAGCAACACTTCTAGAAGACCTGAATATCTTACGTAATGTTAAGTTTACATGCAATTGCATAAATTATACAGGTTGGTCATTTAGAAATGGACGCACGTGCCTTTGTTAACAGCGAGGCATTATCAATATCAAATGCATCTGTCCTCACAATATTTGTTGTGTGAAGGTGATTACCTCAGCAATACACTAGAGCTAGTGATTTAGAGCTGTATATATGCATATTGAGCTATCCTAAGTCACTAAACTAGAATTAACGAGTACAAATTACTCAAATTGACATCTAAGTTCAACACGACCGAGACTAACACCTTGGTCTTCTTAAGTTTCCTACCTGGACTAACCGCCAGCTTTCGTCCAAACCCCATCAAAACTCCCACACGTAGAACATGGGGTCCGCGTCATCTCCTTTGTCTAACCCCTCCACCTCTCCTCCAGTTTTAGAGAAAAGCAGGTCTTCTTCCAGCTTGTTTTCTACGCTGCTGGCGAGAACGTGAAATTGGGTGACACGGAAAAGCATGCATTTCCTCTGCTCAATGTAGGCTACTGGATACTAACCAACTAAAGGGTGTACATACATGATATGGACACTTATTCCCGCATTCCCCATTCCGATGCGTTCCTGGCAGATGTAGCCTGCTTCGCTCTTTCAAATTCAGATAAGCAAGCACTGACGGGAAGGTTTTGCGAAGACTTAATTAGGAATGGGCAGGTTCCTTGACAAAAGGCAGAGTCCACAACACATTTCCCCCCAGACCTTAGAAATACAGCCTCTAACTTGTCATATACTCCTCCCAAATCTGCAATTTGAGAGTCGTGCATTGCTCCTGGCGTATTGAACGCACATGCGATAATTGTTCCATTTGAAGTAAACACTAAAACATTTCTGACGCAATGGTCATGTTTGCGCAAACGTCTCCAAGCAACGCGTGTTTAGATTTAAATGCGGCTTGGAACCTTCTGATCTCTTCGTCAGAAAGTAGTTTAACAGACGCATAGAAGTCCCTGCTTAAAGAATGAAGTAGTAATCTACGACCACATCTGGAGAACACAGAGCAAACTGGAGCAGTAATTCCAAAAAAAACGCATAAAAACATGCAAGACCCTCTTGTCCTGTACCACGAAAGCGCCAAAGCAAGGCACTGGCTTGAAGTCAGGCTACGTGGTCTTCCAGGTCCCTTCTCAGAGGCAGGTCGTTTGAGAATAGCCAATTTACCTGACATGCTGTATGGCGTATACTTCTCATACAAACGAGAAAAAGATTTCAGCAGGCATGTAAATGTGCCGTGATCAAATCTGGTAAGGGTGATTAAGGAATGATCACACCCAAATCGAAACAATGTTTCGAATGCCGAACTCGTTGGTGCTTGGAAAGCGCAACGAGGAATATCTCCGTCTCCTACGTCTTTCTGATGCAGAAAGTAAAGACATAAAGCCCTCAGGTTCTTCCCCATCCTCTTTCTCGGAGCATAGTAAAGCTAATGTAGATACCGGCGAGAAGCACTGCATCCTGCGACAAGTGAAATCACTTGTAATTATAAAGATGGCGGGCTGGGTGTGACATCGATGAATTGTTGTTATCCTTGGTATGCATGGGTGTGGTGACCAGACTGTTGCACCGTATTTAACGTACAATCATGAAACATGGTAGTTTAATGGAACAGAAATAGTACAATAGACCGCTGTAATTTCCAATCCGGATACAGAAATAAGCCGCTCACAAATGACGTTTGTGTACGCACACAAAAATGATATGAGAATAATTTTCGAAACCACCCACTAGGGTCCTCCGCCTACCAAAAGGCGTTGCACGGGCATTTTAGACAAATGTTTTGGAGAGTCGAAAGGATACGGAAAATATATTAATGCTCATGAAGTTGAAGAACATAGGAGGAAGAATTTAGGTGGGCAATTCTAAAATTGTCCTCGGAAGATTTTATGCGGTCAACCCGATTTCCCAGTATCCATTAATTGGGTTGCTGTGGCTCAACGGCTGACCACTGACAAAACCAACCAAAAGCGGCCTTCCTGATATGAAAAAACTGAGAGTTTCCGACTTCCTCCTCTGAAATAGCTTGAGCAGTGGCAAACTATAGCCGCGGCGGTGGTAGAAACTTGTACGCCCAAGTCGATACTGGATTACACTCGGAGTGAGGCGTAACTACCACCTGTCCAGCAAAGACCTACCTTCGTAGAATGGATTGCGTACGGCCCGCCTCAAGGCCACCGGCTGGTCTTGTTAGCGCGGATAATGCCTTACGCCGACTCGTTGTGGGACTCACAGTGGTCCCGTGGATATCTTGTAACAGCGGTGAAACCTTACCGCACCACACGAATCCAAGCAGGGATCGCCGACACGACGCTACCTGCGGTGCGTCGCTCGCTCCGCCAATACCCAGCGGGTACTCATGCGCACGCATTCTCGACACGCACCGTCACCTGCGGCGGCCACAACCTTCCGCGATGGAACCAACGCTAGTCTCTAACGGAAGCGACGAAAGGGGAAGGGATAAAGCGGTACCAAGGGTTTCCGCGCTCCGCGATGAGCGCTTATAGAAGGGAAGACTCGATCGATAGAGTCGCAACTATAAGGGTTCGGGAGATCGTGTAGGTCCAAGGTGACTTTACACTCAAGGGGGGTAAGGTGGGGTATTAGACCTTATATATACAGAGTCCCCCTCTTGCCCGCCGCCGGCTCCGGTGAGCCGGTTGCAGGGATCCAGTATAGATCCAGATCTAATCTATCATTACCTACTCCAAATAGGTACAGCAGCCGCTATGGGCCGCGCACGCATACAATGCGCTGTAGGACCCCCCACAGCAGGGGACTAACTTACACTTGTCTCCTTGATGGCGTGGCTTGGGGGTAGGGCGCAAGCAATGCACTACAGTTGCAAGCTTAAATGGCCACTCTCGATGATGTTGCGGGGCAAGGCCTGGCTCACTGGCTTGGTTAAACCGTCTGAAACATTATTGAAGATGTAAACGAAACCATTGTCGGAGATAAGTCCGTCGCGGAATCGTTACCGAGAAGCAGCGGTATCCATCATCATGCTTTTCTCTGAAGTTGCTTTTCTCTGAAGTCCTTGATACTTTTCTAATGACATCAAATAGGAACTTTCTATCCGTGAAACGTTGCACAGGTATCTTCTTATTCAATAATTTCGAAAGATCAGAGAGCAGATCAGAGCGATATCAAACATATTGCTAAAAGCAATATCTTATCCAGTCATGACGGAACGCGTTAGGCGGCGTGCTTTGTATGATTTGAAGGAAGTTGAGGCTGCTGATCCGCTTACATGGCACAAGAAAACAACCCTTTCCAATTGAGAAGATATGTCCTCGTTCTTGGCAAAAAAATGTCTATAAATGAACAATGATACGACTGTTCTTGAAATGAGCTTCGGAACGAGAAGATT
This sequence comes from Kappaphycus alvarezii, assembly GCA_002205965.3. Taxonomy (NCBI): domain Eukaryota; phylum Rhodophyta; class Florideophyceae; order Gigartinales; family Solieriaceae; genus Kappaphycus; species Kappaphycus alvarezii. The sequence goes on along the minus strand of NADL03000093.1, from coordinate 242,515 downwards.
AAGGTGATTTCCGGTAGCGTAACTAATCGCTTAATTCAGTCGGTGGATTACTGAAGCTGTATTTACTTCAAAATAATCACTAGTAACTTGGGCAAAGCAAATAAGAATATCTCAGAGAAATAGTAGGGCCGTGACTGCGCTACCCAAGCGAGCCTCGATCTCATGGTCCTGAATTGTCAAAATGAGGCATTTGAAGGAAATTTCTCGAGCTTCCGCTTGTAGCCTTGTTGATTGATAGAAATTGACCGATCCTTCAGATTTTTGATGATTCATCATGTAAAGCCGAATGGTATCGGAGATTCTTCCTTCCATGCAAAGTTATCCTTGGTTTTCTTCGAGAGATTCCAGAAGCGGGAGTTTCCACATCGAAGAAGATCGTCGCCATATATATTGCGCTCAGCCCCGACAGCCGTCAGTTTTCAGGTGCAGTGGTATCTCGATAAGAAAAACCTAATGTAACAGGATATACAATATAAGCGAATCTATTTCTCACCTCTCGTCCTGTATCGAGCGAAAATTTAATGAAAGTTGTACATAGGTTCCATTCTCGGTAAGCGTAACCGGCGATATTCTCTACTGTAATGTAACCCAGGGAATAAAGTGTGAGCAATAGACAAATACGCGCACCGCCACATGATTTCAAGAATTAAAAGCATATATATATATCGTACTGTACAATAAGGTTCTGCATAAGTGTTCCACAGTAAACAGTTTACCTTTTCCTTTTTCCTGATAAGGCAACACTTACCAGCATACACACTCTTCCCTTCTCGCAGAAAAAGCAGATTCTTCTAGAGCGTCAACCCCGGGAACCGCAAGGGGGAAACATCGCCCAGGCATCTATTGCGAAGTGAGCCAAACAAGAGTTTAAACTGAGCAACAGCCGGAGCAAAGCTGCAATGTCCTGAATAATTGCCAATTTAACCGCAATTATGCCTGCAACTAAAAGTAAACTCTCCACAAGAAGACTCATTAGACCTGGTGTTGCTCAGGCACTCAAGCGAGTTTTACTCAGAAGGATTTGCCAACAACAGTCACGACGAGTGTTTTTAACGGTGAAATGATTTTTCACAAAGCTAAAAATTTATTGAAACTATCCAACAAGAGTCAGTGAGGATGAATGTATCGACTTGAATTTTTCTATGAGTTGGTTAGAGAAATTTAAAATATTTTGGAACCTTCACATTTTACGCTCCCGCGGCGAGTCCGGAGATGCGAAAGACACCGTTCTCGCAAACGCGATGAACGCATTGAGAGCCAAAGTTTCTCAGTATGGTGCTAAAAATATGTTCAATGAGGAGGAATGTGGTGCTTTTTATATTATGGAACCTACTCAATGTATTGCTCTAGAACATGTTGCGGGCACCAAAAGGGCGAAATACCAGATTAATGGTATCCTGTCTGTCAAAATGGACGTATTAGAGAAAACGGAGCTGGTATTTATAGGTTCTGCTGAAATGCGGAGCGCATTCAAGAATAAGTCGGCTTCTGCGCTAGACCCTCACTATGTGGCCAACAGAAAGGCTTGGATGACAACAGATATATTTTTTGGACTGGTTCAAGAAATATAAATCGTACTTTATCGAAAATTGCAGCGCTCATGTGACTCAAAATAATATGCTATCCCTAAAGAACGTTGAAGCTGCTTTTTTTGCCCGCCAAATGCACATCAAGAATTCAGCACGTCGATGCAGGAATTTTAGAAAATCTAAAACCATGCTATAAAAAAATGAAGATGGACCACGCATTAGACCAAAGGGATCTGTACTATAAAGATGTCCAAAAAGTTGATGTGCTAACTGCAATGAGATGGTTTCAAAGGTCATGAAAGGACTTAATATCATCTTTTATTTCGAATTACTGTAAAATAAACGAAGTTGTACTCTGGAATGGTGAGTAGAGCTGCCGAACTTTAAAAAGATAGTCTTTAGGAATACCTTCAAAACTTTATTTTCAGCTCATGAGGCCTGATTCTCGAATCAAAATTGCCCATATTTTCAATTCCGATGGAGAAGATGATGTGCTGCAAAGCCTTGATGACACTGAGATGGTAGATGCGGTGTTGGAGGGGCTAGAAGGGGATAGCATGAATGTAGAGGAAGATGTGGTTGAGAAAGGACGACTCTATGAGTCTAATGTCAACAGAGGAACAATTAAGATGTTTGTCGTTGATGAAACAGATTCCCGAAGAGACTGGAATTACATATGAACCTTTCTTGGACAAGATTAGAGACATTCAGATATTTTTGAGAGAGCAGCCTAGGAAAAAGCTAAACAGAGCACAATTGACCGTTTCGTCTCGTAATCCACGTTTTTTAGCATAAAAGGAACAAATGTAAAGTCCGGCTAGCTTTTTTTATACAGTAAAATATACCAAGGTCTCCTCTTGAGGATTAGAGTTAAAAACCCCCTAAATTTTACTGTACTGTATACTTCACAAGTTTGAACGTGTCGGTTAACTTAGCGGAACCATAATTTAAGCGGAACGGATTTAATTCTTCCGATATGTGTCCGTTATCGAGATATCACTGTACTACAGAGCTGAATTGATTGCAAACGGTGTTATCTCAAGATCTTCTCTATAGTGTCGCTCAATTGTGAACTACCATAATTCACCAGGATCACTAAGGCCGAAAATAAGTAGAATCACTTAAATAATTGATCGGGTTCTAACTCGAACTATGCGACAGGTTCTTTGATGAATATGTCCCTGGAAATAGGCCCATTGGACTTAAGGTATGCTTGCTTAATGTTTGCAGTCCAGATGTCAAATATAAACATTTGCGCTATGGCGAGGAGGAGACGCACAAATGCCGGCTACAAAATGGTTGACACATGAATCATCATGTTCTTAAGTTTGTCCTTATGAACGCCGACAATACATAGACCTTGTACTTGGCTTTTTCTTTGAGTATTGACTTAATGGAAAGGATAAATATAACTGGAAGGACATTTCCGTCTTTAGGTATGTCTTACTTAAGTATGACTTTGAATGTACCACGACGGACAAGACCTTTAATCTCATCGCGAATCGCCAGACAATTTTCAACACTTTGTGCATGGCTATCGTTAGGGTCAAGGAACTCTGTCACAAGGGTAATATTTTCCTCGGAATGCACATTTGTAAGTACTGCATGCTAAAATTCGCACACAAAGTAATGAGAGAGAGCAGTTGAAGATATTTATCGCTTCACCTGCGTCAAACTGAAAAGGAGTGGCTGGCTTTCTAGAGACTCGCCGACGAAAATCAGCTTCTTCTAATGAACCATGGTTGATAGATCGAAGGTGCTGAGCCATTTTCCTATCCTGTTAACGACAAACTTTTCTCAATAAACGATTAATTTATCACCAGGTCAGTACGAGCGACCGCTAGCAGGAGGAATCGCATGGCGGAGGGCCCGTTTTCGCTTGAGTCCATCTATTTGGCTTTCAATCCACTTTCGGGCAATGAAGGCGAGTTGAGCTCTTTCTTGTAAAGAGGACCGGATCGGTCTTGGGTCGGACGGTAATGAGAACTGCAGGAACTCTCCAAAAACCAAGGCGGAAGAAAGGGCCCTTCCGGACCGTGTTGTTTATCACCTTAGAAGGGAGGCTGAGCCCAAGATGATTCTCTGCGTGAGGTTGCGAGACCATGATTCTCCTGAACGTATTAAGTAAAGGTTCATGATATATTTCTACGATTCCCGGGTTGGGGTGTGCTTCCACTCCAATGTCACTGACTTCCACATAGGTGATAAGAGCCAAATGGATGAATTCGGACCAAGTAGGGATCCTGAATAAGTAAGGATTTGGTGGATTTAACTGTAAACCTCGAGGAGGGTCGTTCCGATAGATAATTTTTGTAGAGACGGAAGAAATTAAGCACCTCCAAAGCGGGTGGCCTCATCAAAGATACGCCGAATATGATCTACATCGATTTAAATTACATAGAGTATGATCACTTCTTTGAAACGGAGGTGCTCGGAACCTAAAGTGGCGATAAAACGGTTTGAGGCGCGTTGAATTTGCTGGAAAGAGTCACAACGCCGTGAAATATCTTGCATCGTCTAAAGTGTTTCCAGTGCAGCTTCCTCTGATCTACCGCGTTTGGTAAGATTGAAAACCTTAGATGCGCTTGAATGGACGTACTGCCTATGCGATTTGCTCAGTTGAGTCATAGTGAGGAAAGTATCCTTTGGTGCGTTCATCGGAGCAAAACATTGACAACTCTCGGGTATTTTTAATGACTCGTACCGGTCATAAACGTAGTAGATCTTTCTTTCTATCGTATTAGGCTTTATGAGCTTAAGTAGGCGACCGGGAACTTTTCATGGAGCTATTGAGTCAGGATCCATAATATCAAGTCTAATTAGAGCTTGTGTTTTGGCTGCCACGTTTTACAGTTCAAAATATACGGGAGGTACGCGAGGAGTCTACGATTGAATCGAGAAACGCCCAATTGAATCGAAAGTAGCATTGCTGGACAGAAACCTCTAATTGAACTAGAATAATTTCCTGTGGTGAGATCGGAATGTGCTTAAGATGATTTTAAGCTCCTTGTAGCCTGTGACGAATCTCGGTGCCCCAATATCGCATAGAAAGCCAAGCAGGCGGTGAGATGCAGTTTACTTGCAAATTTACCCAAAATTTATACATGCCAACATGTTGGTTTAGTCTTAATAGATCGAGATTTTCTGCTGTTATTTTCTCTGGGGACGCGGACTTTATTTTTGATCGTCCCGTCGCTGAAACGAAAATGCTTGTCGTATCCCAACGAGTGTGGTCTTTCACCCATCGCCGTACTTTTGTGACCAAGTACTATGTCACTCTCTAATTATTAAATAAGATTCGGTTCATCGCAAGGTCGCCTCAAAAGAGTTCCATGTGCTTTACCACGGTTCAAGAAAATATTATCTGAAGAAACTGAAGCTGTATGGAATCAAAAGCGGTGAGCTCATCGTTCCCAGTTGGGAAGGCTTGTTGCTCGTCCGTAGCGAGATTAACGTTATCGCGAATTGAGTCCTATTTTGCTTTTGTGAAGATCACCAAAAAGTTTGCGGAAGATTTCCCATTTCTAGTACGATGACATGCGTACACCGCGATGGCACTCGGGCCGCATCTATGGGCACGATTCCAGTTTGGATATCTACATCTGTAGAATTCTTTTCCACGGTTGCGATATTCACATCCAGTCCGGGGCTTAATACTCGAGTAGGACGGATTTGGCCTTGAGATTAGTCGTTGTAAGTAGCGGGAATTGCGTCCATATCTCATACGGCTGTTTTCAAATTCAGCCTCATCATCGACTGACCATTTAAATAAGTCTAGTTCTCTTATCATTTTCACTTGTGAGCATACGAATTTGATGATGAAGGGACTCATTAAGAGATGTAACGAAATAGTTAAACGTAAGACCAAGGGTTATGGCGTTCTTGACAGTAGAACGGCCAATCCATGTATCCCGAAGCAGTGAAGGCCTTTGTGAGGTTTTCAATCTTGTAAGCATCATCGCAGAATTACTTTGATCACTGCAGAGAGAGCTTTATGATAAAATCAAACAGTCTTGCAAGTCCATCACACACATCTTTCATTCCTTCGGGATCAAAAAAGTACGGAGACGAAGAGCTTACAACGTTTATTTCACACCTAGTTTCATCCCATCACTGCTGTACTCGTCGCGCATAACCTTATTTTTTTAGTTCCAGGTCATTCTTGATATGCAGGTATTGAAATAAAACTTGAAAGTCGGGCCATCAAAGACATGCACTAGATTTTTAGGCTTTTGCCTGTCTTTCAGAATATTCTTCCCAGCAAAAATTTCGTAGAGCTTCCAGGTGTCGTTCATGTCTGGCACGATATATCCAGTGAAATTGTTATCTTCCAAAAGATTGACGATGAAAATGGCCATGAGAGAATTGTTTCCACCGAACCATATCATGTTTTCATCATTTGGTTAGCGGAAGAGCTCCAAAATTTACAGAGGGAGATATTCAGTTATTTGGAATACTTGAGGAATGACTCCTAGATCCGCTCTAAGAAATGTGCCATCCATACGTGCATAGTTATGCGCATGTCAGTCACCGGCTGGTGAGCCAATGTTTTCGTCAATGTATCGTTCGGGAATGTGTTCGAACGAAAATAGCTTAGCGAGGTAGAAAATGGCACAGAAATCGAGCAGAGTCTACCAAAAGAAATAGGGGTAAATTTTTACTGCGGCGGTGGAAGAAATTTCATAATATAATTTCGAAATTCTTCTGTATCCTATATCTCGAAAGAATTAGTGTTATGGGAAGTTCCATCTTCGGGCCCAAATAAATCAAGCGTAGATTTCGCGGCATCAATTAGTATCTTCGAGAGAGGATAATGGGTGGATGATGTCTAGATTTTGTTAAGTTTTTGTCTAGTAATATGCAGTAAATAGGTACCTTAACTAGATATGAGAAGGACTAGGACTTGAGAAAGGACAATAGAGTGAACGAAAGGTATACAAAAGCAAATAAAGTGAAGATTAATAGAGAAAAATTAGTGTGCGTGGGCCTGTTGGCGGAAACACGGCGGCTACATGAGCTTCCCGTTAAAAAAGTTCCTCGTCGGGTCCTTTCTGCAGGACATGTTGAGATGAGATGTAGGCGAGAGAATCATACCAGTTAGAGGCGTAAATATCAGTAATGCCAGGTCCGTCTGCAGTGGGAGAGGTGTTCAGCGTGGGGAGGGTAGCATGATGTGTAGTACGTTCGTCAGCAGATGGGTGGGGAGATAGTGCACCCGTAGGGGGAGGAGTGGAATGGTAATAGGGGTGTTTTGTGTGACGCATCTGATCAGGAGGGGTGTATTCGGGGCTACTGGCAATGGAATCCGCCATATAAGTCGGAGAGAGGGCATTAGGGGAAGAGGCTGTGTAGTGGATGGCGGCATCCATGTCCTCAGCGAATTCAACAAGGACGCGGCGACATGTTTTCTACCGCAAAGGACTCTCTTTGCTTTTTATGTACCTTGCTTTGTTCCTGAATCAAAGGCGTGTAGTATAATTTGAAATTGGGCAGTAGATAGCGATGTGACCTCGTTGGTTGCAGTTGTACCAGAGTATATTCGGGTTATTTCCTTTACGGAAAGCGACCTTCCGGAAATGCTTGCCATGATTAGGGCGTTCTTGAAGAGTTTTGCGAGGTTATTTTTAGCAGACCCGATTCTAATAAAACATACCGGGAGCTGCGGGGGCGCTAGGAGCATCATTGCCACATGGGTTGTATTTGGGATTAATTCTCATATGGAGTTGCGAGCAGGAGGAGAGTGCAGAGAGAAAGTTGTGATAATCTTTCGTTTTTGTGCTCTTCCAGCCCGACTAATCGGCCCGGTGGCCTATGCTTCTCCTAGAACGGCGTTTTTCAAAAAATCAGTTTTGAGGATTCGTTGTGATAGTTGCTGGGACAATGGTAAATACGCCTGACGATAAGTGATCTAAGTGCACGGAGGGCTTCAACGGGTGTCTTAGATGTCGTACAGGAGTTGAACATTTTAGCCATCATGAGTGATACCGTATCATAGCTTTCCGCATTAGGGAGGATCTCAGTTTCAAAAATATTATCAGCAGCATCATGAAGGGTTTCCTAAAATAGTTGTACAGACTTTGCATGGGATAGGCCGTAGTCACGAATCAGGCGGCGCCAGAGCTTTTCATGTTTGTACCAAATGTCATTTGTGACATCTCCGCCAAATTTAGGGCGCTCGTATTGCAATTGTAGGGCAATGTTGTGATGGGCTTTGGTATTTCGGGGGCGGATATGAATGTGAATTTCTTCATCATGCATATCAAACTTGGAGACTGTAGTAGCATCGGATTCAAAGTTTTCGGCCGTATTTGGTTTGTTGTGGTGAGGGTCGTTGTGGATATTAGGGGCAACCGTAGGTGTGGTAATTTCGTTGTGAACCAAACCCGAAACCGGGCTGGATTGACGATTTGCGGGGATTATCTGGAAATCCAAGTCCTATTCTTCAGCATATGCATCACAGGCATAGACTGCTTCGACGAGTTGGAACAGGTTTGAAAATTTCCGGCATTCAGACCAGTCTACAAAGTCGACACCAATCTAGTTCTTCAGAAACTTCTTTGAGTTGTTCAAAATGTTATTTCGAGCGAGATTATCTTCATGAAACATATGAAAAGGGGGAAAGTTAGCAGAGATACGTCAAGTAGGTCTTCTGCCTTTAGTTCAGCTCCGTCGTCTTGTAATTCTGCAATGATATCTTTAATTACTTCGACCAGTTCACGTTGTGGGCCTTCTGTTGTCTGTGTGTTGGGCAGGAAAGAAGCGGAATCAACGTAATTCGGATGGAGATTCGGCAGGTTTGCCTAAGCCGCACTGTTTCCTTGGCTAGCCATTTTGCAGTCCACATGTTGGACTTCATCGAGATTGTAGTCCAAATTTTTGGACTAAGAAACGAACAGAGTGCGAGGTTTACACCCAGGTCCGGTGTTGCAGACATCACAGCACCAGGCGCACCAGTAACGGCTGAGAATTCAAGCAAAGAATCAGTTTACCGGCTCACGATGATGATGAGTGATAAGGGGAATAAACGATGGAGTGAGGAAAAAGTGGAAAAATATATCAGTTGGCAGCACTGGGATAGCAGTTCCGTACAGGAGCAGTTGCATTCAAGTGCAAAGATCAAATTAGCCGACAGTGCTAGTTGAATTGAGTATATGTGTTGACACTCACACCCAAAAACAGCGCATGGTGCTATACATCTTATGTTATCATAAAGAGCCCTATTTATTGTCCACAAATGTCGATTTACACAGTAATAAACAGATGCGCACCACGCTGAAGATGAATTTTGACACACATTTGAAGGTTAAATATCTGCGAGCTACACCGCATCACGTAGGCGCGCCAGCGATCACCAATGAAAAGAACTGCTATGTCTGATTCATGTCGAATCTGTAGCCCGGCTCACGCCACTGCGTCGGTCCTTCTCGTCAGTAAAAACAAATTTTAGTTAGACGTACATTTTGCTTGCGGCTGATCAATAAGGTTGATTGTACACCCTTAAAGCTTCAGTCAACAGTTGCGGGATAGTACGAAAATACCGTGCATCTTTTCAAATTGGCCTGCGATGCGTAGTAAACAGTCGCATGTTAGTGTACTGATTAATTTTTCCGGTACTTAAACGCCCTCAGTGGTCATGATTGTTGTGGCATCTTTCTCGCTGGAATCCTCATTAGTGCGATCCTTCATCAACTGCCACGAAAAAAACGTGTCAGGCGATCATTTACGGCTCCTTTTCACATTTACTGTTAAGTTTGTCCCTTAAAAATTACTTCCTGTTTAGAGAAATTTCTATGTATCTTCAAGAGACTACAATTTTTGTAAAGATTAGTAATTAACTTCTTTCGGCATATTCTTTTCTGCAGCGTAGCATACCCGTATGAAAACTTCACGGGACAGCGGGAATAGTACAATATAATTTGAAGCTGTTCTACTTAAGGCAAACCCTCAATCAACAATACTAACCTTCTAGTTCATGCAAGTAATGTGCAATACTGTAGTCCAGCGTATTGCACTGTACAGTATTGTGCAGCATGGTACTTTATACGCGTAGCCCTGCGTGCTGCATAGCACCTTACACTCCTTGAAAAATTAGTGGTGCGATATAGTTCTAAACTTGTTGGTTCAGTCATATCCATTTAAACTACTATACTGTACAAATCTCTAGATGATTTGTTATAAATATTTTCTTTGATGCGTACCATTAGTAAAGCTACCCCTTTTATTGTTTCTATGCAATGTTACCCAAAAAGGTTCAGATCAGAAGGTAACTGCGGTCTTTAATTAGAAAAATTGCATTTCAAATAACGTGCCACCTTTATCCATCATTAATTTAGTTAAATTGAAAACATCTAAAAAATGAGCGATGTACAAAAATTACAAACTTTGACGAAATCTAATTTGCAGCACATTAAATTGTTCGATTCTTGAATTAATAGCTTCTTGTTTTGTCCCAGTCCCCCGAAACAAATATCATGGGAGACACCCCTCCGGTTATGATGTGCAATAGATTACGGGGTACCTCTATCACTATGATTCGCTAAGGATAACCGGGTAGCTCTATAAATTATACCATTTAGGGGGAACAATTTCTTTCAACGTTCTGTAAATATCCTGATATAGATGTAAGTTTGACGTAGATACGGCCAGTTAATCCATATAATATTCTCATCACATATATCTAAACTTATCTCATACTGTATTCCTGCATGCATAAACTTATGCGAGTAGTATGATGGATCAAATGGCACAGGGTCATCGATTGGCACATCTATTCAGTCTACAGAAATGTAACAACCCTCAATAAGTGGCTTTGAGAAGCTTCTTCTCATTAAAATTCAGACAAATGTTAATTACTGTACATAATAAAAAATAAAATAAGTGATCAAATTAACTTATAGTAGGGATATTCTTCATAAAATTCAGGGAAAAAGTCTCCCTCAGTAAGTTTTCTTATCGAAATTAAACAAAATGCGTCTAAATTGTCCCGTTCATATGTTTAAGAAAATCGGGTTTCATTGCAGATGTTTTGGATTAGCTCCAGGAGGTAGTCCGTCTCTCATCAAATTCTAAATATTAAAATAAACGAAGGGTGCTACTATAAAAGTTGTTAAACGGTGATTCTGTATATCAATAGACTTATGTTGACAAACGTTCATCGATTTCTGTTCGAACGAAGCAAAAATAAAAAATGAGGCCTCTATACTCATTAAATTATTTCTATGAACTCTTTTTATTGCAGTTAGTACCTTTTACTTGGATTGGAATTAAAACTTACTGGAGTTAATCCGAAATAATTAATGTTGAGTATATATTATATATCGAGTTCAAGAAAAGCTTTGATAAATGAATATTTCTGAATACTGACAATGAAAATCAGCACTTCAATTATAAGTTGAAGATCTGAAATTTTCTGAGCACTATTAGTTATTCGATTGGAAAACAAAGCGACCAAAATGAGTTCCTTTTCAATTTAAAATAGCAGGAAGGTGCATTAGTACCACATAATTTAAGTAGCGGAAGTTTTTAGATTACATATTTTCTATTGATAAAACTTTTCCGCATCAATAAAATTACACTCTTACTAGGAAAAGGATTTCGTAACCAGTAGTAGTTCGCGTTGAAAACATTTAAGTAGAATGAAGAGACCTTTATTTGCACCGAAACTTTGTAAATAGGAAAAGCTAGATTAAACTATACAAAAAAAGACTGTTAACTCTGGTGCAAACAATTCAGCAAAGAGCCGATAATTTTATTGTAGTAACTTTACAAAAATATTCCAAAATGTTATGCGCAATCTTTCGCTATTTGAACATATTAAATATTCTCCTTATTATAATGATTAGCTGATGTAATAGTTGGAGAGGGGGGTAGTAGGAGGGTAGTATTAGAGAAAATGTTGAAAAAGTAGGTAAAATCGCAGGTAGCGGGCCAAATTAGGTAGATTGGAGTGTACAGTAAATGTAGGAAAAAATACCCAAATTCGCACATTCTGTATAATGCCACGAAAGTCCCGCCAACTTTGAGCGCTTTTGAGTACGACCTGCGAAAAAACTGTCAAAAATCCACAAAATGAGAGCCAACCAAAAAATTCAGCCGCAGCAGCCGTAACAGCAAAGCTCAGTTCTCATTGGCTGCGTTTTTACAAAAATTTCCGAATTTAAAGTTTTTCCGACCAATGCTCACCGAGTGCACGCGTGCACTGTTTTGTGATTGGCTCGAAAACTATTTTTATACTCTACTCTCGTTGGCTGGTGCGCTAGGGATTTGGGCCAAAGGGCTCGTGCCGAGCTGTCATAGCACTGCCCATTGGCCCCTACTCTAAGGTATTCCTGATTTAATTTTCAGTGCAGGGCTACAGTACCTAATTTCTGAACTACAGTACCTAATCTCCCTTTTCTTCCTCCAACGCCCCTACAGAACTCCGACCCAGTCGCCAACATGGACAGCCTCGCCAAAGACAAAAGTCAAGTCGCGCCCACCTTTGTGGGCACAAATCGCGAAGGCTCACAACATCCCCCGAGTAGCTACCGACCCCTCCACTGTGCGAGATTTCTGCCGGCTGCAGGCAGGATCGCCAGCTCCGAATGCCCCATCGCGCAACGAGCCCCCGACGCGTGGGAGCAGCGCCCCCAAACTGAGAGCCCCTGTCGCCCTCAATGGTATGACAGGATTGCCTCCAACGCTGGCCCCTATAACGTCCACGCTGTCTTTCTCTGCAGGCCCTGGACTCATTGGCGCCCTACCGGCATTGGAGACCTACCGGCATACGAAGACGCACAAGCAAGCCTACTAGTCGCAGACGAGGATCGCGGAGTGCCCTTGCCCAAGCATGCACTCCCCACATCGGGAGATTGCACAACTGTTGCGCACTACGCCGCGGACTCCAACGACCTACTACAAATACCCTGGAGGATCTCAAACATTTACGACGGCACCCGCCTCTCCACTAGCCCGCTCTCCGAGCTCATCGCCGAGCTTCCCAAAACCGAGTCGAAAGTTGGCACTTGCGTCGCTGCTGCGCGCGAGGTTGCAGAGCTCAAGAACGTGGCCTCCAAAATATCACTGGAAAACAGGAAAGCCCTGGCGGGAACAATCACCAGCCCCATTGACGCAGCAGTAGCAACCCTTCCGGGAGGGGATGCGTTTGTTGAAAACTTTATTGCGAAATTCTACGCGGGGTGAGAAAATCTTTCTCCCCCCAAAACTTACTTGCATACGCAGGACACCCCACGCGTAGCATCGGAGGCAGACAAGAAATCAGCGGCCCACCACGACAACAACGACGAGACCCCGGGCAGTGGAGTGGAACACTGGAGACCACCGCAGTCCATGAAGAACCCGACAGTGCGACGCCCCAAGCGACAACCAAAACTACCCTGGCCCCCACGCCTACAGAACTCCCACCGGTCAACCTTGGGGTTTTGTGACCCTAAGGTTGACAGATGAGGGTTCTGTATGAAACAGGAAACAGATGCGGCTCACCAACAACTTACGCAACCATCGAACAGGAGAGTCAACACGTTCTACCCCTTGAACCCCTTTAACGCAGCCCTAGCAGCGAAGCACAGAAAGTCCCAGTCTTTCATTGCTACTTCCTCTCGAGACAGACTCGTCCGCGTGCCGGAATGGACATACTGTACTGTACAGTACTGTATACAAACATACTGTACTGTACTGTACTGTACTGTACTCTAAACAGTAATTTACTGTATACAGTAAAGTACTGTATACACTACTGTAGTGTACAGTTACTGTAAAGTACAATAAAGTACAGTTTACAGTACTGTAGAATGTGCGGTGTCAGCGAGGGGGAGCGACGAAGGAAGGCGCAGTGAACGGGTACAAAGGTCCCCCAGGATGCAGTTGCAGTCCCGTATTAGGTTCTTTAGTAGGAGTCACTAGAACGGTCGAAATTTCTCTCTGAATCCTCAAAAACTCTGCCTATCGTCACGCCCCGATCGAACAGTGAGGTTCTCCTTACATAGCCGTTCGATAGCGATAGAATAACAAATACAGTAGACGATAGCCATAGTATTACCTGGAGCACAGTACAGTAGTACTGCCGCTTGGATGTATAAGATACAAATCATTGGATCTGCCAAGTCAGATCTATCGTGGCCTGTGATTTGCCGAGACCGTTCATACAGAAACACTGTACAACAAGGGCAGTACTTTACATTAAGGCTTCAATTACATAACTGCAGCATCCACTGAAGGCTTCAACCATGTCATCAAAGCAAGTACCCATTATTAAAAAGAAAAAAGACAGCAAGTGAATCAAGGGGGGAATTTTGGGGTTACTTTAATGCATGGAAGATGTCGTCGGTTATATCCACGAGGCTAATACGTTATGCTGGTGAGTCAAGTGCAGTGCCAGTTGAGTATGGGACTGTCCATGCTAGTATTCTACATACTGTACAGTGACTCCTCGAAAACATACAGAGGGCACACCAACGGTGTTAAATACCAGCAGGACGAATGGCACTGGAATTGAAGGGAAAAGTAAAAAATGTAGTTCTCGCTGATAATTACTCCACGCTGAAGCGTCGCTGATAATTACTCCACGCTGAAGCGTTTGTCTCGCATAGAAAAGCGAGACCCCGCGAAGCGGGATCGATGTTTTCGGGTCTTGTTAAAAACATAAGAATTAGTCTATCATAAAAATTATGAACTCAGAATTCAAAGGGCTTGCAATTAACACCTCTTTATAACATACACACTTTAGTCAATGTAAAGATATAAGAGCGAAACATTAATACCAAATTTTGTAATATTTGAATGATTACGTTCACAAAAAGGGCTCACGGAACGAAATGTACATCTACCTCTAACAAAAAGAATATATATACGTAATTTTTCTCCTTTGAAATCATAACTGAAATCAAAAATAGGAAAAGTATATATTTTCTTCATTTTTACTCTATTGAAACTGCAATACTATAAATGGCGGGTAATATTAACCTTAAAGTCATAGGAAAATCAACGCTAAAAATAGGTCTGCATTGTAGATTTTTGCCGACTACAGAACAGTTTGATACAATGTAAATAAAATTATTAATTGTAGACATTTCATCAATTTTCGGGAGGGCGATAGGTTTCATAGCTAATGCTTGCCGCTGACAAAATATCTTAGATTTTCTATCTGCATCACTTAGAAATAAACGTGGAAAGTTCCATGGATAGTATTCGTTAACGGTACTCCAAAAAGAAAATCATAGCAATAAAAGAACGCAAAACTGAGATGGGGAAATTAGAGACTACGTACGAAAACTTTGGTGGCAAGGACATAACTTACTTCAAAAAAGAATTTTGGAAATTGTACAGAAACCAGATGATATTTAGGGCCTGCAGACTCGACATACATATACTGATCTTGTTCGAAAAATGGGAGCCGGTTGGCTTATTCAAAAATTAGGTAAATGAAAATTTATATAATACCATGCATTTTTCGACTTTCCCCATTAATCCTTCCGCTGGAAAAAACTACTTGAACAAAATGATAGAAGGTGAACTTTACAATTTTCAAGGGATATATTTGAAGTCTTTTTATTATTTGCTCTTCTGTAGAATTCTGCACTTTGTTCGTCTGATCTATTAGTTCTAATCATTTGTAATAACTGTACTGACTTTTATAGTGTCTTTTTATTACTCTGAGACACATAAAAATATTTTCCCGATTCATAATCGGTCAAAAAACATGTTACCGGGCCAGATTTAAGGGTAGCATATCTAAATTTGAAACTACAATTCGAAAGTTCACCACATTTCCCACCAAAACGGTAACTGTCGTGTCAAAAAGACTGCGGTTGGAATTTAGAACTAATTATCTAGTTAATACTCTTGGACAGGGTCTGAACTCTCAGAATCGGCATATTGATATTAGGCAGAGCAAATTATACTTGCACATGGATCTTCTTACGAAAACTTTGTCATTAATTCCAGAGCCAAAACAAAGAAAGCACTTAATCTCCTGTATTTTTTAGATATAGTCGCCTTCAATGGCTCTTAAGAAACTCTTCTGGAACAGAGTGCTCAAAAAAGCGAACTTTTATGCAAAATCATGGCAAAACATCTCTGAGAAATTCGTTACTAAAGAAGAACCCCAAGAATTGATTCTCTAAGTTCTAGAAGCTGGTCTTTTCATTAATTATATTCTCGCCTCTTTAAATCATATGGAGTTTTTCTGTGAAACTTACTGCAAGAAAACTCTTACTGTATCATTTCATCAAATGACGAAGTATTCAGCGCCGCTGAAAGACGTCAAAAGATGTAAAATCGTTACAGGAACATGCTTGTCGAAATAACTTCGGGGTATCCCCGCACCGTCTCCCTTGATTTACCTCCAAGCAGTCCGCGCCATACAACCGAGACCTGTTTTGATGTCTGAGTATTTCCTTTTAGAAGCCATGGTAGAAAATATACTGGCTTTATCCGTGTTATGAACAATGGAAACGAGTTCTTATAGTACATATATGATGATGAAGTTGCCTCTGAGCTTTCAAAAGTTATTTGGAGCGTTAAATTCCGCCAAATTCTTCGTTCATAATCTGGGAGGGGCACTTTTCTCACGCGTCGGTTTTCTGAAAAGAAGAAGAAGAATGACGCGTTTTTTTTGTAGACGATACCGCACTTCACAGGACCTCGGGTTCTGCTAGACGGACGACTCCGGGCAATGGCTAAACCAATTGCCCACTCAAGTGAGAAAGTGACCGGAGGAAAACTCCACCTCCTGAATCGACGGTTCAGGAGGCTTTTAAACTCCTACTATAAGCACATAGGCTTACAGACAGAGACGACGACGATAACCGCAAAAACTCCGGACGAACGAGCTTGAAGAACACCCCGCAAGGCTGTGAAGACCACAACCCCTCGCAGTCCATCATAATGACGGTGGATTTCAGCGCATGAGGGTACGGTGGACTTCACAAACCTTGTGAAAAGCAGTCTGTTTATCGAGTTGCAGTTATTTAAAAATCTATACTTCATGGTTTGCATCCAAGTCAGCTCAAAGTAATAGCACCAAATTTTTGGAGTCATAGGACTCT
This sequence comes from Kappaphycus alvarezii, assembly GCA_002205965.3. Classification (NCBI taxonomy): domain Eukaryota; phylum Rhodophyta; class Florideophyceae; order Gigartinales; family Solieriaceae; genus Kappaphycus; species Kappaphycus alvarezii. The sequence continues at coordinate 225,942 of NADL03000093.1, read as the reverse complement.
GAAACTGTAACTGACGTGATTTACGCTGATTTATACCATAATTTTTCTCTTTTGCAAAGGTAAAACTTGAAAAATGTGACGGTCGCGATCACGGAAAGTTCATCTTGCGTCTGCTGATGAGTTAAGATTCTGACATTTTTTGAGGAATTAGAAGTCTAATTGAATTACATAGTTTTCTAGAAGTTTCTGGTTGGTACATTTATTGAAATCCACACACTCTATTATAATATTTAGTATATTACTTTCAATGCCTAAAACGAGCCCTTGTAAATTGGTTCCAAGGAGATGATACTCTTATCCAAGCCAGAAATTGAATCGATCCTGGAAAATCTACCACAAAGAGAATAAATTGGGAAACACCAGCGAAAAGTTTCCATCACACGATAACATTATTCTAAGCTCAGCGGACTCATCGGAAGAAGAAGTGGCCACTTACGACGAAAATTATCGAGAACCTGGCGGTAGTTCGACAAAGTAAAAGAATGTTACCGATCATATTGGGATAAAAGGGTAAAGCTTTATCAAATTGAGGGATCTGATCGCAATATTTGGAGATTAGACGCAAGAAAGTATTAGAAGTTCGTTTCAAACTGTCATACGGACTATCTTAGAGATATGCCCTGCAAAATTTACGAAAAAAGTTTTCTAGTATAAACGATTCCAAACTAAACCATCATGAGACTTCTTAATATTTCTTCGTTTATGACATAAATGCCATTCATAAAGTAAATGACATGAGTGATCTCGTAACAGTTACACAAAACTCGTCTGAATGATCGATATTTAGTCTTCTCTTCAGCCGAGGAGAATAAAATACCACTGTTTTTCCTGATAAATCGCGCTTAGAACAAAACGGTGAAGCCAAAATAGCCGCTATCACGTTTGAAGAATTCAATGACTGAAAAGGTAGTTCTGGTTTCACCTCTATGGATGTTTTTGAAGGATCACGCAAGATTTGAATGGCCAGAGACTGCAAAAAACTATCTTTTACCTCCTCGCAAACTTCAATTCCAAGATAATTTTATATATTGTGTTAAACGGGCTTTCTATAGTCCAGCATACGATGTATTGAATCTTGAATGGCATATTTCAACCTCTATATTTCTTGGTGAATCACTTTTAATCCCCAACTCCGTCGAGAAGTATATGAAAAATTAGGTTATCATATTTTAGTCCCTCGAAGAGGTCGTATTGAAGCTCAAGATTAAGCAATGCAAGTTCTCCAGTCCGTTAGTCAAGTGTGTCGGGGGCAGAGTCGATAAGTATTGAGGAACTTCGATGGGAAAAAGATCAAAGCAATAACAAAAGCACCGGGCTCTACGAACATAACATATATGTAAGAAATTCTTGGACTTCCAGGTTACCCTGATCAATGAAGTCAAAGCACTATTTCCCCGGACTTATGCGCTTACTCATGCCGCAATTTATATTGAGAAAAAAGGAAATGCGGGTGACAGGGTTTGGTCGCACCCGAGAAACTTGAGGAAAGAACCATATTTCCGCCCTTTTTAGTCTGTTTGGACTTCAATTTTACTTCATTGTGGTAACTAACGTCGCAAAAATCGAACTTGCCGCACTTTTTAATGAAATATCAAGAGGATAATAAGATTCGTCAGAGCGATACGCAAGCCAGATGACTAAATTTATGGACGAAAATTATTATTTCTATGGTTGTGACACTCGCATATTCTAATTATCCCTAAATTACTTTATATTTAACTTATTAAAGATTGATAATTTCCTAAGTTGGTGGCAGACCATAAATCTCTTCAATTCAAAAATAATGATTGCGGTATGATTACGCACTAAATACGAGTTCGTTTCATATGAAGACCAGAATAAGAAATTGATTCATCCGAGAAGATCTTGCCAGTCTTACTTCCGTCTGTTAGGTCTAAAAAAGAGAGATTATTTCCTTAGTAGATTCTTTTTCCGCGAAGATCTCCGCATTTGACCCTTTTCTGCTAGACTGTGCATCAGTATGGCTTTTTAATACTACGAGGTATTATAACCACTATTCAACCAATAAAATGGCGAAGCATTTAATTATGTGAATAGTCAATTTCTTGAGGCATAAAAACAGGCCGGAGTTCTAACTTTCTACTAACAACAAGGTCGCGATACTACACAGCTTTCACGGATAAGTTGAGTATTTTGGAAGTGCGGAAGTCAAGAATTTTCATCTTGAAAAGTTTTTAGTGTCCATAATTAAACAGAAACATCTAATTATGTGATAAGCTGCCACAAATGCCGGCAAGCCAAGTCAATTATCGATATATCACAAGTTATGTCTTAACATAGAAAATATTCCGTTAGAAAGTATAGTCAAGAATTTTGATTGATATTATGGCACCTCTGCAGTTTTTAAAGACAAATAAGAAGTCTGTGGATATCTGATTTGACCATTTATCTTTTGTATTATTGATATTTCCGCAGTATATACTTTTTCTAAAACCATCGCCGAATTCATAACGAAAGATTTCATACATTATTTAGCCCGCAGAATAATTTGTCTTCGACAAAGATGTAATATTCACCGCTACAATACCTATTGCTTTTAAGATAGGCATTTAATTAACAAGAAAAGAGTTCTGTTCTATCCTCTCAGTTCCTAACGGTAAAACTAAAAGGTTTATCCGCACCATGAGGAAAGAATGGATAAGGAAAATGTCAAATACAAGATCTTTTGTAAATACTGACGTCTCCATTTTACTTTTTGACCTTCGCTATTCGAGAGTTTAAATAAAGCTCTCGCGCTTATTTATTATTTATATCCTGTACAGTCAATTAAAATGCTACGAAAGTATGTATCCGACTTGAAGTGCTCAATTTTTTAGCTTAGCTAATTGAAAAGAAGGATTTTAGGTTCCAACTGGCTGCTAAATCGAACACCGTAAAAATCTAAAATGTTGAGTGTGAGGGATTTGGTTCTGATTACATCCTTATTATCCATACACCATTTCAAACCCACTAAATAGTCTACCGGAATTTTTTTCTTCTAGTATATTACCTTTTCTATTGGATCATCTAAATATATTAGCAAAGGCAAAACAAACACCATAACTTTCCCCTTTTCACATCTATCGGAAGATTTCATTTCTCAAAATAAGAAGTGATACAAGACTTGAAAGAATGATTCAAGAATTGCTGATTGAAGAAGATTATTAACAACTGTAGTAAATTTATAACATATTTTCAGGGATATATAACCTCCTGCAGGAGGACGAGACATGTAAATCAAAATTTATCTTCTGATTCATGTATTTATTTACCAGCGCATTAAAAAGAAATGTGAATTACGAATAGTGAAGAACTGTCACTTTTCGCCCATCAGCAATATCGTAACAGAATTCTGGGTAATGATACCTCAGGCCATACGGGAACCTAAATATCCGTGAAAGAAGTGACAAAAATTCCGTGGAATCATAAATAAAGATAAAATATCCACGTTTGCCGAAAAAAATTTTCGTTGTGAACATATAACTGCCAAATAAAAACCATAGGTATAGACTACGTACATATTAGACGTTAAAGCATACCTAACTCCCTCGCAAGAACTGCTCTGTGATTAAAAAGAAGATAATACTTCCTAACGGACCCGGCCAGGATTGAAATTCAAATTAGCGTCCGCAAAAAACAACTCTATACTTCGGAAAAGGAGTTCACTCAACTGACAACTTCTGCTCGGGTGTTGGGCAATCCGCTTTTCCCTCTTGAGTCAGAAACACACCTGTCTCGAAGTCCGGATCAAAAAATATACCCGAAAGTGGCTGTAGGTGTTCACTCATTGAAAAAAGTCCTGACCCGGCACAAATAATAAATTTCTCGCGAGCTTTATCGTCGTGTCCCCCTTTTGCGGTTCCTTCGTCACAAACTCAAGATCTTTAATGATTCCCAGTATTTTATCAACAGAATGGTCTTCCGAGGGCATTAGCCGATCCTGGTCAATCTCAGCGTCATCAAGGGACGCAATTTATGAACGAATGCGAACGTAACGAATCACCATCGCGAAAGAAAAATCCCACCCAGAATCATTTCGACTAACCGCAGACAAAACTGGTCTATTTTCTGCAGTTGAGCGCCACGCACCCCGAACTTCAACTTTTTCATGAGATCGTGGATCTTGACCAACAAAGGTTAATAATACCTCAGAAAATCTTGCACCACGAGGTTATAACTATGACTATAGCATCTGATAAGCTGCCTTCCAACTTCAGTAGCGAGCCTTTTGTTCACCGAACAATTATTGCCGATCAGTAAAACAATGTTTTCCCACTGCTTTCTGTACAGATTAAGCACATACTCCAAGAAACGATGATTTTTAGCACTGGAGGTGTCCCCTTCATAATCAAAAAATAGAAAAAGAAAGAAGTATCCACGGTTTTTGCCCGCCGGGAACGATGCAAAGACGCCATGGTAGTATATTGACCCCAGCGTCCACCCGTCGAACTCTATCGCAAACTTGTCAGGAAGCAAGTCACCGATCTTCTTCTCGACCAACGGCGTGAGTTTGTGGATTAAATTGAAGAGAATTTCGTGGCGGGTAGATTCTATCTTCTAATGTTTGAGCTTGAACGGCTTCTTGACGTAGTTGAACGGCCTCAAGTCGCCCATAACGACTTCTAGCCGCGCCCATATTTTGCTCCCGTTTTCGAAAACGACGAACCGTTTGAAAACAGCGCCGCTAAATCTTTAGCGGGGCGCCTACCGGACGATTGGTTTGCGAACTGTGTGCGCGCGTTTGATGTGGTCCAGCAAATTGGTCCATCCCAAACCAGTCTTCTCATGCTTAGTGCCACAATCACACACGTATCTTTTCCTGTTTTTTTGTCCGGTTTGAAGTAGTTAGTGACAATGCATGTCAAGCTCAGCGTCAGTTGCTTCATTTTGAGCGCGAAATAGAGGGTGGACGTGATAGAGTCCGACCTGACGAACGGCAACAGCGAACTGTAGGTGTAGTGCAAAAAATTTCTCTTTGACTGACGTTATTTCTCGTTTTCCCTCTTATGAAAATTAGTTTCAAAGAAAAAATAAATCATTCATTACTGTTTTTATTAAAAATGAGTAAATATGAGTAAGAATAACTACTTATTTATAATTGAATTGATTTTCTAATCACCTGAAGCAGATTTTAGCTTGCTTGTGGATACGACCGGTTTCACTTGCCCGTAACCTTCCATTTTGTTATGGGTGTTCTACCGTTTCACTATATTACACTTGTTATGGACATTGGAACCGCCTGTAACGTCCCTTGGTACGTTCCAAAAAAAACTGATTGGTTCGTTTACTTCTTACTTCTCACTCTCCAACCACCTCCGCGCCTTTACACCAGATTGCTCCTCAAGTGTGGATGGACGAGCGGGGGAGCGGGGGTTCGACGCCACAGGCAGCTCGATCTTAAAATTGATAATAATTGGGCCGCTTTCTGGGGCAAATACCGCTAATGATAAAGAAAAATTGAATTAGCACAACACTACGGCGGTGGAACAAAAAAGTACAGTATTGTGGTACTGTATAAATTGGCACTACCTCCGATCGGACGTCCGTCCACGCCAGCCACAACATCCTCAACGATATTGCAGCAAATGAAAAGATAACTCGCGTCACGGAATCGCCCAGGTAACGACGTTCATCCAGCGAACTGATCAAAATGCTAAAGGAAATAACGTAAGGAAAGTGAAAATGCAAGCAGAAACAAGTAACGCAGGGAACTGAACCGAAAGTGCCAAAAGAAACTCAAAAGGTGCCCACTACACTGTTCAAGCTCAAAGACAATTGTAATTGTTTGAAACTTGCGGTAAAGGTTAGGGAGTTTCTTATGCTATTTTTGCTATCTTGAATCAGGTTTCGTCCTTATTATTGGAGAGAGAGAAACAGGTAAATGAACAAGGAAGCATTTGGTCTTCTGAAATTTCAAATCGGGCATTTGTCCTTTTCTATATATTCTTGAACAATAATATTATCTACATATTCACCAAATAAAACGTTTAACACTTTTTTCCAAGGACATATAATCCCAGATCGGATCGCAGCGCGATCATTCCCAGCTAGTCGTGGTGATGTCAAGCAATATTTTTGTGCCACAGACCCCCCGAATCACAGGGACCATAGAGTGGCTTCAATAGCTTGAGACACTGGGATGGGTTAAGTTCAAACTCTGGAACTGTCGATTTGATGAATATATCCTTTCATAATGGTTCTGCCCCTTGCAAATAAGCTTGAGAAACATCAGATTTCTGTATATAGAAGCCGAAGTAGATTAACTAACATGAGATTTGGCAGACCCCTATAGATTGTTGCCATGTACTCAAGTATAGTTTCAACTGACCATAATGTCTCAGTCAAGGGGTCAAGAACAAATTTTGCTGTGCTAAAACGGGTACACTAATCTACAATATGCAGGGCCGGTTTTCCATCGATCATAACAATATCCGAAAGAATACATACAGTAGAGCACACATTTTACTCACAGAAAACAACCCTGAAACGCGTTGGGGCTGAACATATGCTTTGACTAGGATCACATTGCTACAATATGTCTTGGAGTGTTTCTAGTGTGTCGAAGGAAATTTCTTCCGGTTGTGCTTTCTTGAAAAGGTCAAAGAGCTCCTCTGAGGAGGGGTGGAAAAACTGCTTGTGCAATTTTGACATTTGAGATATTTTATTCATTAACGAAGTAGAGCATTCCATTTCAACGTCTACATGACCACTACTTGAACGGATTAGAGCCATATGATATTCATCAAAGTAAAAGCATGAACCGTTCTCCCATGCAACTCTGCGCTTAGTTAACCTGTTGTGTACGGTGTGATCTAGTAGTGACTCGCGATCCAACACATTCAGGCATGAGAGTGCAGTTGTATCAGCAATAAATACGTCCAGCTCCACAAAAATGAGCGGGTTTCCTGGACGTGTTGCTAGAGGTAGCAGAATCTTCCCAAGGGATTCATACGATGTATTTGCAGATAAAACGGTTCTGTAACCAGTTAAATCGGGGTACTCAACGTCTAAATGCTGAAAACACTGAACGGATCTTCTTTTGAACGACAAATGACTTGGGGGGACCGATGTCTACACAAAATCCTGATGAGGAATTTCATCTAAATCGCATCTTTTCCTCTACTTTCAAGGTCTTCTGTGAAAATAGACGATAAATCAATGTCCAATATTACTTCACGCCTCATGTGAGTTTTTCTGCGGGGCATGGTCCACTCGCAAGGCCGAAGATCTCTAGGCATTACTGATCTTCGCCCGGCCCAAAAATCAGGGGGCACTTTGGCGAAGTGCAAGAGTCTGCAAAGAGGGACGCTGATAGATGGGTAGTAGACAATCCTTTGTCGAAATGATCAAAAAAGTTACTCTATGGATTGTTTTAAGCGATCAATAGTCCACCGAAAATAGATAGTTCATCTTCTACACCATTTATATAAACTGAATAGCTGGTTAATCCCTCATCACCCTTGATTTCGTCTTTGGAGGGAGCTTCGCAGCTGTATTAGTCTACCTTCACGCCAATTACCAGGTCTGATATGATGTCAACAGCTGTATTTCAATCTTTGAACCTTATCAAAGGCTTAGCATCTGATTGATACTGGCGCACAACAATGACCGGGGCGCCAAGATTGCTTATACCGGTGTCGTATCACTTTGGGGCGGCTTTCTGCAAATGTGAGCTCAGGAGAGGACTAGCAGCCCTCCCATATTTTTGCACTAAGTTTGGGTGCTTCTCATACTGTTGGTGATAGACGTCACTTTTTATAAGCTGTGACGTAATTGCAAATGAAGGAACCTTTTCGACTTCATTTTCAACCTGTAGATGCTCCCAGAGTGGCGTTAGAATCCATTTAACGAGTAATTTGCCGTAACTATGTTACCAATAGGATTCAATGCCCAAGAGAAACCGATAACATCCTTGCGAGGTTGGTAAATCTTGTTAGCATCAGAGCGAAACCTAGGTATTGTTTAAGAATAATATTCGGGCAGACCGTGATATTAAATTTATAAAATAAATGGCTCCCTGCCTAGGTCTGGGTGATGTTTTCTCGCAAAAAATTGTAATACCATAAAGTCAAACCAATTGATTAGGACATATTATCACTAAATTTACTATCTTTAAAATTCTCAAAGATGTTAGTTGCCTTTTTAGAGTCATTTTCATCACTTTCTTGTACAATATACGTATTTGGAGATAGATAATTTCTATTATTGCCACGAAAAAAAGAAATCAGTATCCTTTCAACATGTGTATTGATCGAATCAGCACCACATCCAATCCTTGTGATATTCACTCCGTCAATACCACGACTTGTGCCGTAGGGGAGCCCGTGCTCCATTTGAGGTTCCTCTCACGATAGTAAAGTTTTGAGGCGGTGCAAGAGCTCAGGAGTTCCAAATTCTAGTTTTTAACAGTCAACCGAAGCGAGTATGGTATGGAGAACGCAACCAATGAAGTCTGCAAAACTAATGCGTATCGAAAGATTTTTCTTTGCATTGTCCTCATCCGGAAGGCTCAAGATCTTTTTGATATGTTCTTGTGGACTGATAAGGCCATACGAATCAGTGACCTTGTAAAGAGAAGCTATAGCAAACAGAGGAACTCAAAAGAACGAATTGGTGAGAATTTCAACTGGTGATGAAAGCTGCTTGTTCAGTAGCTTCGCAGCTTCTGCTGTATCCGGCATATTTACCCAGTAACTATTAGCTGCGGTGATAGTGTATGTTTCCATGGCAGTTACCACAACATATATCATATATTTCTGGAGTCAAACAGGTAGTTTGAAATTATCGTCACGCTTCTTAAGTCGAGTAGAACGGACGAATATTGGCCACGAGGAGCAATGGCAGAACTAATCTTTAAAGATAATAGGAAGTCTAAACAGAAGTTAAGAATCGGGATTTTCGATGAACACTATTTGTAGGCTAGCAGGGACCACATGAGAGTAAAATCTGTCGTGAATCAAGGTCCTCGGCAGTAGCGAATAGATTGCTGGTGTAGAGTAATGTAGTGCATGAATGGTGTTGTTGAGTAGGGCTGGTCGGAGCACCTGAGCGGGCGAAGATGACCAATTGGCAGGTTTATTTCTTCTCACTTACTCTCGAACCACCTCGACGCCCTTACGCCAGATTGCTGCTTAAGTGTGGACCGACAAGTGGGGTGGCGGGGGCTCGATGCCACAATCAGTTCGATCAGATTTGCAACTCAAAATGAGTTCCAGCCAATCCCAATAAAGACCCCCCCTTTTCCCCCCAGTTCGATCTTAGAAATTGATAATAATTGGGCCACTTTTAGGGGGAAATACCGCTAAAAATAAAGAAACATTGAGTAGCCCAACACGAAGGCGGTGGAACAAAAGTGTACAGCATTGTGGTACAATTTCATATTTTATCACTGGGGAAAATGTGGGGTGATTTAATATTTGAAAAATATGGTCGGTTGTGGCCCGAAATATCCTACATGGTGCGCAGTAATACCTCTAAAATTACCCTAGAAAGCCGGCTCAAGGGCCTTCAGCAGACAGGCTGCGTTGGACATTACGGCCGGTGTACAGTCCAAATGTGCAACTTTGCAAAGTACTTACAATTAAGTTGGAATTGGGTGACTAAGCTCTTCGTGTTGCGGTGCGCGACAAATTCCGGGTGCTGCACAAGTTGACCAGATTGAGTAGCTAAGCTTCTGATACAGGAGAGTCTTCACTCCTCCAGTCAAGCATCCGCTACGAGACGCTACTGCTGCCGCGTATGCCTCTATAACCTTGGACGTTTCTAAAGAGGGTGTTCCCAACGAGTCGAAGGCTAGTTGGTACAAAATCCCATCGTAGCCTGATCGCCCCGTGTGGTACTGTATAAATCGACAGCCACTTTCTATTTCGCAGACGGGGGAAGTTTTTTGGTTATTTAAATGTGTGGAAGATGTGGTCGGCTGTATACATCCAGTAGAAGTGCGTTGCGCGGGGACAAGTCGTCACTGGGTAACATTAAATAGCTTTCGTTACAGGGCTGTCTCAATGCCAGCGACAATGGACGCCGCTTTAGCCATGAGGGTGCGGCAGCGTGCCTTCGGGTTATTATTACAGTATCTTTTTATTTGGAAGCGAGCTCAGAAACTTGTCCTGTGGATCCTGCCACGTGATTTGAACACACCTTAACTGAACATCACGACATCCCAGGGATGTCAGGGAACAGGTGACCACATTTTTCAAAGATTAAAAACACCCCAAATTTACCCCCACCCAGAATTCTCCAACTTCACAGCCCTCGCAACAAGGGGGGGGAATTTTTGGGTTATTTTAATGCATGGAAGATGTGGTCGGTTATAACAAGCGAACCTCTCCACTCATTTGTGATGGTCAGATTATGAAATTCCTTCATTTTGTAGCAAGGGTGTGCTAAACCCTTACAAAAACGAAGGATTGAAAGTTTCTAGGCTTACGGTTGATCTCTCCCGGTCGGAGCTGAGAGAGGTGACGTCGCCACTGGTTGCAGATCTGACAAGGACAACTCCTGCACAGTTATCGGGCTTTTAAAAGTTTCTCGCAAAGCGGATTGGAGGAAACATTTGGGGGTGTTTCTATGCAATCTGACTACCCTAGCTGGGAGGAACGAATTGAACATTTGCCGTCTTTATTACATGAGAACAGTTACATACAGTACTGTACAGTACAGTATAGCATCATGGACCACAGAGATTTTGTTTGAATTTGTCATAAGGTATGTGTACTTCTGGTCCTTTCAACTGTCTGTACCAGCATTACGTTCCTTTGTTACACATTGGTGTGGTGAACATTTATTTAAACTGTAGAGGACAGTCTGGCTATGTGGCGAAAGGATGACTGCCTTTCACAAGCGAAAAAATATTGTATGATATCAAGAGGTACTGTAAGCGTCAAATCGGTTTGATTTAATTGGAACGACACAGCGGTTAAAACTTACTGCAGGTGAACACGCAACACGCAGAATTAGTCACCCTATTCAAAATTAATTTTGTAGCCACTTCACAGTGTTGCATACGTATTACATTGATAAAAACACAGTATGAACAACTGCGAGCCTGGATTCTGATTCTATCTGTGAGAACGAACGGTGGGGCAATTGATTTTGAGATCTAATACGGTAGTCGCGATTCATATGTCGAGACCTTTTAGAAAGAAAGAAAACGATTCTGACAACTTTCCTAATTAACGGTGTTTGTATCAAACCAGGCCACGTAAACACCCCGCTTGGAGACTTACAGACCGTGATGATGTGGCAAATTTTATGCATTTCAAATCCAAGAAACAAACTGTAGCACTGTGCTTTACAGTTCTGTACAGCAGCGCGGTACATACAGTAGTTTGGGGCTAAGACCCGTCGGGTCCAAAAATCGGGGGGACAAGGGGGTTCATTTAATGTAACAGATACTGTAAGCTGGCTGGCTGATTCGCAGTCAACTTGTGCTGCACCCGACTCCTACAAATGCATGAATTCAACGCCAGGCGGTTCCATCGTCAGTCGCCCGGATTCCGCACTACTATAACCCGGCACCTACGGTACACCACCACTTATCACGTTTATACAAATCTCCAATCTCATTGAACTAAACGATATCGTAACTAATTTAGTTTCTACTTGCCGCCATGCGACGTTTACACACTGGAAAGCGTACAACGCATGCATCGGGGCTCCTGTTAACGGTATTGTGATATCGACAACTCTACTCAATAGCCAAGTTTGTTGCTTTAATCGAATCCCTACTTTCGCGTTGATGTAACTTTAACGCGCCGCTTTCGCAGTCTCCGCCGGACACTTAAGCAGCCACTCACTCAACATGTCCTCTCAATCCTTCAAAAAAGTACGCATTACATCTCACTGGTTTACCCCACCATCCTGTTCAACATTGTATTCTTCCACGTAAACTACTCAATCAACAAGTCCACACACTGTCACCTCGACCCTACACACCACCAACTCACGTGCCTCAACTTTCCTGCCTCGTGAACCAATTCCCAAGCCAACCTCACCGGCATCCTAACGCGTTCCACTCGGTCAACCGCCCCCCCCTCTCGACAAGCTCGTAGGCAGGAAACGCTCAGATCAACTCGCTTCGCTCTACTCACTGCTTGTACCATGTCGGATCGTCTTTGACGCAAAGAAAGGTTCTCTCCGCACTTGCTGCCTGGCCATCAGTTCCTGCTGTTGTCGCAGATCTTGTTCATCCAAATAAAATTCCACAATGTCGCGACTACTCTCCGCCTCACTCCGCCTCCGATGATTACGTTCACGTCTGTCCTCTTCCTCCTCCAGCTGGCGGCGGTGCCTCCTCTCGTGCCAACTTTCATGCCGCGTTCCGCGCTGGCTTCCACTCCTGCTTCTACGCCTGTTCGCACTCCTGCCTCTACGCCTGTTCGCACTCCTGCTCCTACGCCTGCTCGCACTCCTGCCACGCCTGCTCGCACTCCTACTACTTCCGCGTCGACTTCCTCGGCGACGCCGCCTACTGTCGCTATATTCACCTTCACTCGACGAGCTGGATGTGTAGTACAGCTCACTATCCGACTCACTGCTATAGTCCGAAACTTCATCCTCTTGTGGCCCCTGATCCGTGCGGAGACTGGGCATGCTTCTGCTGCGACTGATCCCCGGTCCACGCATCCAGTAATCGTGGCGGCCGAAATCATGTCGCGCCAAATCAATCCCGACTTCGTCATCCAGCGCATCGTCGTCAATAACATCCTCGTACAACTCGTCCTCATCGCTCTCACTACTGCTCTCCGCTTGCGATGCCCTCCGAGAATTATACCGAGACCGTTCCCTCTTACTCTTGAACCGTCGCCCATGATCTGTACAGTATGACTCCTCTCTGCGGCTAGAGCCGACATGGCGATTGACCCTACGAGGGCTCTTGAGATACGGTTCGCGATATCCGCGATGGAACATGCGTTTGCCGTGTGCCTTCTTCTCATGCTCATTCAACTCTGCTTGACCAAATATTGTAAACGGCGATTCACAATCCTTACGGCGACTTTTCTTCCGATGACGACGACTTTTGTCTTTTGTCTTGGACGTGGCGTTCTTCTTGGCACGATCATTGTCAGCATCACAAGGTTCACAAGTGGCATAAAGAGAAGCTGCATGGCGAGCGAGGCGAGCTGCAAGGCGCATGTTGTGGTCGGCATTCCGCTCCATGACCCGGACGGTAACACCTACGCCGCGATCCATGAATCCACTGCGGATCTTCCAAATTTGCTTCCACATCTTGCGATGCTTGACGGAGCGGCCATTCTCGTTGCGCCATTTGTTGGCTTTCCATGATCGAAGCTGGTTCTCGCAGGCCTCAACAATGTAACTGGCATCTATGTGAATGACAGCGTCTCGAGCTCGGATACCATGAATGAGCTCTAGAGCGGATTGGAAAGCTGCAAGTTGTGCTTTGTCCAGGGTCTGGACTGATCCTGGAAGCGGCTCTGAAATACGGATGGAATGGAGCGGGCAATATACGCCGTAGCCGCCAATCTCACCATATTCGTGGGTGTGAATGGAACCACTCGCATAGATGTGAAGATCTGTTGAGGGGACATTTCGAGAGTTAGAACGAGAATGACGAGGCATGGGGGTAAGCGCTGGAATGCTGCACTGACATCTGTATGGCGGAGGGGATTGGAAGGAGGGGACAATGAAATGGACTTGAAGGATTGGTGCAGACGAGGGTGGGTACGGGTAGGGATCGGGGAGGGATCGGGGACTGAATGGCGATCGAGGGACTGGCTAAATTCTGCGACTCTATGACTCGAATGTCTTGCTCAGAGAGTGCATATCAGTACTGAAATGCGATTGGACGCGTCCATTGGCTTGCACAGTACAATACAGTAGAAATAGTACACTACGGTTGACCGAAATATTTTAATCGGGTGAATGAGTGGAAAAATAAGGCAAGGCGATTGATCTGTTCAAGAGGCGTGGTACAGTATGGTACAGTTCTGTACAAGGGAGATCTCTGCTTTACCGCGGTATGATGACTGTAGGTTTACCGTCTACAGTATTGCGGACGCCAACGGGCCTAAAAATAATTAGAATAAATTTAAGAGATAGGACAGTTCTCTTCGATATTCTGCTGTTGCGGTAACAATGAACAGTACAGTACAGTACAGTACATTATATTGTGCCGTACGAGAGGGTCGGTTCTTCGTTTACAACAGCATGCCAGCGAAGGATTGCAATTATCAACGAATCGATCGCTGGCAAAAGTTCGAGAACAGAATTCCATAAAGCCTATTACAAGCTGTCAGTGCTGCAGCAAGCACAAAGGGGAATGAACAGTACAGTACAGTACGTGTCTGTATCCAGTGTGCCCAGGATTCAGAAATATCTGGGTTGGCCTTAAATTGTCATGCAAGTCATTTCTTTCATGAATCAACCGAACATGATGCTTGACTTTACCACAGACAAATGCAGGTGTAATATGCAAAGTCCTGAATACCCCACTGGAACAAACCTTAATAGAAATAGGTTTAAATAGAGTGGCTAAACTCTGCATGTTGTGGGGAGACGGACTCGGTACACGTGGACCAAATCGTGTAACTAAACGCTGATCACATACAGTATGTAGTCTTCGAGATTTCCTCGCTAGTTGTAAGGCCTCGACGGCTTTACAGAAAATGGATTTTAAGGGCCCCCGGCATAGGCTCATACGAAACCTTTCTGTCGCGGAATTACAGCTGTAACTACTCCCGATACTTACAGTAATTATCTCGATCTCGCCAAACCGTCGCCGCTTCCTAGGCAGCTCCGGCACACTGCGTGGATATCATTTATTCCCAGGACTGTTCCCCAAAATGCAATTCGAAGGGAGAACAGAATCAAGGAATAGTAGAAGCGTCGACTAATTTCAGTCCGTTGCTCCCAACTACGGATCACTGCGATAGCACCTTGAGAAAACGATTCGTGAGTAAACAAACTTCCCAACACTCCTACCTCTCCACTGACTCAGCAATTAAGACTACTGATCTTTTATTAGTCACTTGAGCTGCGTGAGAGGCAGCGATTTACGGCAATCCGGATTTAGAGCTTGCTTACTTACACGTTATTCCTTGTGACATCATTCGTTCACTGAAGCCCGATACATCGACAACATGGCACCGAAGACTCGAACTACTTTCAAAAAATTCGTCCAAAAAGATTCTGAAGAAGATTAAGACATCTTGATTTCAGTTTCCTCTGTCTATGATGCTTCTGAACTATACGAAATCTACTCAGTAACTCTTTTGCCCCCAATAAAGTGATTCTGACTGGTGCAATAATATACCGTAATCTGAAGACGTCGTCTATTATCTGGAAGACTTCCTTCCTCCCTCGTAGTAAATTTTCGTACCCGAGTTCTTCAAGCAGCCTATGTTTGCTCTCTGCAAAAGATTTGAAATCGCCGTTCTTTTCTCGTTCAAAGAGGTACCACACGATTACGACGCTTAAAGCGTAATTGATCCGACTGAGCTTAATGGAAAACTTATCTATATGCACGTCTGACTAGCAAAATTCCTTTATTGTGACCTTTGATTTTGCCGCCAGGCTGTATGGTGTGAAGCGAACACGAGCGGATCTGGTTAGAACTGCGGTTGAAACTTTGGTTGAGTCTGGCTGAGTTAAGCCGGCCGCTCCAAACCAGGGTTTATATTGAACTGAAAACAGCTACATACTAAAGGAAAATGCAGTCTAACAGTAGCGAATTCAAAGTTTTTCCCGTAAAAAGGCCCTGACGGTATTTTCAGTAGCGCTTTCAGAATTTTACTCGGCACGAGTGACATACTCTGAGAAGATTTAAGAATTACATTGGTTCAGTTGGCATGGGATAGCAAGGCAAAGTTTGATTGGTAAAAAATGATGTAACATCCCAGTGTGCAACTCGCCCGTAATTACTCCAAGTTTACCTATGGGGTCAAACGCTGTCTTCATAACTGTAAGGAAAGTGTAATGAGAGCAAAGTGATTAGTAACCCTGGTTGCGAGGTTACCAGTGGTTTGAACCTACAGTACAGTAACGATGTTTAACTCGTCTGCGGTATTATTAAATTTAGGTTTGGAATTCCCGGCGTAGGTTAGCCGCCAACAATAATTACAGTATTTATTTTCCGCAGTGCGCGCGCGGAGTCCAAATTCTCCAGCCACTGTTCGTTATAAATTGACAAGCAAACTGAGTCATCCTAAATCTCCGGTGGTAAGCGCTTGCTACACTTTCTACCTCGCCGGCCCTACCCTTTTCCAACCGTCTCGAATATACCGCTCCCCTATCTCTTACAGCATTCTTACTGCCGGAGTATCCTCACTCCATCTACCACTCGTGCAATCGAACCGGATACCAACCGTCTCTTTACCTCTCTCCCCGCACCTGTTTCCCAGAGTTATGGGCCCAGTAATTAGGATGACGAAAAACGCTGGACTTTTCGATACTTCCGTCTGGTCTCCTGATGGTGCCCTCGAGATCTGGAGAAAGCGTGTTGGACAGTGGGTTGACTCTCTCAAGCTTGCTCATGATCGTGGAACGGATCGCCACCTCCAAACCATGTTCCGTCTCCTCAGCTTTACCCTGTACGAGAGGGGTCTTCCGGATGCGCAGAGGGCCATCGTCGACGAGGCTCAAGCCAAAGGAGGGATCGATTATCTTCAGATGGATAACCCTGTCGAAGCTTCACTTCAAATCGTAACGCTCTTCGCTGTTGATACGCCGATCACAATGGTAACACATTGGATTTCATCCTATGAGAAGGTCACAAGTTTTCGCTGAGAGAAAAATGAGAAACTTTCGAGCGTCATCTCTCTCACTTCCGTAGTCTGGCAGTCAAGGACTTGTTGCCCTCTCATGCTTCCTTTTCATCGCAAATTGGAGATGTGTTGTCCATTACTCTTCTAAACAGAGATATGTTAGAAAAAGGAACATTGAAAAACGCCAAACTTCAGCTAAGCGCTCTCGTTGAGTCAAGGGCTCGGAATGACGAGCAAGCTGATTCCGCCATCAGGGTCCCCGAATCAAGAATGGAATAATTGAAAAAAATCATTCCGATTTGGAATCAGTAAATCGTTCTACGGTCACCAATGTCGGACCTCGGAGATATCAAGACCTCTTCTCGTTTCATTCATCGATCTTCTCCATTCAAGAACGATTTATTTCGCTTCTTCAATCCGTTCAGCCTGGATCCCTACCCCACAACATTCACGACGTTGCAGAGATGTTCTTTTCAGAGAGGCATACCTGCCGTTTAAGCCTGAACGATGCAGTTCATGTGCTTCAAACCTTGACAACAGCCACAAGAATAAATACGCCTTCCCGTTCCCTGAAAAATGCTCAGACTCTCGTTGACCAGAAGGTTCAATCTCTTCTTGCTTCGAACAACTATTATCAAGGTTCCTTTTCTGGCGGTGTCGGTGGTATTCTATCAAATGGAAACTCGTTCAATCGAACTAAGCATCCCAAGCGTGGAAATCAGAACCAACTTACCGGTCGCAAGCGTAATCAAGATGAGAATGACCGATTTGATTAGGGTGGTCGACAGCTGCGTTGTTACGATTGCGACGCGTCTGGCCACTACCGTGGCGATGATGCTTGCAAGTTTCCAAGTATCTTAACTAAGAACAAGAAAGCTCGTGGAGCTGCTTCCGAATCAAGGTCCGGAGGCAAAATTCCTAGGTCTGGTGGAATTATTTTTCGGACAGACTCCGACAAGCAACAAGGCAAATTAGTTTCGTTGCCTCGCGCGAAGACCGCTCAGACATCCTCGAAAGTAAGCACGATCCCAATCCTATTGTCGACCCAGGATGTCCGCGCAGCATTGGTGGAGCTCGTGTCGCTTCTACTCTTTGCAACGCATTAGGGATCGATTTCAAGGTCCGTGAAATTGATTGCGAGCCTTTTCTCCACGACTATGGACACAAATGTAGCGACGACGGGAAACAGTGGGATTTGGGTCTTGTCGATCGCGAACTTGAGTGAATTAAACATCAAGATGCCGTTCTATATCACTCCAGGTGATGCTTTCTTCCTTTTCGAAAACAGCGTGCTGTACAAGTCGTAGCAACTCGGACTCGAAAAGTTGTTGGCTTTACCTCTCGTTGTTGGGAACTGATCTTCAAAATGCCTTGTCTTTCAAACGTACACTGAGCCAACCATTTCTATAGATCTAGACACAGTGTACGCTTACTTGGACGCCGTTCGATCTTATTTGTTCGTTGTTATATCAAAGACCTCGGCTTTCAAGATTTAATTCAGCTGTCAAAGCTACTTCTCCGAGACAAACTCCAAAAAAAAACATAAAACGTCGATTCAGATACGGGGACATCGCAAGACGCTTCGCAAAGAAAGGTCCATGGGTACTCACACCTACCTCTATGCGATATGGTAACCGTATGGGAACGGGGTGGTGTCCTGACCCCAGTCTTAAAGCAAGCCTTAGAGTCAGCAGTCGACAAGTGCACCACTTGTAAGGAGACTGGCAGGCCGTTACAACCCCTGAAAGTTTCATAGGGAAGGATCTTCTCGAGTTTGAACGATCACCTCCAAATCGATTTTGTCTTCTCCCCCGGCTTCGAAAACGTCCCTTTGCTCCACATCGCCGATGGCCACACCGTATTTTTCGTCACTTTGCTACTTTCCTGGCGAGGAATGGACAAATTTGCAAGACAACTTGAGATACATTGGATTGACGCACATGGCGTCCCCAACAGGATCTCAGATGATATCGATTTCTTCAACTTCAAGCCTGGTGATTCTCTTGATCATTTTGGAATCAAGTTTGATCCCAGCCCCGCGTGTCGCCGTAAAAAGCTTGGTGTCATCAAATGAAAGAACGCCGTGCTTCGTACTATAGTTGAACGTTTGCTGAAATAAGCCGCAAATATCAGTACAACCCGTGAAGTAGTGTGGGACAGAGTTTAATTGTTGTCGCGTGCAACTTTCCTGAGTAATATACTTTACGGAAGAAAGACAATGAGCAGCTTCGATAATCGGCCTTCCTCAATACAAACTCTCTGATGTCGCACGAAATGCTCACGAAGAGCAGGTCGAAAGCAGGGCACTCAGGCTTATACAAAAGAGTCAGAAATCGAACAAATAATCTCAATCTGATCTCAAACGTGGAGATAAGTTCTACTTCTTCAAGCGTGGCCCCAATTCTGGAACATGGAAAAGTGGTTTCGTCTGCTCAAAAACACCGCATCTTGTGTTCATTTCCCGTAGCGAAGACCATTCAGGTAAACCGACGATGGCTGCATGAGAAGACATTCGTGGATTTCCTTCGTCGAGTCTCTTGCAAGAACTCGATACCATCGATTTCATGTTCCCTCGCAGCTACTCAGTTATCATTGAGGACTTTCAGGATATTGCCCCTGATTTTACAGATAAGATGCCTCAGATCTTCCCAAAGCATGACATGGATACAGAGACACCTCTTGCAAACCTCATCAGGGATGAGTCTGCTTCTTCTATTCAAAAGAATTCTCTGCAAAAACCTGATTTGGCGAGTAATGGTGAAGTTATCGAGATGATGGAACAAGAAAAAGCCCTTCGGTCGCAGCAGTATTCCTCACACTATCCTTTGATTTCAAACAAAGGTTCGCCTATCAACCAGACATTACTGGAAATTTCATCCAAAGCATTCAAACTTTGCAACTCCTTGTTCGGCACACAACATCATACCTCTAACCCATCGAGTAACAAGGATCAAGCAGTCAAGTTTAATCTCTCTTCCTCCCATGACCCTCCTCAGCCGGAAAAGGGCGTCGGTTCCTCAGCATCCGATCCACAACCTTCGATTCCACACTTCCTTCAGTCTTCTGAGCAAGAAAGACTTCGCAATATGTAAAAGGTCCATGGAGACAAGCAATCCGGCGAACTACAACAGCAGTTCGCTCCAAGATGGGTATTGAAAAAAGCTATCTAGGCAGAGAAGAACAATTATCGAAAGGCAAGGGCATAAAAGGAAGTTAAATACAAGGCCCTTCCCCCCAATGCCAACATCATATCATCTCACCACTTCTTCCAACTTCGCTTCTTCGCCGATGCAAGGAAGTTGAATTTAAAGTGGTATCCGAGGCAGAGAGAAGCACACAGTCTGTACTAAATCTTCAAGTGCACAGTTCGGCATCATCCGCCTCGTCCTTTCCACCGCCACCATCCTTAAACTTCGTCTTGCTAGCATCTACATCAAGCATGTTTACCATCAAGCCGTGGGTTTAACTCGCGACATCTTCATGAAACCTCCGAAGGGTTGGGCTTCCTCCTCACATATGCTCTGGAAAATTATCAAACCCGCACACGGACTCTTTAAGTCCGGGCATCTCTGGCAGCTAGTCGTTGAGGAATGGATGAAGAATGAATTTACGGAACCCATCCCTGGTCTGCCACTGTTGTTTGCTCGATACAATTGCGACCTCTCCATAAGCCTAGGTATCGCAAAAGTCGCTGATGACTTCCTTCTAGCCGAAACTTCGGACGCTATCCACTACCTCCACGATGCAATCCGGAAGCAATTAACTGTCGGCAACTTTATTTTCAACAAGGCTTGGTCTTCAATCGTCTGCAAATCCATTAAGAACTCGACGGTTACGTCCGCGCTGATATGAAAGAATACCTAGACAAGATTGAGGCTCTCCAAATCATCCGGCCCTGTCGCAAGAAAGCCTCGGAACCAGCCGAACGTGACGAGTTAACATCATACCAGGCTCTCACAGGGGCATTTAAATTCCTCGACCATGGCGTTCTTTCTCAAGCATATTTCACAGTGAGCTACATCCAGCATCAAGTCGGCCGTCTCTTGGGGTCACATGTACTCACCGCCATCTCAATGTTACCAAACTCCACACACTCTCTCCGACAATCATCTTCCTTTCTCCAAAGTCCCTCTACAACCCTGCACACCTCGCGTTCTACGATGCCAGTCAAGGCTCAGCTTCCTATGGTCAAAAAGGGTAATTGACAAAAATTTCCTTCCAGACGGGGGTGGGGATTTCTTCTATGTCCTCGACTGGAGCAGCAGTAAGCAGGTACTAGTTATCCTCTCGTCGATCGGAACAGAGATTCTAGCGGCTGCCAGCTTTAAAGATCGGGCATCTTTATTCGCAGGCGGCATCGAAGCCGTTCAAAAGAGTCCAGTGAAACTTAATTTTGTCCTCACAGTCGACTCACACTGATTCTATTCGACAAATCACCACACTTCATGAGTGAACCGACTATCGACTTCTCCCAACGGTCTCCCGTCTTCGTGATACATTTGACTCTGGAGAGATAAGCAAAATGCAGTGTGTCAGTGGTTAGCAAAATCTCGCCGTCGCATGAAAGAAGCACATTTTTGTATACCGAAAGCTTAAAGATGTAATATCATCTGGTCTTTTAAATCCAGACATTCTACGTCACGCAAAGCGAGTAAAGGGAACGGCAATAAATGACAAAGGCAGTTCATAGGCCTTCTTTATTCCTCATCGTACACCGCTATCTTATTCTTAGGTATTTCCTTACGTCCCTGTGCTCCCAATCTTTTTTCTTCCTTCCGCGTCGAATGGCTACTGCGATTCTTATTTTTCCTCCCTTTGACTATCTTCTGCTTTTTGAGCATTCTGACTTCCATCACACTCTTCAACTCAAATGAATCTCCGACACATGCCCTCAATACGCTTTCTCCCAGCTTCATCGCAAAATGCTCCGCACTATCGATTATCGTCCGTCTCACTGCGTGAAGGGAAACGACATGGTCCACGGTCTCATCCATCTCATCTCGTCCGTATACCCGTACAGGGTAGACACGTTCCGTCAGGTCTTCGAGCCAGGAGTCAAGGTCATCAAGCAAAAACTGGTCTTCTTTCGTCAAATGGTATCGTCTCATGTTCTTTTCTAACCACCGCAGCGCATCCGCAAGGCTACGGGCTAAGATTGATCCTCGTCACACAAAATATACTGCCTCGTCTTATCCATCAACGGCTCTGATCGCATCTAGTAAAGCAGCCCGCGCGCACTCTCCGGGCCCTGAATGGCAAAAGACCGGCTGCTCTCTATTAATGAACTTCATTGTGCGTGTTCCTCTATCCCGTGACCCAGGACCACCGATTGTAACAAACTCATCCGGATGCGCCCTGCAGTGGTCATCGAGCCAGTCCATGTACGCTGCTCGATTAATGGAAGATTGCTTGAGTTCAACAAGGGTTCCTACCACAATCTCGTCACTTCGTGCTTCCAAGTCGCTCTTCACCGGACCTCCAACATCTTTCTTGTACGCGGTAATGTACTGAAGTGAGTGGGCAGTCGGAACTGTCCTCGGAAGGGTACCGATGTGACGCTGGTCGCCGACGAGAACCCATTTAAAGCTACAACGGGTAGTTTCTAGGGTTGTCCTACTATCCAAAAAATGTGAGAATTCAGGCCAACGGGGGGAGTGTGGCATTTCGAAAGTTAGGGTTGGAATTCACAGCGTCGGTTAAGTGCCAAAAAATATTTTCAGTATTTATTATGCGCAGTGCGCGTGCGGAGTCCAAATTCTCCAGCCACAGTTGTTATAAGTTGACAAGCAACCTGAGTCGTTCTAACTCTTCGGGGATAAGCGCTTGCTACCCTTTCCACCTCGCCGGCCCTACCTTTTTCCAACTGTCTCGGGTCTACCGCTCCCCGATCCCTTACAGCACTGCTTACTGCCGGGGAATCCTCACTCCCTCAACTACTTGCGCAATCGAACCGGATACTAACGGTCTCTTTACCTTTCTCCCCGCACCGGTTCCCCACATCGTCGCAGTGTCTGCACAATGCAGCACTCTATTGCCATCGCTCCCGGTTACAAAAATTAACCACGGAATCGGGAACACGACTTTCAGTGCTACTGTTCTACACAAGACACTGTAAACCATGCACAGTATCTGTACAAAAAGATACAAAAGAGCTACGTTAAAGGCGATGCAGCTGATAGAGGTCTTTCGGGGGTTAATAGGGGTTCGGGAAACGGAAAAGCTTCTGAGTTTGATTGCTGAAACGCCCATTGACTTGGAGAAAGAAATAATTACGCGTAAAGAAGCAGAAGCGAAGGATGTGCAAGGAAAGGGGCGCATTGGAAGGGATAGAGCTAATACTTTCCTACATTGGAGGCAGGGATCACCCCCCTGAAGGCCACGACAGCAAAACTGAAGAGAATGAAAGAATGAAACACCATTCTGTGAACACGACATGGAAAATGATAGGGATAAATCGTCGGGAGAAGAGATACTCAGAACCAATTACCCCAAGAAGGAAGTGTTGCAAGCGACAAAAGTGCTACCTTGGTATAGTTGAACGAACAAAAAGGAGTGGATAAGGAAGAAAGTTGAGAGGTCTACAAGCAAGTATGGAAGGGTCGGAGTCTACCATTGATGCTCTGTGACCAGCGTAGGAAAAAGGTTTCTTGGGTCCGAAGTTGACTCTCAACTTCATACTACTCGGGGCTTGACTTGAATTTGTCTGCCAACTTGCTTGATCTCACCATGAAGAAGCCGTTTACTCCGCTTATATAGACTTTTGGCTACCCTTAAAGTCCGAATAAAACTACAGAAGGTACCAGGAAATGCATAAAAACAATTTTTGTGGACAATACACTCTAAACAAAAGATACTTAAGAAACTAACAATCAATGAGGTCCTCTTATTTCCCATTCTCTACATAAGATCCAAACAACTCCTCCAAAATACCAATGCTGCCCAAGAGACCCCACAAATATCTGCGAACGGCTCATATCTCTCTATTTCCTCCTGGGAGATATCTTAACTACTAAACATATCCCCATACGGTTCCAGCGTCGGCACCACTTGTTCCATATTTTCCAGTCCCGGGCCCACCATTCCAACACTTCCCATGCCTCCCTTTCTCTCATCATCCTTTTCCTCATCCTCCTCATCCTCCTTCTCGTCAAAATCCTCACCATCCTCCTCGTCCTCGTCCTCCTCCTTTTCTTTAACCTCGTAGACCAATTCCGGGGCTGCCCACTCCTCGAGAGACTCCCCAACTCTCTCCTCGACTTCCTATTCCTGCCCCTCGGGTACCTCCTCGGCCTTTTCTTGGACAAACAAGCGACGCACGAATTAGACCACCTTTTTTTTTGTTTGTCGGCGTAGATAGTCATCACGGTCAGTAGGTCCGACAGGGAGTAGAAGAATGGAGATTGGGGGCGGGGTTGGCGATTTTTGGTGATGGAAGCGGAGGATTTTTTTTAGAGGATACAGTATTAATATATCTAGGGAGGATGGTAGACAAATTTGGAAACGGCGGTAAGCGGAGTCAGTGGCGGGATCGTTGTAAGTTTCTGGATTACACGAGGGAAGGACCACTTTTTGTATTACAGAAACTTAATGCCGAGAGTGAGCCTGAAAAGCTGGGAGGGGCACTAAATGAAGCGGACATGGTGCGCACTCAGCTAGAAAAGGAACATTTGTAATTTGAAAGGAAGCTATTCAACTTCGATCGCAAACAGAAAGAAAAGGAACGCAGAGCTCAAAATAAGCTTGACCCTGAATAGTTCAATCTTTTTATCAGCGCTTTGGAGCAATTCAAAAAAGCAGACTTCTACGTGTTTGAAAGGAAAATTTCCCCACAAGATTGATTCCCTTCAACCCAAAATTTCCTCGAGACCCTCAGGGGGGAGTAGTAACCCTCGGGACCCCGCTTTGGGAGCATCCCCCAAGAGCGCCCAGCGGAGCTCGGGACCCCTTTGTGGTTTCCCCTGTTTTTCTCTGAATTGCCAAAAGTAAAACGTATTTAATTATCTTTTTGGCTAACATATTCCTCTAAGAGAGGCTGTGAACGATTGAAATACTGCGCGACTGTGTTTGAATGTAGGTAATTACGCATGTTGGCCAGTGGCAGAGGCACATTGTACATTCACGTGAATGGAGACTCGCCGTTTCGCATCTTTTTTTGTAGTCTACAGTTGAGCAAAAAAGTTTCACTTCTTTGAAGTACAATTCAACTGTTACGATTCATTTCGACATCGCTTTATTGAATGCTTTCTTTGTATCGCTTAGAGCAAATACTTGGAATTGTGTTTCCAGAATGACAAGATTGTTGTATCCGCTGTCGCCTTGTAAGGCATACTGGATGACAAAGTGAGATATAGCAAACAATTTTCTGGTCCACTACGAAAATTTAACATCCAATCATTACACAGACTGTCTATTGGACCAGATGCATGCAAAATCAACCCATCAGGTTTGATGACTGCTTTCCATTTCAAAGAGAACTCTATTTGTGACCGTTAGAAACTATTTTCTGTAATGCATTATGAATTGGACGAGCATTAGCTATCCCTGTTCCATCATTATATCCAAACACTGTTTCCAAACCGCACCATTTATCCTCAATCGACTCTATGTAGTCCCCAATTCGCGAGCCAAGGAAATTTGAAGATATGTTTCCCGTTATCAAGTGTCCTCGGACCTTCATGCCATGAATTGCGTCAATCCTTTCCATAATACTTCTGAGAAGTGTGATGTATGGCGTTCAAATAGTTTTGGCATATCTTTCTACCTATCAGGAGTAGAAAGGTGCCTCAATACTACGTAGGTAGCAATTCAAGGACTGCTGTCGTACCTGTTTTTACTAGTTCGTTCTTTGTTCCAGGCAAATAGTTGAATCATCCGAAATAAGTCAACTCTCTTGAAGCGGAACAATGATGTGCAGCAAGCGTCGGTTCGACCCTTACAGTTGAAGGTGAAACTGCACGTTGATATTCGGTTAGAACGCTGTAAGTAGCGCCTGTTTTCATTGGGCTCCCGCAAACAACGCTCCGCTTCTCGCGATAGGACAACTGAATAGGAACCAACGGAATGAAGACAGTTGCTGCGTTGCCGTGCGATAACAATGAGGGCAGAGCTGAGGCTCCCGCATCGAGCGGCTGTATTGCTAATCGTTTGGTCGTACTGACACCCGCTCGGATGTACAAGCTGAAGATTGAGTGCGAGGATATATGCTAATACTCAGAGGTTAGTCATATCTGAAAAGCGTAAATATCATTTTTTATATTTCTGTAAAGGTTTCACTGCACTAATATCAGTGAAATAATTGTCATAAAATTGCAGAAATCTACTAAAGTGAAACTCTGAGTTGCTGTAGTCCCCACTAAAGAACTATCCATCTTTCATCATCTTGCATTGCAATTGTTTCGAGAACCCCATGTTACCTAATTTCATACCAGTACAATATGGACTGCATAGTACAGTTCTGCATAAAGTGTACAAGCTTATGCACAGAGTATTTTTTGCTTTACTCTAGAGCCATTCCACAAGCCTCGTACGTCGCTTTTAATCTATAACAAAAACTTTCTTGTATAAAGGTACAGCATATTTACGGGTCCAACACCATGATTAAGGAACTTTAAAAGTTAGAATCGACAATAGCTTTCCCAAAACCTAAACATAAATTTTTAAGAGCTGACTTGTTGGTATTTTCCGACGCATATTTCAAAATTAATTCCTCACAAGAATGTGTACAGACTGGTATTATTACTGGAATTTATTTTACGCATGAATTTGAGAGACCGATTTACCATCTGATTGACTTGACGACTGAAGCAGAGCAGAGTAATTTATTCATCTTATAGTTCGTAAATACTGCCCTGATCGGACGCAAATGATCGAGGTTACTATCTGCACATATCCTTTTGGGCACTTGCCCCACGGGACAATATCAAGTACACACCGAAAATCGATTCTGGAGGACCCTATGAAAAAATAACTCCTCCTCATGAGGGAAAATAATGTCGACTGAGTCCAACAGATGTAAGCATATGTAATAGATTCGAAGCCAAAGAATTGGACATGACGTGCTGAAATTAATATCGAGCAGCCAAAGTATTGCCGACGCTTTGAAAAAGCGGAACCATGCTTCTCAGAGATTACTCACCAAAATTACAACCTCAATTTATTTGTACATCTTGTTCAAAAATTCCTACGGACTAGATAGTGAAACTTGGTTCTAAACAAACTGTGCAAAGTTCCAATTAAAAAGTCGCCTTCACGATTGTTCAGGCGAATACGGGGAGTTTCAAAAGAACTGATCGCCACGAAAAACAAAGCTGGGGTCTACAAAGTGCGAGCACTCCTAAGGCCACAGGTGATAGCATAATATCATACCAGCAAAGCAGCGCACCACTATATCACTGCATCAGCAAGCGCACAGGCATACCAGAATACCAACATAGCGTCACACCAGCACATCAGCTTGCCAACTTATCTACATGCCAGAATATCGACAAAGACACTATGCAACTAGCACAGCTGCGTACATTGCACAAAAGCCCAATACCAAAGCCAACTTTCGCTACAAACAGACAGAAGAAACAATCGCAGATAGTAGTGCCAGCAATTTTATACCAAGAAAACAGTATCCGTTCAAGACGACAACCACACAGTTACAAGAAAAATGAAAAAAATTCTACAAAGTGAGTTGAAACTCGTTAGAATTAGAGCTGCCAAAGTAACTTTGTGCCGACATCTCCTGAGTAAAAGAGTGATGATGGTTTGAATTGGACAGCAAACTAGTGCTGAGGTCGCAAATAATGCGTACTTTCGGGTAAGGGAAGTAATGAGAAGAAGCTCGAGACATCCTACAGCACACAAAGAGAAATCTCGGGCTTCGTGTCTGTACTCTTCGTCTGTCCCATCTTAGTCCTTTTAATTACGTTGGCCGCAAAATAAACTGAGTTTTTTATAATTTTTAAGGAAAAGTTTCTGCCCATAAACATATTATCAAACTCACGGCGTTTCCTGTGTTTTGATCGTTACTATCCCCTGCTCCCACCCTACCTAGATCCATCTTTCTAGAAACATAAGTGGTGAAGACAGCATCATGATTTACTTATGCGAAGATGATGAAGATTAATCCTGTTCCTCCTACGCATTTATATAAATCGCTCAGCGGGCAAAAATATTTACCAGTCTTCAATTTGGGCGATGAATTCATGCCTACTGATTCTGGGTGAGATGGACGCAGCGAGAGTGATGTGGTGTAGTCGGTGAACATACTAGAATAAAAAATCGAGCCCCCACGAGCTCCTGCGCACTGGAAATCTGTCACTCTTTGAGAATATAGAATTCTTTTATGGATCAAAGTTTGAAGCTTTAAGTCAAAATCTCTTTCGTAAACTTGCGCTCCGCCCTCGTTCGGGCTCTGAAAGACAAACGTTTGGGAGGAAACGCTAAACTCACTCCATTGATTTGAGTGCGAGCTTGCATTATGTATCGCAAAGGAAGTAACGGGTTGCGGCATTAGAGCAGTGGGTGGAACTATAGCCGTAAATCTCTGAATATTGATGTGTTACATGTTTATACCATTATAAATATAAATGATATAATATGTGACATAATTGCTTAGACTAGCAAATCTAATCGAATAATTCTTCGAAACCGTATCCCAGAGCTAACAGGATGCATTGGACACGTCTATCGTACGCTCTGTAGAATTAATAGACAGATTGAAGCGATTAAGCGATTTCTTTCCATATTGGAAAGAAACCTACGGTTTCAACAACGAAGGGGATATAGATCATGACGACATGTTCATTTTTATAGATGCTGGATACGGGGACAGCTTCCATTATGCCCCCTTTTTTGAGGGTTATTGATCTTGG
Organism: Kappaphycus alvarezii; assembly: GCA_002205965.3. NCBI lineage: Eukaryota > Rhodophyta > Florideophyceae > Gigartinales > Solieriaceae > Kappaphycus > Kappaphycus alvarezii. Next base: position 197,354 of record NADL03000093.1, on the reverse strand, counting down.
AATCACCTGGCGAAAATATTTTTTTGGTGAAGGGATCCCAGATTTTTGGCGATCCAGGTTACCTTGGACTGGACCACTTCAGTTCGCGCTGAAATGACAATATAGAAACACCCTACGTGGATCAAAATCTATTATCATGGGCTTTTAATAGGCTACATGCTAGGTACATCTTGGAAATATAATGGTACACCTTTGAATTGAAAAACGAAAATCGCAGGTGTATGAACACATGTCTTAAAAAGTGGGCCACATTCGCAGTTCTCTTCAATTCTGTAGCAGTTATAACCAATTTTACCATGAAATACTTGTTTCCGTTCTTTTCTTTCCATCTTTGTGGCAAGCGTAATCTACGTTGTTTTGCATCTTTCCGGAACACATGACACAGTGCAGTACTGTACATATACTGTACTATGCCGTGCGGCCAGTTAAAGTGCGTGATTTAAAGCCCTAGATAGTATTCATACATTACGGTGTCTCCCAGACCGATAGGTGGACGTGAAAAGCGAAAAACAGCCTTGTTGGTGATAGAGGGAAGGAGTAGATGGAGATAAGAAAATAGGGGAAGGAGGGAAAGAGAGACGGAGAGTGAAAGACAGAGTAAGAGAGTGAGAGAGAGTAGTAGTGAGGGATCAAGGAAGAGAGCTGAAAGGAGGGACGGTGGTGAGGTACTTTACGAAGAAAGAGCATGGAGATATACCGGGGCTTCTATAGACCTCGAGGCGATTCAACGTGTTCTTCCAGACGATCGATGGAAGTTTCCAGAAGCCATGTAAACGAAGGTGGGAGGCTAGCTTTAAACCTTCTTGGGCTGATCTAAAAGAGAAAAGCTCAAGCTTGCAGCACTGTGCAGTGAATAAGCACAAAGGTAAAGTTATAGGCTGTATAATGGACTACAGTAAAAGACACCTTGAAGCCTCTTTGCTAGCTGAAAGCTGTCAGCAGAGGAAACAGAATTTAATTACAGAACAAGCCCCCTCAAACTAGAACTGACCACAATAGCGCCCCCTCAATCCGAAAACAATACGGTATTAATTGGGAAAACTAGGAATAACGATGCCCAACTGAAGTCGCAACTTCACAAACTTGACTCGAAGCAAATGCTTTGTCAGAATATGGGAAACTAGATCTTCGGTTCGGAGATGATATATCCGGATCTGTGTTCCGGCTAACGACTCACGGAAGATGTGGTACCGAATATGAAAATGCTTATTTCGCTCTTTGATGGACTGTTTCTTGGCAGGGCTAATCAATGTTGAGTTATCGGCGAAGATTGAAATAGGTGTGGGTTAGTTTACACCCATTATCTCACAGAGGATATTGGAGAGTCAAATGGCTTCCCTAGAAGCGGTGCAGAGCTAAATATATTCTGCTTCACAGTATGACAGGGCGAAGCATCCTTGCTTCTTGGAGCGCCATGAGATAGGCCCTCAAAATACCGTGAAGACAAAGTTTTCGGTTGACTTGCCAGTTGAGCGACAGCCTGCCTATTTTATTCCACAGTCTCACCTCTTTTTGTGACGTGGCATTTCTCAGACCTTACAGCTTTACAAGAATTTATTGCATGTACTGTACTATAAATTCAAACTACCGGTAACAATTCAATCGGGTCTATCAGGCATTTTCCTGTCATTACAATTTTACTTACATTTCTGAACAAAGCGTTTGACACCATTCGTAAACTTAGAATAGTTTCGGGCGAGTTGGACACTATGATATTATATCAATGCTTTATCAATCAGAAGTTGCCTTACTATCCCGTCCCGCATGGACCAATGTACGTCTTACAACTTGTCAGATTATATCACTCCGGCCGACTATAATTCTGAATGCGCTAATTACGATACCTTCAGGGCTGTATCACGGAAGGAAATTTTGATTCGCAATTGTTAGACTACATTTTCCTTTATTATGCACCTATCTCTATTTCTATATAAGCTTTTGATTGGAGCGGCCGACTTAACCCACCTGGCCTCAGCCGAGGTTTCAACCACAGTTATACCTAGACCTGCACCTGTACGATTATCACCCAAAAATACCTAACCGAAGTCACTATAACCGACAATTGTAGCGGCGGAGGAAAGTCCGTAACAAATACCAAGATTCATGGTTCCCTTGAGGTAGCGATACACTCGCTTTACCGCTTCCAAGTGTCTCGACTGGGGCCTTTCGCAGTACTGCGAAAGTTTTCGACCTACAGAAACAATATCTGAACCATTGCATATCCGGACGAGTACTTATCATTAGATACATAGGGCTCTCAATTGCGGAGCGATACTGTGTTGAAGAAAGAAGTTCACTGTCCTTTTTCTCGCAATTTTCCCATCTGAAAGCACTATAGGAGTTTCTACGGGCTCCGAGTTACTCTTTTTGAACTTTTTGAGTATCTTCTTGGTATAAGATGCCTTAGAAAGGTGCAAAGTTCTTTTTGCACAGTGAAAGACAATATTGATTCCCAGAGACGCTTTGGCAAGACTAAAAAAACCTTCATCTGAAGTGGCTCCTCAATTCAGTTTTGATTCTTTCGAATACAACTCTATTGTATCCTACGATCAAGATATCATCGAAGTTTAGCACAATTATTGAAACGGAGTTATTATTTCTAGACACATAAAGGAATATTTCATGAGGATTGCTTTCGAATCGAAGATTTTAGGTTCAAATCTCGTGAATTTTGGCATACTACTGATGTGAGGCCAGCCTCAGCCCGTAAAACGCTTTTACAAGTCCGCAAACTTGATCAGGATCGTTTGAATCACGAAAACCGGATGGAAATTCCATATAAATCTCCTCCTTCAAATATCCGTTAATAAATGAGTTCACCACGTCTATTTGATCACATTTGAGATCGGGGAGATTTGTCAAACAAAGAAAAAGGCTATGAAGAGATACAGAAACTACAGAAGCATACGTTTATTTGTACTCTAATCCAAGTACCCGCCTAAATCGCTTAGCAACGATGTGGAATTCCAGGACAACTTCCGATTTCAGGCATAGAACGTAGCGACCAGGAATTAATTGCATTCCTGGTTTTCATGGGACGCGTTTGAAAGTTCATTTTTCTCGAATGGAGTTCTTCCTTCGTGATTTCATGCATCCATTAATCGATGTTTTCGGAAGAAGTAAAATCTTCGTACGAAGCAGGAAGGCCAACGGAGGTCGATGCAGTATTTGAAATGAGGTATACATCTTCTGTAAAGCTAGGAAAACGCCATGTACGTGGCTTCCTGCATACTCTAGATGAGCAAAGAGGGGCGACTGCGCAAGAATAATCCTGAAATTAGGCATTAATGATGATTTGCGGGGACACATGTACTTCTTCATTATCGTGCGCTGCAGGGGACGCTGTAAATTTTTCCTACTGAGGGCTTGTCTTCGAACTAAAAATATAGCACTCGAAATTTTCATCGATGTCTTCAGTAGTATATTGAAATTCTGAATTTCCAGACTAATTAAATATTACGTCGACAGATACAACAATTTTTCTACCTTGATATCTCAAAGGTTGTATATTTTCCTTTTCAAGAGATTAACCTATCGTAAGAGCCTCCCTTGACCTCGGATCTAGCTTTTGAGGTCTCTTCTAGGAACAAAATACCAGCACTGTGATCTGAATACTCGCAGATGCAATATATTTGGAATTGTCTCGTTCCAAAGGGAATATAGGCTAGAGTTATCTGGTAGAGCGCTGTATGTTACTCTGTTCAGTACATAAACCGAAGTGGAGAAAGCCTATGTCCAGAATTGTTTCGGAAGACTCTTATGATGCAACATCGAGCGGACCAAGTTGAGAAATGTACGATTCATTCGTTCAGCAAAACCATTTTGCTGAGGCGTACGGGAAGCGGTGAGCTGATTTTTCATACCTTCTGATTCGATAAAATCATTGAAGGCGTTATGAGAGATACTACCCGCCATTGTCTGATCGCAAAGCTTTGAGAAGGAGACGGTCTTCTTCCGGAGCGGGATTTTTTTCATGACATTCGTGAAGGTGAATTTCCCTTAGAGATGGACCAATATGTTTTTCGGCGAGTGCCTTGTACTATTTGAAACATTACAGAACCTTTGAATTGTGCGTCAAAGTTGAGACGGTCGTTCATTTAGAGAATTACTCAATAAATGATACGTAAAACCTTGCGTCGCCAAGCAAAGGAATCTCGACAGGTCCCAAAATATCTGGTTTAACTAACCCAATGGGCTATTTAGAGCGAGTATCCCTGGTCTTAGTGATCAGGGAACGATGCGACTTACCGAGGATACACCTAACGCAAGGGTCATTCTAGTTTGAATCTTTGAGCTTAATGCTCTTTACGGTCCCATATCTGACCATTGACTTGATCACATTGGTTTTGACGTGTGAAAGACGTTCGTGCCATGTTGAAATGAAAAAAGCAAGAATAACTCTGAAGCAACAGGTATTGATAAGTCCTTGGGCATTTCAAATGCATATGAAACTTTGAGAAGTGTTCCAGCGGCAAGGATAAAGCCGTTTGTACCACCGGAGAGAGAAACTCACTTGCGATTGAAATGAGAGTTGATCCCTAGATCTGCCATGGAAGATATTGAAAGCAATTAACAGCGTCAATCTGAGCAAAATCGAGTGCTGAAGTGAGACTTTTAAAGAGATCAAGAAGTCAATTTAGAAAGCCAATGGCCATCTCACTATCCTCTATGTTGACCTTAATTGCCTTCAGATATGCTGCAAGCTGAAGAATTCTAGCGTTGAGAGGAGAGAAGGTAGTGGGGACTTTACTCAGACAGAACATGGAGATATACCGGGGCTTACATAGACCTCGAGGCAAGTAGACTAGTGCTTCCGGAAGATTGATGGAAGTTTCCAGAAGCCCTATAGACTACGGTGGGAGGCTATAATATTAACCTTCTTGAGCTGATCTGAAGAAGACCAGCTCAAGCTCACAGCACTGTACAGTGCATAAGCGTAACTGTCAAGTTCTAGGTTGTACAGTAACCTACAGTAACAGACGTCTGTAATCCTCTTTGCTATATTTAGCCTGTCAGTAGAGGCAACAGAAAGTAATTACACAAACAGTCGGTTGGTCCCTGAAATTCCTGTGCTTCGACTTTCTTTCTTGGGCCAAGCGTGACAAAAGCTTTCCTTTTTTTCTATCTACCTCCTAAACGTCACTCTCCTTTCCTTTTGTATGGCGCGAACACACCTCCGGCATACAGAAGCGAGCCAGCCTGGGCTCCGAATCGGGACAATTCAGGTGAAACCGGGGTAATTTCGCCGAGACAGGCTGTCCCGACTACATGCAACCGCCTCACTGAATGTAGCTACCCGATATACAGCTTCGCCAATCCCTTTCTTCTTTCTCTTCTTCCTTTTGAACACAGAACCGTTCTCACTCCACTACGCTTCGACTTCTCCACAAAGCTTCAGCCTCCACAACACTCCTGCGTCGCCACAACACGCCGGCCTGACCACGCGCTCCGACCAATACCGCACCTTCCTCACCCTATAGTTAACCGGCCTCATTTTCTGCTGCGTCCTTCTCCTCACGTTGTACTGTGGCAACAGTCCCCTACGCCCGCACTGCGATCTCTGCGCACTGCGACCTCCTACCTTCGACACCAGCGAACGACTTAAGTGAAGTCCCACACCACCAGTACATGAAGGTGTCATTTCGAAGCATAGCAGTGTGTGTGGACGTTGGGTGGTGCGTGTGTTGTGCTGCCTCGTCGGATCGCGGCGTTGATTGAAGGGCGTCGCGTTTTTCCTCCTTTCCGTATCTACCATTCCTTCGTTGCATCCGACATTCCCTGGATTGTGGTAACCAATTCCTTCTTATCCTCTTCTTTTATTTACTTATCCCTTTTCCCCATCGTTAATAGCGCGCACCATTATTTTACTAACTGGGTAGTACGCTTCCAATAACAAGCAAAGCTTCGCGAATGAATTCCCTGGCGCGTAACGCGACCAGTGAACGAAACCAGTTCGTACCGCGGGTGATCAGTTTTGGTCACACGGTACGGTCGGTAGAAGTACAATTAAAACGCGGCCATTTGCGTTCTTATTGAAGGCCGTAACATGTGCCACTAGCAGTTTATCTCCCACGTCGAACTTCTTCTCCTTCCTTGTACTCTTACTTGGTTCCACTGACTTAGCGGTCGCCGCAGCACGAACGACTGACTCGCCAAACATCTCGAGTGGCCTGTGATGGCGGCCTGCACCGGTGAGAGGCGCCACTGCGTCGCTCTCTATCATCCTCTTGTTGATCCAGTACACCATACGGAACAGATAAAGGGTGGGGCCACGATCACGATAACCGTGGGGAACTTGTGGAGGTAATTCCGCCTAGTCTCATATATTTTCTACTATCGTCTTTTTAATAGCATATTTGGTCGTCCCACCCATCCTCTCCGCCCTCCCGTTCGCTATCGGAGAGTAGGTGAGCACTGCTTTCCTGTCCACGCAATTTCTATGCATGAAATATTGTCCCAAAGCAGCCCTGAAGGCTGGCATTGTCTGAAAAAATCCTCCTTGGCCGTCCGAACGGAATAATTGTATCCTGTCGGATGAGACGCACAACGTTACTTGCTGTCAAATCCCCTTTTTCACTTGCAATCAGCCATCCCGTCAGATGTTTCACCGCGATAAGTTCGAACATTCTCCCAGTCTTGGACGACTTTAGCGGGCCAGAGAACTCAATATGTTAAGTCTAGAATATCTCAGTGACGGGCGCTCGAAGGCCTGTGTGGTACTTTGGAAGCTTCCTCGCGTGTTGAAAACCGTTGCATGAACTAACATAATCCATCACGTTGCGATACACTACGGGCCACGAGAAGAGATCCCTTCCGAACGTTTATGTCGAGGGCACCTCCCAATGACCAATATCATGATGTAACGTAGCCATAATTTCTGCACGCTAGCTAGGAGTTGGCACGACTCGAAGACCCTACTTCTCCTTGGGAAACAAGGAGTCTTTCTACAGCATTAAATTGTTTGTGCTTTGCCTTATAGCGACTTCTCTCTTCTGTTCTGTTTCTTGAACATGCTCCCTCGCCAAGGAATTTGCTCGATAAAGCAACTGTTGAAGCTAAATTTGGTTTGAAATGCGTGCTAATCGGTTTAATTAACAAAAAGGTGTTCGGAGAGTAGATAGAACCGGAACATCTTCAACGCGCACAAGTCACAGAGCGCTCCTCTTTAGGTAGTAGAATACCTGATCTCCTCCTAGGTCATTGTACGAAACTTTAATTGAATTGGGGTGACATTTTTATCCTCCTTCTTCCAGGGTAGCACGACATTGAATGCCACTGAAGACGCATCCGTTTAAACAACGAATGGTGAGTCAAAGACGGGAAGATAAAGAGTCAGTGGCGTTGTAAGCTCCTTCTTGAGATCCTTTAAAGCCTCTTACATATCTTCTTTCCACTTAAGAGACTCTTTACGAACGTAGTAGCATGTGTGGGATGAAACGAAGCTCACGGTAGTTGGTACACAGATCGACAAAAGCATCGCTAGCGCAGGTTCGTAACCGTGAATACCGAAGCACGAAAGGGCTCAGCGGAGAAACCGCAGGGGAAAAAGGAAGGGCTTCACAAAACTAGGGTGGAAAGAAATCTGTCTTATGCACACCTCTGAGTGGTAAACAGTGGAGACGACCGAAAAGGGGACCGAAGAGAGGTAAACCTAATCGTGAACGAAGGTTAACCGAAGACGTTTTACCGTTAAGGAATTGGTCATAGGTAAAAATGCCTTACCTTCACTTTCAGCGGTTGGGATCGGCGGTGGTCTTATGTACAGGCCGATCCCGGATCTTCAGACCCCAAATGAATATTTACAGTAAGCTAATAACTAATCTACCTACTCATAGCTAGCTATAATACACTTTCAACTACAATAAATAACATTAACCGGCAATCCTAACCGGCAATCCTGATCACACGTGGTTAACTACCTAGCCCCGATCCCCGTAAACGGTTATTTCAGTATACAACCTCCGCAATTATACTGCAGCGTGCAACAATACCCAAATTTCTGCGAAAGTCTTTACAAAAAGGCGATAGTATCTGGCAATACCGAAAAAACTCCTGAGATCGGTTAAAATCTTCAGGACAGAGTCCTAAAAATGTCCCTGGTCTTATATTTGTCCACTTCCATCCCAACATAGTTGACTACCTGACCGAGCAGCCTCACCTCCAAGTGAGCAAAGCTGCACTCGTTCACCGTGATATTCAAGTTTGCCTTCTTAACTCTTTTGCAAACTTCCTTGCAAGGGCGGACCAATTTTTCCGTATTTGTGGAGAATATAACCACGCCATCAACATAAAACAATGCGAATGGCAAGCCCTGAAGAACGCCGTCCATCATCTTCTGTAATGGCAAAGGTGAGTTCACCAACCCGAACGGAATCACTTCGAACTTGTACGTTCCATAGTGACATACGAATGTAGTCATATCCTTGCATTACTTCGACATCCGCACTTGCCAGTAGCCCGTATAGAGATCCAACGTCTTGAAGACACTGGCTTCCCCGGGGTTATCGAATAGTTCTTCGATCTTCGGCAACGGTTAACGGTCAGGCTTCATGATTATATTGACCTAGCGGTAGTCGACACAAAAAAGGGGTCCTATATCTTTTTTTGTCGCTAAAGATACCCGTGATGGCCGTGCCGAACTCGCAGAGGTTACAATAACTGCTTCCAGTAGCTCTTTTAGCTACTTGTTCAAAAATAAATTGTGCTTAGTGCGAATTTTTGAGTGTATCATCGTGTCCGTCGGCTCAAAAATGCACCCAAGGGACATTAATCGGCTCGAGATCGTGGATGACACAGGCTAACGCGTCAGTGTCCTTGACTGCCCTCACCAGGGACCTCTGATCCTTTCGATCCAAACGCTTAATCATAGAGGTGATTAGAGCGGCCCGTTCTGCATCTCGGTCTTCCGGCTGGACTCTTTGCTCTCTATGTATCCTCTCAAGTCTGGCTCGTAAGGTTACTTGTTCAGGATTTCCAGCACCAACTCATGCTCAGTGTCCGATCCACCATCACTTCTACTGGACCCAGATGAGGATGAAGCGGAAAACTGCTCGTCCTCTGATTCGTCGAGAGATGTTGAATAATCACTGTCAGTGTGCGTCCCATCGATCACAGGAGGCTCGCTGAGTGGTGCTAAAAGTAATTTACTCTTCCTAACAGCCGGTGTGACCTGATGGCATTCATAGTCAATGTTCGCGTGCAGGGACTCCAGGTCCAAATTCCGATAATTGCATCGAACGGGGCGTTACAAAATACCACGAAATACAACGACAAGTACAACGATTAACAAGATAATAGGACCTCTTCCACGCAACCGATGACTTGGGTAACCTTCCCGTCCGCGACGGCCACTTGACGATCCGTAGCCGTCGAAGCTAGCGACAGTTTCTTACAAAAATCCAATGACATGAGATTTGAAACGACTCACGTGTCCAATAGGACATGTGTCTCCTTCCAGTACGCCTTTATAGCCGTGAACTTCAACTGACAAGGGCCATTTAACGGATTAGTCACGGGGGCTTGAGTCACCGAAACTGTCTTTGCAACCAATCTTTTATGTTGCTTCATAGCTTCTTCCGCACCATCACGAAAAGGTTGCCCAAATTTAGTACCTGAACGGGCCTATTAGAGCTACGCGACCACACTAAAATTTCGTTCGTGGTTCTGAAAGCTTTCAGATAGCTTTTTGGTTCTCCAGAATTTGCTCTTGTTCTTACCGGACGTTGAGAGAACCACAGGTGGACAAAAAATTAAGGCCTTGTTCATAAGGGCGCCGATGCCCATTATTATTCCCCTTATCTGTTTTTAAAGGGCCTGGCTTTCAGCATTCCTCTTGGCTGCAGCCACTAGATTCCCTGTTCTGAGACTCGCGAACGACTGGCACGGGCTCTTCGATTTCCGTTTTACTCAACTTGAGTTCTTCTCCGGAGTTGACGTTAGCCACAGCAAACCAGACTCAAAGATCCCCTTTGTGCTGCCCCTTGTACCAGCAAGTCTCCTGAAATTGGCCCTTTTTCCGACAAAAGGTACACCAAGTGTTTCTGTGGGGATTTTGAGGACATTTGGGTTGCGCGGTGATCCTTCTGCTCGTAATAACTGCGACTTGAGTCCTAATTGGTAGGCGCTGCCGGTTCTGACTTTCCATATGCTTCTATAACGAACAAAAAGTGTTCGACGAACTGACCAGCAACCTGGTCAATCTTGTTTTCGAGCTTTTATGTGTTCCTCTCGCAAAAATCCGGCTGCTTTAGAATCTCCCTCGGGGCCACAGGCCTTTGCAATTTAAGTGTGGCATTTCCAGAATTATTGGCAGTCAATTATAGTCTGATGGGGCCCAATAATCCACGAAATGCACCAATCCCGGGTTTTCTGCGATATCATTCCGAAGTAACCTAAAATAAACCGCATAGTTGAAGCAGAATCCCATTAATAAGGTGTCAAATCGTGCTAGTGAGCCGTCCCAGCCCTCTATATCTAATATGACAAGCGCTGCTTCGCCAACTTCTTCCCCCAGCTCATATTCTTCGAAAACCCGACGAGAAACTTGCTGTTCACAACTTTATACTTCTGAACGTCCTCGGTGATGGCTCTATCCTGCGCGGAATTTTCGTAGTACCACTCAAATGCATTCCACTTCAGATAACAAAGAATCTGGAGGGTCTAATGGATGTCGCTTTTGCCGCGCATCGCGACACTTCCGTACGCAAAAGGAGGAGCGAAACGTCGGACGACGTGAATCCGTTAAATTATATATATTGGAGGCTGTTATTTCTCATGACGCTTTACCATGGATGCGGTACCTGCGTTATACAATAGCGAGCCAGTATGAGCCCCACATCGGGAGACCTGTCCTGAAGACAGTCCCCATGGAGTTTCTCTTATACTTCGAAGATGCTGTCATCGGGACAAGTCTCCCGAAGAGAAGCGCAGGCTTTTTCGCTACTGAATGCCACCAAAATCGCTGGCAACGTACAAATGGAGAGATATATGATGTTTAGAGTCAGAGAAGAAAAGAAAAAGGCAATGGTTACGCTTGGCCCAGGAAGAAGAAAAAGGACAAGCATTTCAGATACAACTACTGTACAGTACACAGCATACTGGACTATACAGTACTGCAGGTATAGTACTGAAAGAAAGAAGTTTAATGCGTTCAGTATCTACTGGGGACTGCGCATGTCCGAACTGTACGGTTAAGATCTAACCGGATGAACTTCGTCGTCCATGCGCATCGGGGCTCAAGGCAGGATAGCTTCAGCGATGGATGACCAGAGGGTGCAACTCATCGCTGGTAGATACGGCGGCGGATAACGCCGACTGTCGAGTGACACTTGGACACGATCTGCGGAACTAATTCCTCGATAAATGCAATAGTTCCAGGGGAAAGGAAACCTAGGGAATCAAACGCCAGAGGTCGAAACGTGAAGTTTGTCAAAATGTGCGCACCTGATGTATTGTCGTTGTCGAGTTAGAAGGCCTTTTGCGCAACTGTGCGATTGACATCCTCCGCGATGGCAGCGACGTAAATGTTCAAATCTTGGGCATTGGCTCCAGGTTTGTGCTTTCGTTGGTAATTTAGATCTCTATATTGCGCGTCCGTGTGGCGCAATAGGGCTATACCCAGTGATAAGTGGTGGCAGCATGGTTGGAACTGTGGGCGTGTTGTGCGGTGGTATTCGCGTACGATTGTGAGTTTCATGAGGACTTCTGCTAGGAAGACTTTGGCTGCTGTTGTATCTATCGTTATTGTAGCAGGTACAGCGGCTCTGATGCGCTTTTATTTGAAGACAATTATTCTTGGTATTTGTGGTCAAAGTCTTTTGGTGTTTTGGGTTTGTTGAGTAGCATCTAGGTGCTGATGTTTTCTTATTCTGGGATTTATCCTAATCCGGCGATCATGAACTTGACAGTAGTCATGGGGTCTGCTGTGCCCAAGTATTGTGCAGTGAGCATGCGGGCGCGAAGGGCTTCGTGCTGTCTCTGGTACTGATTGATTGGCATGCCTGGCTTGATTGCGATTGTGTCGGCGATGTATTTGAGGTATTCGTGGTCTTCGAGACGAGTGGAGTCCAGGTGATTATTGACTGCCTCAATGACGTCGTGAGGTGTGGGCGGGCCGGTTTTGGGAATAATGAGTGCGCGGATATCCTTTGGGATGCTGTGGATGAGTGCGCCAAGTAGTGGATCTCGTTTTTTCATGTAGTGCTTAAGTTAGGCTGGGCCTTCTGATGGGTCGGGAGCTGTTGTGAGAAATGCTCTGGCGTCGAGTGCGACGGCGGCTGCCGTGACCGAAATTAGGCAAGAGGCATCTTCATTTCTGTCCCGTTGAGTGATCGTTGGAATGTTGGGCGTATTCATGGTGTGGACCGTGGTATGGATCGGTTTGTGGGTGTCGGTTGTTGTGAGGCGTGCCAATCTTAGCAGATCTTGTGTTAGGTTGACAAATGGGGAGCAGGCTGTCCGTTTGGGTGCTCTGTGAGGGCGAGGTGTGGGGTTGTGAGGATCCTGGAGGGATATAATTCCATCACTGTCTTGTTAGGTGGGGTATATTTCTGTTGTGCGGTGGGGGCTGATAAAGTGGTTAGCTTGTTGCTGCCCATACCCTGACAGATCGATACTACGATTACCCTTGTACTTTTTCTGCGTTGCGTGTCTATGGCGGTCTTTTATACTATTTCTGTGACAGGATAGTCTACCCTGGTTGCTCCGTCACACCCATGCACGTTTGTTGTGAAAACACGCATACTGTACACCGGCAGCCATCGTTTTTAAAAATGGGGGAAATTTTGGAAATATTATTATTTGGAAAAGAAGAAGGGAGCTTATTGTTTTTTTGACAAATCTGGACTGCATAGGGCCTCGTGTTCTGTTAGACGGACGACTCCCTCCGGGAAATGGCTGAACCAATCCCCCACTCTCTAGTGTCTGGACCGTGACTGTCCTCATATGAGGCACACTTTGTACTCATATGAGGACAGTTTCGGTTACATTTTGGCAGGGTAAATGCTTTGGAAGCCCGAAATATTTACTGCAAAAAAGGTTTTTTTGTTAAGTCACAGTACAGTAATTCTTACTGTACATGCCCCTCGTTTCTTGAACCCCCCACGATAATACGAACAATACGAACTATATTTCCTTCCAAAATGAAGCCGTTTGCACAACTTCTTGCGAAGAGCGGAAGCTGGTGAGGGAAACCTTCACCGTGGTCAACAATCTTGAAAAGTTTGTTTTAATCGGCAGTCTGCACTCATGAATGCGGAAGGACAAGAAATGCGCTGAGGTAAAAAAATTTGTATTGAAAAGAAGATGCTAAAAGTTGTCCTCTAATGAGGGCAATGGTCCAATAGACACTAACGAGAGAGGGACCGGAAGAAATCTCTACCCCCTAAACCGAGGATTCAGGAGGCTTAAAAGCCTCCTGCTGTAAGCACATAGGCTTACAGATGGCGACGACAACGGCGAGAACTCCGGACGAACGAGCTTGAAGACAAGCCCGCAAGGCAGTGAAGACCACAACCCCTCACAGTCCGTCAAAATCACAGTGGATTTGAGCTCGGCAGGGTACGGTGGACTTCGCAAACCTTGTGCGAGTAGTAGAGCCATCCATATACACCTTTCCCAGTTCGTCCAACGGGCGCTGGGGGCGCGGAGAGGCAATCCACTCGATGTGGCCATCTACAAGAACGTTGCAGCTAGAGGTCTGCAGCCGTGACGGGCACCCTCCTGAGGGAAGAGCCGGATGAAGGTCCGGCGCCCATGCCATGGCCGGGCGCCGAGCGAGATGAAATGAAGGTTGGGTGCAGTCAGTCGAGAAGAGATGGACTTTGAATGGACTATTTGGAAAATACTGAAATGTCATTTCTTGAAGTGAGGCCACATCTTGAAAAATTGAAATTAGTTAAATAATATCCCAATCCAAAATTGCCAAGTGCCATCTGTTACAACGTGTAGCATGCATATAACGTGTAGGAAGGCAATTCCGAAAATACACTGTACTGTCCTTTTTCACTTGTCTTGATCGTTTTTGAATATGAATATTACAGTACAATACTGTACGGTACTGTACTGCGGAACAAATTCTTTTACTCGAAAAGCAGTGATCTTTTTCGTTGCATCAAGTAATCAAAACCCACTCGAATTGGGCCATTTCCGTGGTAACTGAAGGGATATAAACTGGTGTCGGAGGTAAACCATCCACCCCTCCCAGCGTTGGTTATCTAAAACCGGTGTTTCGCTTACCCTACAACGAAACTCTTTGCCAAACGTGACCGTTGTCTCTCACACGCCTTTGTTTCTGCAGTCATTCAAGAGTTTCTACTGAAAAAGATTGCGACTCAACCATGAACTCCGGTTCTGCGGCACCCAATCGTACCCCACACTCGCCGAACATCAACCTGGACGAGGAGCTGCCAGCGGTACCATCGCATCCTCCCACCCCCCGAACCCCATTGCACCGCGCGCAGCCCAGTCCTGCGCGCACTCCCGCTTCTTCAGCGCACGCCGACGACCGCGATGACCGCGAGAAGAACCAAGCTGTCGTCGCTGACAAAATTGTGCTCGACTACTTGCGCAAGCGCGGCTATCAAAAGGCTGAACAAGCGCTTCTGGAACACGACCTGGGCTCGGCTGGAATGAATTCGACAGTCGTTGAACGTGTCGATCTTGCCATTGCCGAGCTGTCATTGATGATGACTTGCGAAACGTGATGATGGCGGAACGTCCTGGAGAGCTCTCAGAGCTGAGTTTGAGACGGTATGAGGACAGTTACGCCGAGTTTCGCAAGTGGGTGGATGGCAGTCTTGATATTTACAAGGCTGAGCTGAATGGAGTTTTGTATCCCCTACTAGTGCATTCGTTTTTGGAGATGATTCGACGGGAACGATGGAAGGAAGCGCGAGTCTTTTTGGAAAATTATGGGACTGAGTTCCAAGATGACACTACTGATGGGCCGGCTCGCAAGGAGGAATTACAAGCGCTCCAGGGAATTGCAACTCAACAGCATCTCGACCAAAACGAGACAGCTAATTTATTCTTACAAAATCGATACGAGTTGCATTTATCCTCCTACGCGTTTGAGCTAATTGTATCATTTTTAACAGCAGAGCCTCGTCGCCACGTTCTGCTGCAGATAATGAACACCCGGTGCGCCATTCGGAAGACTGAGGGCGTTGCACCGGGGAAGAGCGGGATACAAACAGTGAATAATCGCCTCAAGGAAGGGTTAGTAGGGTCTGAGGAGAAGAAAGGACTCCTTCGACAGGAAGTACTGTGGGGACGGCTGCGACCTGAACAGTACATGATTCCGGATGAAGGAGAGTCACAAGCGAAAGGGAAAGGAGGCAAATCAAAAGCTGGAGACAAACCGAAGAGCGCTGAGAAGGGAAAGGAGGGCGCAAAAAAAGAAGGGGAGGATGAAGAGAAGCCGACGACACTCGCGGATGGAACGATCAATGAGTCGTTGGTGCCGGTCAAGAAGCATCGGGTGGGTTCCAGCGGGCTAGAGACAGCAGCAGACCGGAAGACCCGAGCCATCGTGTTGCGAACAGAAGACGGCGACGAGGCAAAGAGTGCGGTGTCGATTCTATGCTACACGTTCACAAACACGAGAGGCGACGGTTTAAACTGCTCGGCTGTATCGGAAGACGGGTCACAAGTGGTGGCTGGATTTGGGGACTCTACCGTGAGAGTATGGGATGCGAAAGCAAGCGGGACGGCTGGGAGCGGTGTGGGGGGGTTCGGCGGGAGAGCGGGGCGGTTAGTTGGTCATGCGGGACCTGTGTATGCAGTGGATTGGAGCAAATGCGGGAAATACGTGCTAAGTGGCGGGGAGGATGGGACGGCACGTCTTTGGCACGTTGGATTGAAAACAGATGTGGTGGCGTACAGAGGACATAACTACCCCGTGTGGACGGTTGCGTGGAATGGGCTGGGGCATTACTTTGCGACAGGGGGCAATGACCGAACTGCTCGACTATGGTGTACGGATCGGTCGTACCCTCTTCGAGTGTTGGCCGGTCATTTGGCGGATGTTGATGTGGTGAGATGGCATCCGAATAGCAATTATGTCGGTACGGGAAGTACGGATCGGACGGCGAGATTATGGGATATGCGGGAAGGGAAATGCGTGCGCGTGTTTGGGGAAGGTGGGGGCACGGTTCATGCAGTGGCGTTTTCACCGGACGGGAGGAGTTTGGCATGTGGAGGGGATGGAAAGTTTGTGGAGGTGTGGGATATTGGGATGGGAAACAGGATCAAGAAGCTAAGTGGGCATGGATCAACTGTTTGGTCGTTGGATTACTCAGGGAGGGCAACGTGCTGGCGAGTGGAGGAGCGGACTGTGCAGTTTGTGTTTGGGATGCGCGGAGTGGAGTGAGACAGTTGATGGGGCGGAGGATGGTTTAATGATGAACGGGAATGTAGGTGGTGATGGGAAAGGTGGTGCGGGGATAGGTGGAAGTGAGGCGAACAAGATGAGTGATGTGGACAACGGCGGGGATGACGACAAGGGGAAAGAAAGGGAAAAGGATAAGGAAATGGATAAGGACGGTGACAAAGATAGAGAAAAGGAAAAGGACAAGGAGAGGGATAAGAACAAGGAGAACGATAAGGACAAGGACAAGGACAAGGACAAGGAGAGGGTTGTCGCGGTGGGTGCAAAGAGGAGGCGAGGCGCTGGCAAAGGCAATTTACTTGGAAGATATGAAACGAAAGAAACGCCCATTCATACCGTCAAGTTCACGAGACGCAATGTGCTCATTGCTGCGGGTCATACGGAACACTCAGCTCTGGCGGCTGATGGTGAACAGTTTATCGTATCATGTTGTAACAAGTGTTTGTACATAGGTCGGCCATGTGGTGTATAGCGTACAACTTACAGTAATGATAAGACTGAAAGCTGTAATTTACATAGCTGAGCACAAGTTACGGTAACACTGTTACAATGTTTGTCACAGCAATGGCACTACAGTGTAGGAAATGATGGGGATACACTGTAAGCTAGATTTTTTGTTATTTTACACATATTTTTTGCAATTGTTTTGTAGTATACCCAATTCGATATCAGTTATTCGGTACTGGCGACCGTCGGAAGAGATTGTGCGTATGGTGCAATCGCCATGTTGTTGCAACCAATCATTGCCCACATTGGCCAATATCAAACTACCAAAAACGACCCACTCATAACCTTGTACTCAGACCGTTCCAAACGAAAACGGAAAAATGAAATTACCTCCAAACCCCGCATCACACTGCCCTTTTTACCTGTCCGCTCTCATAAGCACGCACACTCACCACTTTATTCGCACTTAGCGCATTAGACCATCACGTCCGACGAGGCCCTCCCTTCACGCATCCTGGCATCCCTTGGAAACCAAAATAACTCTAAACTTACATCTTTGTTCGTTCTTCTCCCGTCACCTTCCCCCTTCCTTCCCTTCCTTCCCCTACCGACCAAAGGAGCAACAACACAAACCCAACAATTTCAACATGGGTTCCCTCTTCCGCTCTGAGGACATGTCCCTTCTGCGCCTTTATTTCGAGCGTGGTGCCGCTCACGCCACTGTAGATGAGCTTGGCAAGTTGGCACTCGTCCAATTCAACGATTTGAATCCCGATCAGTCTGCATTCCAGCGTTCGTTTTCAGCCAATGTCCGTCTTTGTGACGACATGCAGCGCAGGATTCGTTTTCTTCAATCCCAAATTCTACTCGATCCTTCCTTGCCTGCCCCTGACCTTGTGGAGCCTGTGCACGACTATGAAAATCGTTCGTTTATGCTTCGTCTTGATGATTTGGACGAGGTTCTTTCAACCCATGAGGCAACCTTGCAGCAAATGAATGCCCATTGGGATTCCTTGACTCTTCAGAGGAACGAGCTTATCGAACTACGCTACGTTTTGGAGAAGGGTGCTACCTTTTTCAGTGTCGCTCCTCGCGGCACTCCCTCCTCCTATGGTACGTTGGGCGTCCTGGATCCGTCTATGAACAACGGTCCCATGTACACCTCCGATATCTCTCTCCGTCAGACTCCGCTAATCGATGACCCCGCAGCCCCGCCTCTGGTCGCTTCTGGAGCCCCTCCATGCTTTCGCACTTTGCTGGTGTTATCCCCAAGACCCGCGTCCAAACCTTTGAGCGAGTTCTTTTCCGCGCCACCAGGGGCAACTGTTTTGTCCGTTTTGCTGAAATTCCCGAGCCCTTGGTCGATCCGCAAACGGGCGAGAGTGTCACCAAGAGTGCCTTTATGGTCTTCTTTTCGGGCTCCGAGGTTAAGGTCAAGGTCTCTAAGATCTGTGCCGCCTTTGCAGCAACCTTTACGACTTTCCGGAGGTCGAGAGGAGCAGACGTGCCCATTATCAGTGTGTGGAACGTTTGGCAGACTTGGATACTGTCATTAACACCACTGCTGTGCAGAGGGCCAACACCCTGGCTGAGGTTGCCAGGGATTTGCCGCTTTGGGATGAAAAGGTCCGCAGGGAGAAGGCCATCTTCCACACCTTGAACATGCTCAACTTTGACACTAGCAACGCCCTGTTCATTGCTGAGGTATGGGCCCCGACCTATTCGTTGGAGGAGGTCAGAGCTGCCCTAAATGCAGGCAGGCAGCGGTCCCATGCCCAAGTACCATCTGTTTTGGAAGAGCGTCCCCATGGCAAGGAAGTTCCTCCAACGTACTTCCGGATTAACAAGTTCACGTCTGTTTTCCAGGGCATTGTTGAATCGTACGGTGTGGCCGAATATAAGGAAGTCAACCCAGCTCCGTTTGCTGTAATTACGTTCCCATTCTGTTCGCAGTTATGTTTGGCGATATTGGACACGGCTTCCTAATGGCTGCTTTCGCAGCCTATGTTGTCATGAATGAAAAGAGAATGGTCCGCAGGAAACTCGACGAGTTCATGCAGACATGCTATGATGGAAGGTACATGCTTCTGCTATGGGACTGTTCTCATTTTACTGGTTTCATTTATAATGAATTCTTCTCAGTGCCGCTTGATTTGTTCGGTTCCCGTTGGAAGTTTACTGAGGCCTCCACTATGGCTTGCGGTATTGATAACTGCGAGGTTCCGGAAGCAGTGAAGAATCCGCTCAAGCCCTACCCGTTGGGTTTCGATCCGGTCTGGAAGGGTGCAGACAACGGCTTGTTGTTCTTCAACTCCTACAAGATGAAGCTTTCCATCGTACTTGGTGTAACCCAAATGGTTTTGGGTATATGTATGTCCTATCTTAATGCCAAGCAGTTCAAGCAACCCGTGGACGTGTGGTATGTGTTTGTTCCGCAAATGATTTTCATGAATGCGACATTCGGTTACTTGGTGATCATTATCATCCTTAAATGGATGATCAATTGGGATTCAGATGCGTGCCGAGCAGACCCGAACTGCCTAGCCCCTGATCTGAAAACTGTGCTGATTGGAATGTTCATGGCTCCAGGTCAGCTTCCCGAAGTGGGCAGGCTCTACTTCGGCCAGAATGAAGTGCAGATCTTTTTGCTGGCGCTTGCTGGTATTGCCGTGCCTGGATGCTGCTACCCAAGCCGTTTATACTGAAGGCAAAGCATGATGCGAAAAAGAAGGATGCTTACCGAGTCGTGGACGAGGGTGAAGCGACAGAGCTTTTGTCTGCCAATGACAGCACGGTCGCGGGCGCCGAAGGACATGACGGAGGCGATGGCCATGACGATGACGAGGAGTTCGATTTTGCCAACATGTTTGTGAATCAGATGATTCACACAATCGAGTTTGTCCTTGGAGCTGTCAGTAACACAGCTAGTTACTTGCGTTTATGGGCGCTTTCCCTCGCTCATGCCGAGCTGTCCGATGTCTTCCTGGAGAAGTTGCTGTACATGACAATCGGAACTGGCAACTCGATTTTGATTGTGGTAGGATTTTTCATGTGGGTTGCGCTGACAATTGGTGTGCTCATGTTCATGGAATCGCTTAGTGCCTTCCTGCACGCCTTGCGTCTTCACTGGGTTGAGTTCCAGAACAAGTTTTATAATTTGCACGGAAGCGGAAAGAAATTTGTAGCTTTCGACTACGTTGCTCTTCGAGAAGCTGAAGAAAACTAACAAACAACTCCATTAACTGGTAGTGCAATAAAAATATGCTCTTTCGTACTAGTCACATTTATGTAACCTGAGTTCGTTGCGCACGACACCACAAGATGGCACAGGATGGCACAGGATGGCGTGCAATCAGACGGGGAGCACCGTTGGTCTAGATTTGTACATGGAAATGGTTCACGCGAAAATGTACTGGGTCCAAGGGAAGCACTGGCAACGAGATATCTCAGTTTTATTTCGACCGAATTCTTCAAATCAATCCAAACCAAGTTGTTAACATGTTGATCAGCTTTAGCACGGGAGCTACATTAATTGCGACGAGTAGGGCAGATGGATGGAGGTCTCTTTGGCACGAGAACACCGCCGTACGATGCAAATGCACCTTTCTTCGTGGTTCTAGTTGTGTTTGGGTCCTCCCCAGCAAGCCTCTTTCCGGCCTCCATTCTTTTTCTTACTGCATCTAAGCCAGTGCTCTTAATTCTGTCGAAGACACCCTTGAATTGCCCCATTACCTCTGAGTCTTCTGTCGGGGGTGACAGAAAGCGCTCATGTGGCTTCCCTAGGGCCCACGCTTTGAAATTTGGGTAGATAGTCGCACCGCAAATCCAATCGCGCTTGATTTTTGAGTAAAAAAAGGGAACACCATTGCAAACTCCGTCCCTGTCAAGACGCTGGAGTAGTCGGAGGTTGTCATCGTTGTACCAGACTTCAAACTTTCGAAGAGTCATCCCCGTTTCCTCCTCTAGCTGTTTCATCAGAGGTTCCATGAGATCGCAATGAGTGCACTCGACGCCGTAAAAGTACAACAGCGGTGACTTCTCTTTCTTCGGCATTGTGAAGAATGCTGATGGAACGGTACAGAAAGGAGGATTCGCAAGAGCGGATTAAGTGATGATGTGGAAGAGCAGTCTTGGTTAAGATAATACAACGCCAACAAGCTTTGGTCTCCGAACAATGCTAGGATAGTCACAGCGTTTGATATTGAGTGCAAGATATCTTTTGGCTCTTCTTGATCCTGACAGAATGAAACAGGCGTGAAACGAATCGACGGTCAACAGCTCTACGACGGAGATGTGATGAGACTTTGACACAATTTAACCATTTCGAGATCAAACTAACCAACGCAAAACAGAACTGTCTGACTATACAACATTATAGGTTACTGTAATTATAATCTTTGACCTAGAGTAACCAACGATCTGTAAGCAGGAATTTTGTTTTAGTCGATTTCTGTCCACCACAGTACAGCATTGTGATTGGTGCATCGGCTGGGTTGGGAAAATTTTCAGTAATTTATTATTTGGAAAGTACTGTCATGTAATTTCTTGAAGTGAGGCCACATATTCCATTAGGGATTTGCCAGAGTACTATAGGTGCGAGCTTACAGACTTCTGGCTTAGGAGCGTGGCCGCGTCACCCTAAAAAACTATTTTTCAATCATTAAAACTGTGATTTCCTCCTTGGATTTAGGTTTCGGTTGCCGCCAAATCACTCCCCAAAATCAGGGAAATTACAGTTGCACCGCCCGTGCACGGCGCCGACCAGAGAAGGGTGACCCGTTGGGCGCTGTACAGTACTTAAGCATCATGAAGTAAATAATCTAGCTACCGGGGAAAAAAATCGAAAGAACCGGAGACGCCTGCAGCAGCGTTCCTCACTGCGCATCCGTCTGTGGTCTACCGAACGTCCGACGAGATGTGGACAGTAATGCTCCGCCGCATCTGGGAGTGCCCGTGTTTGATGACACTGCCCCGCTGCGGTGCGCGGAGTGCCACAGGCCCATGGACGTTCTAGGAGACCATGCAGCAAACCTATGCAACAAAGGTCTCGAATGGACCAACCGTCACACAGCGGTGGTAAAGGTGCTTGGCCGAGAGCTGTCCAAGGCAGCAGGAGTCAGCGTTCATTACGAAGTGAAGTACCCAATTCCTGGACTGATCGCGCGATCCGCAGACATTCTGGTGTAACCAAGGTCTGATGCAACAAACACCCAGTCCTATCTCCGAGTGGCGTATGACGTGACTGTATCATCCCCGTTCCAAGAGAGCTATAAGTCAATGGCAGCACGGGAAGCGCGAGCTGTTGCAAACGCAGCAGGAAAGCGGAAGAAGAGAAACTCAGCTGCGAAAGTGGCATCAATTCCAGGCGAGGCAATGCCGGGACGATCAAGGCTAAGATGGGATTTTGTACCACTAGCCTTCGACTCGTTAGGAACACCCTCTCTAGAAACATCCAAGGTTATAGAGACATACGCGGCAGCAGTAGGGTCTCGTAGCGGATGCTCGACTGAAGGAGTGAAGACTCGCCTATATCAGAAGCTTAGCTGCCCAATCTGGCCAACTTGTGCAGCATCCGTAATTTGCCGCGCACCGCAACACGCAGAATTTAGTCACCCAACTCAAACTTAATTTTAAGTGCTCTGCAACGTTGCACATTTGGACTGTACACCAGTGATAAAAGAATGACCCGAAGAGAACCCACAGAATACCTCCCGGAAGTCCTTGTGCCCTTTGTCCATGCCTCTCCAAAAAGAGACGACCACTTCCTGCTGCGTGCGTGCAAGAGCGTGGATACGAAGTTCTAACCACCCCTTCACCTGCCTAGACCTTCCCGCTAACCACAGTTATGGGCCCAGATGGTTCGTCACCGCGTTATCGTGGTCACCTTGAACCACCGCGCTTTTCGCCCGGAATGGATCTTCAAGACCTCCGTCGTCGAGTCGCACGATGGGTTGAGAAGATCAAAGCTGCCGTCGAGCTTGGTTCCGAAAATGTGTACAAGACTGTCTTTGCAACGCTGGGTCGACAGCTCTATGACTTTCTCCCGAGCTCCCAACAATCGATCATCGATGAAGCTCAAGGTCGTGTAATCATTGACTACAAGCAAATGGACCAGATTAAGGCTGTCAAGGACATCGTGGATCTTATTGCTGCAGATCCGCCGATGGCTGTCGTCTCTCGATTGATTGAATCGTTTAGCAAAGTAACCAGTTGTACTAGTGACGCCAAAGGCAAGTAAAACTTGTCAACTTTCGTTTCTTTCTTCCATGGTTTGGCCTCCGTACATCTCATGAATTCCAGTGCAATTGCTTCGTCTCAAATCGGAGAACAGAGTGCAGCCCTGAACCAGAATTTCTCTGTTAATGTAAGTGGACTGGAAGATGCCAACAAAGTTATGGAAATACTAACTGAAATGAATGGCAGAATCGACGTTGGACGCTGCAAGAACAGGGAACATAAAAATCCGTCTGTGCTATGAATTGCTCAAGAAGAAGATAACAGAAATGTCGGAAATTTTATCATCTGCTGTTGAGGACCTTCTGCTGGGAGTTTCGCAAGATATCTACACGAAGGGTGCAGTTGAGGCCATCAAGAACTCAAAGCAGAATCCTTCCTTTCGTTATGCTGTTTATGTGTTGAGTGACCTCTCTATCGCCGCAGCTCCACGTTCGACTATGGACGAGAAACAAGTCGAAAGGCTCGTCTCCTGTAATTTTCAAAAGTCCATTCTTGCCTTCAGTAAGTCTACCCACGATAAGAAGGGATCTGATGAGATTAAAAACATAAATTGAAAGTTTAGGGATCGCCTAGGTCGCAAGCGTGATCGCCCTTCGTCTAAAGAAGATGTTAATCCGTCGTTCTATTTTGATTGTGGTGATAAATCCCACCTTCGTGGTGATAATACATGTAAGCAGATTAGTTTCTTACCAAGAAGCGTCTCTAGGATCGTAAGCAAAAATAGGGCGACGATTAAGCAAATAATTCTGCATCTTTTTTTCAACAAGTCTCCACTCAGCAAAGAGACAGGCAAGTCTAATAGCTGGGCGTGGAGCCCGTTCTGACATCGAACCAGGACGGGTGGACCCAAATCCACTCCTTGACGGTGGTTGCCCTCGCAGTATAGGTGGTATAAAGTCAGCTGCCGCCTTGTGTTTGGCAATCGGAAATGAATTTTTCTTCCGGCCCTTGGATTGCGATCCATTTTATCATGGATATGGCCGCACCTGCAGCGATGCCGAAATCACTGTCGGTGTATGTTATCTTCCTGTCACAGATCTAGATGTGAATCAAATCGAAATCCCGTTCTACATGACTGAAAGCGATGGTTTTCTCTTACTTGGGAATGAGATGCTCCATCAATCAATTTCGAGTGGACTGGAGAACCTCCTCGTCATCCCCCCTGGTGTCCATAACCTCTCGAAGAGCAAGATTTTGTTGCCAACATACTCTGAAGCACTATCTCAGTCGGGACCAGAAGCCCGGAGAACGTATCTCTACGTCGTGCCTTCAAAGTTATCCTCTATTTCTTCCTATTTTCCACGCATCGTTCTCTCATATCCTCGGAACGAGGAAGCAAGTTGGTCAATAAGGATAGAATGTCGGATGGGAAAACAGCAAAGCGATTTGCCATCAAGCTGTACGGATATACTCACCTTCTGGCCGAATGTCTTACTGAGATACTTCTTCGAGCAGCAGTTCTAACGCCTGTCCTTTGTCAAGCTTTAAAATCGGCCTGCAATAAATACACAACCTGCAAGAAGACTGGCGGACCTCAGCGAATGAAGAATGTTTCATTCTCTCGCATTCTTGGAGAGTTCAACGACCACGTTCAAATGGACTTTGTCTTCGTTGCGGATTTGGTCAAGAAACCAATCTTGCACATTCTAGATGTCTCTACTGCCTTCTCAGTTAAAGTTATTCTGGATACAAGAGGTATGAAGACAGCAGCTAGAGCTTTCGAAATCGCTTGGTGCAATGTGCATGGTCCACCCTCCAGTGTGTCAAGTGACCCTGAGTTTCGCAATGAAATATTTGCTGATTCTCTCAAGTATTTGTGAATCCGGTTTTCCCCGGCTCCCGCTCGTCGCCACTACAAAATCTGTGTCGTTGAAAGGAAGAACACTGTCATTCGCATGTTTGTGCAGAAGTTACTATCTGATGCCTAGTATTTCTCCGATCATCGTGCCGCTCAAGCAGGTGAAGAGGAAATTATTTCGCGTGCCACTTTCCTTTCGAATATACTTCTGGGCAACAAGGAGCTTAGCTTTTTTGAAAAGGTAAGGGGATACTCACCAGTCTTAGTTGGGCATCCTCAACATGCCGTATCAGAGACACTGCTCCCCGCTCATGAAGAACAAGTGGCGAGAAGAGCCTTCATTTGGATGGCCGACACTCCAAATCCTCACGTTTTGAAGGATTTGGATTTGCCTCGCAACACTCCTGTTTACAACTTCAAACGTGGAGATAAAGTTGGGTGCTGGCACAATCGCTTTGTAAGGTCTACACAACCTCATACGGTTCACATTTCTTCATCCTTTCAACATCGATGTACGCCAATTAGCGCTGCGTACGAAGATGTCCGCAAGGTCCCAGAATAGAGCCTGCTGAAGGAGTTGGAAGAAATTGGGTTCGTGTTCCCCATATCGTATTCTGTGATCGACTTGGATAGGGAACATATCGATGTTTCCCACCTTCGAGAAGGTATTCCGGAATTTTCTGAGTTCGAAAGATCTCCAGGAAACCCCGAAGATGATGGTATTCAAGCATTGGAAACTACTGCTGTGAAACCTCCGCTATGTTCCCCTGATCCGGATGCGGAATTTGAAAACTTGGTCAATGTCGTCGAAATGTTTGAGGAGGAACACTTGCTCTACGTTCAACACAGGTATCACAGTTCACTGTTGACAAAACATAGAAGATCGCAGATGCCGCTAAGGGATGTCAATAGCTCTATTGCAGGGAGTATGCTTTATTTCACCGGAAAGCAAGTTAAGAGTTCTGTGGATTTCACCAATTCTTTTGACCCCCCTGATGTCCATAAAGACATCGGTGCAACGACAATTCTCTCTCAGAGCATGACTGCAGTAACCCTAGAATCGGACGAGCAAAAGGTCCTTCAAGAGATCAAGCGCGTTATTAGCGACGAAACTGCCTCCGAATTTCAGCTGCAATTCGCTCCCCAGTGGATTATTGATAATTACATCGAGAGCGAAAAAGCAAATTATAAGGGTGCGTACGAAGAAGTAAACATTCGCACGCTACCGAAATCTGCAAACGTAATTTCTTCACATCACTTCTTTCAAGTGAAATATGCAGGCGCTCCCGACGAACTCAAGCTTAAGAGCGGGTTGGTACCCCATGGAAACCGAGAAAAGGCCAAGGAGCCTCCTCGAACGGACTTTGCGACTGCTCAGTTTCCAATCATTCGCTCGAGGCTCTCTATTGCATCTTTTCTCAACATGCATATTGCCACCATTGGCATCAGACGGGCATACCTTCAAAGTGGTACTCTCGATAGAGACATCTACGTTCGACCGCCGAAAGGCTGGGCATCAGGCCCACACATCGTTTGAAAGCTACTGAATCCGGCTTATGGTCTCGTCGAGTCTGGCCGCCTTTTGCAGTTGACCATCGAGCGATGGTTTACGAATGTCGGTTTCTATGAGATCCCTGGTCTCCCGCAGCTCTTCATCAACAGGCCCTATCAGCCTAATCCACTCAGGCACAAGCCGAACAGCCTTCCCATTCTCACCTATCACTAATCAATATAGCGAATAGGCTGCGCATGCTAGATAAAGCCGTGGTTAAGCGGCGTTATGAAATCAAAAACTACGCGACGGTGCTCCTTGAGGACTTTGATGAGGAGATCAATTCCCCTAGTCCGATTTTTGACCGTGTTTAAGTATCCAGCGAAGGTGAGTCTATACCGGCTATGTGTAACTCTAACAGGGGGGGAGTTCGAGTAGGTATCGGATTAGTACTGCAGTTATGTAGTGGCGAATTAAAACGTGAGGAAAGGCCTAAAAAGTGAAATATCAGGTTGGGCGCTTTTTTTGGTTATGCTCAAAGTTCTGAAAATTAGGGGTCAGTGAGATTTTCTGGCCCGTTTATTCGGGGGAAAGGCTCTATCCCTCGACCCCTTTAGTCTCCCGGCTTGTGCGCATTATTAGTTATTTCATGT
The DNA here is from genome assembly GCA_002205965.3 of Kappaphycus alvarezii. NCBI lineage: Eukaryota > Rhodophyta > Florideophyceae > Gigartinales > Solieriaceae > Kappaphycus > Kappaphycus alvarezii. Next base: position 170,340 of record NADL03000093.1, on the reverse strand, counting down.
ATAAGACCTCGGTAGAAACTGTACCACAGCAGTATAGCATGAATTAAATGTATCTTCCAGGTTCTTTATATTCATTTCAAGTACGCACGGTGCGCGAAAGATGTTAATTTTCAGCAGGAATTTAGGCCGTGCGGCAATATTCAGAAGAGAAAGTTACAAAATGCCTGAAGCACAAATTTTATTTCTTTGAAGTTTATGTTTCTGTAACACGAAACGAGTTATCTTTAGTTTGTATGTGACACCATCCTGGATAGTTCTCAGATCTAACCATTATCAAGAAAATCACAAAATTTTCATTCCAAAATTGAAGAATTCGAGGGAATTCCGCGGGCAAGAGGATTTTGGGTAGCAGATTGAACGTTTTTGACGATCGTTGGCGGTTACTACAGAAAGATACCAGGGCAAAGCGGAGTTTGTGCATGGGTTAAAACCGGAAAAAGCCAAAGGATGGCAATTTGATTCGAGAGGAGCAGCATTAGATTGAACTGCTTTCCTCCGATCGCGTTTTGGTTGAAAATTATTTCGGAAGGGTGTCGCAACTTCGGACGGTGGGTTTAGCCTAGTTTCAATGGGAATAGTTGAGTTACAACAGTTACTTTAAATTCAACTCGCGCGAACGAACAATCATATTTGCTTGCCGCCCCTCCACGTAGTGAATCTTGGCCGCAAACCATCATTTCAGGAATCAATTATTTGAAATCGGCGCCAGGGATGTCGCTAAGCGCAAAAGGACTGAAAGCGTAGAGCAAGGATTTATGTTCGCTCTTGCTCTGCTGCAAATTAGGGCATTGAAGGGTAATCCAGTTTCAACATGTGCAGTTTCTGTGTCTCTGACATGTTTAATTTCTTTGAATGGGTAATGGTAGCATTAGACGAGTAAAGTAGTAGTTATGGGTAGCTCAGGAAAGTGTAACAATTATTCCCAGAAATCACCCCAAATATCCTCACATCATTTTGCCAGTTTTTACTACCAAAGAAATACACTGTAACAAGACATCAGTGAAACTAGAACAGAGTAAAAAGAAACCAATTAAGAACACAATAACTTGCAAATGGCATGAAGCCGTCGTGGCTATCTTGTGTGGTTTTCTAAACATTTTACACCTCAATAATCAGCAATTAATTTATGCATTCTTTCCAATTGGACCAATGGAACTTTGAAATGGTATATAGTGCTTTAGGTCGCACTGCAAGTTGCTTCATGAGCTTTCAGAACCTTGAGTTTTGATACCTCTGGGGCCGCTTCTCTAGAATAATTTTGAGTTCAGTGCTGTTCCCTTAAAAATAACCTCTGCTAACGTTGAGAACTTTCCTATAAAGACCCTTATATGAAGCTGCGGCCTGTTTAAAAGAAGTAAAAAACAACTGTTCAACCATTGATTACCTTTTTGAGCGGCCGACCCTCCACAGATAGCTCCCTTTCGCCTGCATAGCTGTCCTCTCGAAGTTGGAGGAGAGGTTAATGTCGTACGCTACCGGGAGGAGATTCTGTATGGTGCGTCCGTCGTGATACGATGGACGCACGTTCATGTACGCTGCGTCCAACGACCCAAAGTAGTTCCATGTTGAGCAGATAGCACACGGCTTGTGATAGTAGTCCCAAACGTGAAAATAAAGGCCTAGTATGGTCCTATAGAATAGAAAAAGTCGACGACTTGTCCATTTCCGCGAGCGTACCTATTCGGGTACACTTATCGGCTTACTCTCGGTAAAAGGCCAGTTTTGTACGCTGGTTAATTTCCTATGCGAAAAGGTGTACGAGGAAGTATTACGTGAGGTTGCTGCCCAGTTCCCCATGCTGTATTCCTTCCTGCTTGGGGATGTCTTGGGAGCACGCTGCAGGCGGAATAATTGATGACTTCTTACGGGTATTCACCATGATGGGGAAGCGGCAGAGTGACCGGACTTAGTTCGGCAGCATTTTAATCATGTGCTTTCTTGAGAATGTGTTAAATTAGTTCTTTTGAATCAGCAGACAAATTTGCGTATGATTCTTCGTTTGAACTGGCGTCTACGGTGCGACGAACTTCTTGCATGATGGAGTTGAGGCCATGGCGCACTCTAATTGCGGCCCAAAGTGGCTCGAGGTGATCCCTGGATTTTTCGATGCCCGTAGATAGCAGAACCTTTGTCACGAGTAGTCTGATCACTGTCCCGATCGCGACTGGGCCGATTTTTTCTGCTCTCTTTTGGATGGGAAGAATTGTTGCGGAGGAAATTAGGGGTTTTTAGGGTGTCTACTGGGAGCTTGGCATTCAATTTTCGCCACAACTGCAGTCAGCGCCGAGATTTCTGTGACTTTAGCTTCGCGGCTCACTTCTTTGTGGGCCAGTAGGTGTAACAGACGCGGAAACCCCCGGTCTGGGCTTGGAGCGGAGTTGTTGTTGGGGCGTCGGACGGCGCGCAGGACCGTTTCCTCAGTGATTTCCATCGAGAGGAGGAGTTCAGTCGGGAACAGGTGTATTAAATTCTTGAAACATTTTGCATGCATCGATTTTTTAATCACTTTTGAAGTTGCTGCATTTTTGGTTTGTAAGTGATACGACCAGAAGTGGGGTGAATGTTTTTTGGCTGTCTGACCGTTCCGAAGGGAGAAGACGTTCTGGTATCTCCCCGTTCCCCCGTAACCAACGACCAGAACTGTTCATATGGCACTCGCGGGTGCAAAAGGAATTTATGGAGCCACACGCTTCGAGGCCTACACTAATTTAAAATAACTAAAATACAGCAGAATTTAATAGAAAAAAAGTTAAGGGTACAGTAGCGGACTACCGTAGAAAAACAGAAAGGCGTCGTATATGTAGCAAGAAATTAGGTTTTCGGTGACCCTTCAGGGGCCATCAAGGCCCCAAATGGAAGTTCGGGGCACCATATTATGCTGCCTTAGGGAGTTATATACGACCTCACTGGTTCCATCTGACCTCCACGTCCTAGCTCTATACGTTTCGATCTGAAACACCTCCAACAAGTCTTTTCATCTCTAATGTTGGCCCAGCGAATTCAGTCAAATATCCCACCTCCTCCCTCCCTCGCGCGGGTGCCACCGCTGCTCCGACGACATTGATTCAGGGCAAATAGAGGCTTCGATACTGCTCATTCCTTTTACTACGAGCGGAGATTCACATGGCTTCGGAGCCTTCCGAAACATCTCTGCGTGGACCAATAGGTTGGCCAAGACCAACCAAACCGCAGAAAACCAACGGGGAGAGGGCGCCATGTCGTGAACTAATGGCGCGTGTGGCTTGCAAAAACGCAGGCGATCTTCTCAGCATCTTGCCAAGAGCCAGATTGTACATTTACAAGACTTCAAGGAGCATTTCATGCTAGATGCAGTGGCCAACGCGATATTACTCATCTTATGCTAAGCTGTCGTCCGAGTGGGAGTATGGAAGAAGGCAAACTTTATTTCAGTGGAAAGCACAAGCTCTATGGTTACAAGATAGAAGAATCAGTCTTTCCATATGGCCTTGCAACTTGATGCAGTGCACATGAGACAGGGTCCGTTTCCGATCTCACTCTTTTCCAATCTATGAACTTTTTTCATCAAGAGCAGTTGAAGAAACAAGATGGAGAGCAGCAGAACATTGAAGATGACCAACCTTTACCTGAACATCACCCCGTTGCATGGCCAGTGTTAAAAGACGAGGGATACTATGGCGCCCGAAAATTCGGTTGAGCCATTCATTCCAAAAAGAAGCCGATAGATGGGGTCATAATAAACCGATAAACGGTTGTCACTCGTCACATTTCAAGCGACCGCATTATCGTCGAAATTTTAATTGAAAGATGAGCGGTTTGTGAACTGTGGTTTCGTCGATATGGAAGTGAGGTAAATCTTCTTACGACAAGATATTTAGGCTTCTTGTTGCTCCGACGAACATTCATATCTTCAAAAACCCGCCACGTGCAGAAGGCAGCAAACTTTTCAAGAAAATCAAGAATTGGTTGTAGCACATCGGCAATAGCGAAACTGAAAAGCTTCAACTTACTCAAAAAAAATTACAGGGAAAAGCTTCGTGGCCGTGTTGAAATGCAATTTCGTTGTACATCCCTCTCTGAAATAGAGGATTATTAGAACTTTCTCTTAATTAATTACTACGTGGTTTTTTTAGTGAAGTTACACTTGAATTGGACTTTCCTTGTTTTTGTTTCTAGAAAAGGAGAGATATATATTACATACCATGTATTTTTCACCCGCACTCTTGTCTATTACCTTCAACATTATATAAATGTTTACTGTAAATAAAAAATATACGTAAATTTCTCGATAAACTACAGGCCCGCTGACATTCTCCTCGTGAAACCCCCCTGTGACACTCAAGCTAGTCTGCCGGACCAACCTATTGCATGCTACATCGCCAGGATGTCCCTGTCCAAGCAGTGGTCAATTAAAAAGGCTACGAAAGTCGCCGATAGGGCTGCCACCATCACTCACCAACGCAAGGTCCAAGACCTACAGTGAAGGATATCACGGCGCCTGATGCCCCTCCGTCTGCCCTCCTACGACCCATATTTTCGGTTTCAGCCTCTGCTTTTCGACTTCCTCTGTGTCACTTCTCCGAAGACGGCATTATTCATCGAAGGGTACCACCTAGAGCCAGGAAAGTCCACATCTCGGACGTTGCGATTAGTACACTCCTCTAACACCGTATCATTTGCGCTTCATACTCATCGGTGGCTGTGTCCATCATGTCTCGCGCCTCACTGCACGTGAACGATTTGGTTCATCCATTTTTTTCTTAACAGAATAGCCAGTCAGTCGGTGCAACTTGAAGATAAGTAATGAGTAAAAATCCTTCTTTTTGTTATCGAATGCTGGATTGTCTAAAGGTGTTACACGTAGCACTGTTTTGGCAAAAATATTTCTGGGGAACCATCCGTATGGTTACAAGCATCTTTCTTCCCGGGAGAGTAATGGTTTTCTCAGAATTTTCATTGAATGGGAGCTATACCCATCGCTGCACGGAGTGTAATTTGCGACTTACAAACTGAAAAAATTTTTAGCGCCAGCTACCAATCAACTGCCAGAGAGAACGAATCAGACATAAGGATGGCTATCTGGGGGAAGGGATGATCAGACCTGCCCCACCAGGAATTGGTCTACCGTATGCACTGTAGCGTATGGTTATATACACAATTAATTTATAATGTCATTATTTTCTAAAAAGCAAATTTTATCCAGTGATTTTTAACGTGTACATTGAGTACATTAACGGTTTATATTACCAGACATGAAACGGATTTTTTAGCTATAAATATCATTAAATTTTTAATAGGTGTGTGTTTCTGTAACTAGTGTACACAATTTTTTTTTCAATACCATATCTAATTTCCGTCTCTAAATAACTTACTGTACAGTACTGTGCACGTTAACTATGCTTTTTGTGCAGAAAGATCAAGCTAATCGAGTATTTGCGCAAAATCAGGATATTTGCGCAAGAACTCAGTAACTATGGTTGAGACCTATTCAGCCTTTATCACTAGTACTCTCGATCAAAGATAAAAGAAATGCTAAAATTCTGTAGAAAAGAAAACATAATATTGGTGCAATTGTGTAGTACAAAGTAATTCAAAAATTGTACAATTTTACATAAAATTACGAAATTTCTAAAAATGGTACTTTTGTTCAATTATTTCCTGCCCACAACCGGTATGAGCCTGTAATTTCCACAAGGTAAAGAGTCAAAATTTAAAAAACTGTCATTTCCAAATGCCCCAAATATTTGAAAAATTTGCGCGCCATTTCCAAATGACAACCGCCATTTCTAAATGACAAATACAGTAATGTATTTTTACCGTTGATGTTTCCCAACGGAACGTAATTAACACTGCCCTGCTGCTCTCCCCAGTCGTGCCTCAGCTCCAGACCGTCCACAACAACTCGCTATTCTGCCCCGCATTGCTCCTCTGCACTGCCCTGAGTGCTCCGCCCAGCACTCTTGCTCTGCCCAGAACTCCTGTTCATTCCTTCTTCATAAAACAATTCTGTACTTACATCAGTCAGTTTCAGCAGCCCAGCGAGTCAAGGCGCCCTCCTCATCGGCAGCTGCAGAGGCCCTTCAGCTGTTGGCTTCAACCGCAGTGGCCAGGGAGCAGGAAATGCGTAGGTATTCGAACGATAGTCCTGCCATTAATAGCGATGACGGAAATGACAGCACGTCCCTCGTCTTCGATGCGTTCTACGAATCTGGCGGTAGCAAAGGGATTCATGATATGTGTAACTTTGATGCTGCTCAGTTCAAGCAGCTCTGGAACGCTTTTTTGGACACAGTGCGGGACATGCACAACGTTGGTCCCGGGCACAAGAGCGTCTATAGTGGAATGGATCTACTTTTCATGACTCTAGTAGTCCTCAAATGTGGGGCGCAGTGGGGCATAACGGCTCGGGTCTTCAACTTGAAGGCTCCTACATTCGTGAAGATGGTCACTAAGTTTATTGACCGAATTTGGCAGTTCGTGTACAGCAATTTAGTCGTAGAAACTGATTGCACATACCCGTTTGGAGAGCTACTCGAAAATCGTGTTCGATTCAAGTACAACCCTTGCGCGCGGTATTCAACTGATGTTACTTTCCAACAAAGTAACAGGCCATCGGGAAATATGCAAGAGGGCAAGAAATATTTCTCTGGAAAACATAAGCTCTACGGTTACAAAGTAGAAGTTAGTGTTTTAAGAAATGGACAAGCTATAAAATGCAGCTCAAATTACCCGGGAATCGTTTTGGACTTGGAAATATTCCAGCGAAATGTTAGGTGCCACGAGAAAGCCCTCAAGAAAAAGTCGGGTGAAAAGAACATAGCAGACCTGGGAGAAATGTCTGGAGAGTAACCTGAATGCTGGGTCATTTTAATGGAAAAGGGCTATCAGGGAGCTGGGGAGCTTGTACGCGCTATACTTCCGAAGAAAAAACCAAAGAATGGCTTTTTAACCGCTGAAGATGTGGAGCGGAATAGAAAGATTTCGTCGGATTGTATCCTGGTGGAAAACTGGGTTGGTAGCCTGTGCACTCTTTGGGGTATAACGGGGGGTAAGTGTATGTGGAAAAAGGGTTGGTTTGATGCAGTCTTTAGACTTTGCGCTACGCTGACAAATTTGCATATTAGCTACCATTCTCTCAGGGGCGAGGATGCTCAAATGTACAGCTCAGTGCGAAACCGGCTTTAATTTATTGGATCGGAGTCGCACAATAAGCGACGGGCAGCACAGGCAGCCTATTGTGAGAAAAGAAGGCGATTGAGCGAATTTCAATTTAGGGCCTCTGAATATCGCGACGGGCAACTTTTTAAATCTCCGTAGTGCGCTATCTTGTAGTGGAACAGCATCTTTACCTGATCAGAGTAAAAAATGGTGCGGAAATTAATTAAAGTGAACTACTGGGGCAGGCTTCCAGGGGCAACGAATGCGTAAGTATGACTTGTAGGTGTCGACGGAAATTTCGGTGGTCGGGTGAAAGTACGGATGGCTAGCATCCGCGTTGGCCTGGGAGTAAGGCGTTGTGGTGATGGAGGGCTTAGAGGAGGGTACTGCATTGTGAGGACGATTGGCTGGCCGTTGTTATTGGCGGCGGATGGTAGTGACAGGTTGTGGGATGTTGGGACGGAGAGTTCCATGTATGTGCATCGGGGCGATGTGGTGAGGTTAAGTCGTGCATCCCTAGTAGGCAAAATAAAGAACAAGTAAAGAAATCCCGCAACTGGAGAATGGCGGAGAAAATTTGGCCGTAGGTAGCGAAAGAAACGAGGAGGCGGAAAATGTTAGAACCGCTCTTCACTGGATGTAGAGTCTTTACGAGTTGTACAGTATAGCATAGAGGCGTGGGGCTGGTACTAACAAATTAACTACGTCGCGAAAGCGCCTGTGGTAACCGAGCTACGCAAGGTGTGGTTGCGGCGAGCGGAGGGGTGCGCAATAGGCACGTCGACGGGGATATCAGTACTGTGAATCCCAAAGGCAGCGAGAATGTAAATATCCATTCGTAACGCGGGGGACTGAAATACACAGATGAAAGGGCAACCTGATAAACCGAATTCTCGACGAGGGCGACGATCCCAACTTCCTTACCGAAGCGGGAGAGAACGTTTCGGAGGACGTGATATAAGCGAGTCATGCCGTCTTCAGATTTGCAGGTCATAGCGTGTTGACCGCTTGGATCTAAGACGGGTGCGACGTCGGCCGAGCGCCGAGAGCAGACCGTACAACAAATAGATCCAGTAAATAGCGCGATGCATGGACAGAGAGCCAGAGCGACCTTCCATGCAGAGTTGGACATTTAAGTACCGCGGTGGGGGTGAGGAAGTGAAGAGGAAACAGAAGAGGAGAAGGATGTGCGCACGGAGAGGAGCAGTGCTCGGTCGAGTGCTTTTGCGGACAAGAACAACCTGTTAGACTTCGAAAGCAGGAGCCCAGTTGTGATCGCAGAGGGTATCTTTTCACCGGGGACCAGGGAAGAACAGCTCTCGAAAAGGGCCGTAACGATAAGCGAAGAAGACAGCTGCGGGTGGCGGAAGGATAAGAGCGAGATGGCAGACCGGGGTATCTCTTCAAGGTAGCGGTCGACGGAAAGGGCCAACAGGTCGGAGATAATTCCAAAAGAATCAATTGGAGATGCTGCGTAAGCAGCCTCGGTGATGTCTGAAGTTTGCAGGAGACCTATAGACAGCCCATTGAGAAGTGGAAAAAGACATGGAGGCAGGCCCGATCCGGAAGGGCAATCTCCCCTAACGCATCATGAGCATAGAAACCGACCGGCATGAGTAAGATACCATTGGCGTCACTGAAGTCGCTGTAGCGCGGAACCTTGGCATGCTAGACGAGAAACGCACCGGCCCCAGAAAACAAGGGGCTGGTGGACGTCAGGGTGGGCCGCAGTAGCATTCAGTTCGATATGCATGGCGCGTAGACCGTAAGCGGTAAGTATGTACAGGTCCATGCGGAAAGAAGGCGAGGAGTGTGAGGAAGTGGATGGGAGCTGGTGTTCAACGAGCGCAATGATACCGATTTCGTTGTAGTAGCGATGGAGTGCATTGCAAAGGTCTTTCGACGCCGGGTTTGCCGGTCATCATACTTGTAGGTCTGGGACAACTAAGTTTGATTTGAATGGGAGAAATCATAAACGTTCTGAGTACAGTATTGTCACTGAGTTAATGTGAAATTAAAATCAGTAAGTTTTTTTTTATAAAAGTGATTTCTTTAGGAGATCACTACGTTGTTGAGAGCAAGCAAAGAGTACTGGTCCGGTATTGTGAGGTTTCCTTATCAAATTTTCAATTAAAAAAGGTTGCATCACTGAGCAGTTTGTTTGCTTTTAATTGGGTTTCAGATCTACTGACAAAAGGTCAACTGTTACACAATCAGCTGTAGGTAATTATTGGAAGTGTACTTTGTCACAATATAATTATTATAGTACAAAGCGAAAGAACAAATCCTCTCCTGGGTTGCATTATTATCCTGGGTTGCATTTTAATTATCAAGATACTGTACTGAATCATCGCGAGTCAATGTGCATCACTCTCCCAAATGAGGCTACAGTATCCCATTGCATTTAATTTTGTTTCACGCAGTATATAAAGAACACCCGAGTTGCCTCTGTGGGACTCGAGCCAACAACTACTTAACCTTCCCAAAAACTTCTACATGGTAGCATCGCTCTGAGTCAGCCTTCCCCCCGACTTCCATCACTCAACAACCACCACTTTTCCTTGCCTTCCCCCACATCTCACTAACCTCACCATACAAGTCTACCACATTCTATTTTACAGTCGACAGACTTTAAACAAGAGTCCCCAGACTATAAACTACAGACGACAGGCTCTAAATAAGAATATCCTGAACTTTAAACTTCCCTGTCCGGAACGACTATAAAAACTAGTGCCAAAGCGGGCACGTGAAATATACGTGGGTCTTGCTCGAGGGCTGGAGTGCCGAGCAAAGGGAACAAAGTCGACAGACTAAAAACAGTCCTAAGCAACGGAGGCAACTTGAAGTAATTTGACCTCGTTGACGTGCTGCCCCCACCGGTCGAGCTTGCTCGGCGGATAACGGTGTTGATTGAAAGATCTGGTGGAAAGCGAACGGGCGATCTGACACGGTGTTGTACGGAATACTAGCTTAGAAGCACTGAGCAACTTCTCGTAAGAGGCCAGACCGACTTTAAAAGAAGAAAAGTCTTGGACTTAGTACTATTTCGGAGGAAGCTCTCGTAGAAATCATTTGCACCTGTCTCTATTTTGTGTGAGATAGGTAGTGGTGGCTGAAATTCGCATCACACCTGGAGTGTCTAACCAGGGGCCGAGAGTCCGTACTCTAAGCGATCCTTCACATTAGTGTCGGTGCGCTACGCTCCACCTGAGTTCGCGCAGGGAAGAGTCAGTCAACTCAAGAAAACGCGACTCACCCGGAGAGTCTCACCGAGGGCCTGGGTTCCGACATCCCCTAGTTAGAGGCAAAAAAAGAAAGAAAGAAAAAAAAAAAGAAAAAGAAAAGAAAATATATATAAGAAAAGAAAAAGAAAGAAAGAAAGAAAGAAAGAAAGAAAGAAAGAAAAATATTAGTAGATAAGTAGACTTGTACACGCCGTGAAAGCCTGGCAACTGTCGTAGCCTAACAACTGCCGTACGCACAGAAACCAGTCCCTGTTTCATCTAAAAATTTGGCGCAATTGGATTCCTCTAAAGATTCTCGAAACCTTTTTCGAATCGAGCCTCTTGAAAAGCCCTCCGACTATAATGGGCGAGGCAGGCGAATCAGGGCCATTCTGAGAGCAGACGATCATGCGATGATTGGAATGCTCGGGGAACCATCATCAAACTCTCAAGCAGCCCGAAATGAATGGGTAAAGCGCTCCGCAAAAGCGAAAAGTGTCATCACTCTGGGCCTTGGAGCCTCCGCCATGGCTCAGGTCAGAATTGTCACAGATGATGACTCAAAAACCGCTTTGGATCTTTGGAATGAGCTGAAGCGCATCTACACAGCTTCTAACGAACAAGCCATCCAAAATATCCGAAACAGGTTGGACACGCTCGTATTCGACGAAAATATGGATTGGCACAGACATGTTTCCAGTTCAATGGTATCTGCGGAGAACTTGCAACATATGACGAGGAATTACCAGAGCGGGAAAAGACGTCAAAACTCATTAGGTCTCTTCCTCCGTCTTTTTCAGCCCTCTCCATGGTTTCCACGATCACTAACGCTTCATTCCAGGACGTCGTGAATGCTGTTCAAGCGGAACTTGCTCGAAGGATGAACCCGAACAACCCTCATAACGCTTCTCGAAGGCAAGAATTCATCCAAGCCAATATGGTCTATGGCACACGAGGATACGTTAGAGGACGTGGGAGGAGTTCCTCATACGCCAGAGGCGGAAATTTTCGTGGAAGAGGTCGCGGTGGACGCCGCACTGGGCAAACCAGACCACCAGGGAACTGCCATTACTGCGGCAAACCCGGCCATTTCATTAACATCTGTCGGAAACGCCTCGAGGATGAGCGAAATGGGCGCATTCGGAAACCTCGCCATGGCCGTGGAGGACAGCGTCACTATCCACAAGCTGACCGGGGATGGAACCCACAAAGTAACCAAGAACACTGGGGATCCCTAACACCTCCGAATCGTCCTCCTATGCCTTCAGCAAACACCGCCGTGGCCCTCACGAATACAGATAACGTCGCTTATCCACAGAATCTGACCGAATTCCAACAACGGTCAAGCTTCGATGGGGAGCCTCGCTACCGCGCAAATATGGCAAAAGGCAAGTTCCGAAGTCAGGTGGCAAAAATGGGAGAACAGAAAAACGATACCGCTCTCATGGACTCTGGTGCAACACCATTTCTTCCATAGTCGTTCCTCATTTAAATCCTACAGCCCAATTGCCAAAGAAACTGTGCAGGCAGCAGCTGGAACTTCACACCTCCTCGGTAAGGGCCTAGTGTGGTTACCATTGAACGGCGGGACATATATCGAAGCCTATCATGCACCTCATTTTGAAACAAACATCCTGGCCGTTAACTTGCTCACAAAACACTTCAATGTGATATTCTCAGAGTCTCTGTTCCAACGCAATGGATGCTTTATCTTTAAATACGGCTCCTTGGGCATCGAAGACATTGTCTGGGTTATCGAATGTGTTGACGGACTCTACCCGTTAGAGTTAAGCACCTATCCGAAGCAAGCTAACAAAGCCACAAAGGAATTTCCCGAAAGTGAGGTCATGAAATGGCACCGGAAAACTGGACACATCGCGACGGATCGGTACATGCAGCTATCTCGCCAGCGCTCCGATGTACCGTCCTTCGATCGTTCACAGCTCGACAACATCGAATGTGTTCCATCTCTGACCGGAAAAGCAAGAAAGGCCCCATCAAACCAGCGACGAGCAGGGCACTGCAGCCACTCAGCGAGGTTCACATGGATGTATCTGGTCCGTTCACTAGCTCTATCGGAGGTAACAAGTACGCCGTTCACTTCTTGGAATCTTACACTGCAAAATCCGACGTTGTGATGATCAAAAGCAGATCAGAGCTCCCTGCAATAGTTTGTAATTACAAAGCTATGGCCGAAACTCACTTTTCGACCCGAACTAAAAATTGCGGAGAATTCGCTTTGATCGAGCGGGTGAACACATGAGCAAAGGGATGATAAATTTCCTCAATTCATCAGGAATTGAAGTAAGCCCCTCTCCTCCACGAGCACCTGAGAGCAATGGCGCTGCTGAACGTCTCGTCCAAGAGCATTGGACAAGGGCTAGAGTCTTACTATACGACAGTGATCTCCCACATAACCTATGGGGCGAGGCTTTAAAGCATGCAAACTGGCTACGTAATAGGCTTCCGGCTTCTAGGGTCAACGGCAATATTCCGATCCAACTTTGGGATCCTAGTAGAGATAGATTTTCCATCACTGCTGATTTTCGGTCAACCAGGGTACGCGTTCATTTATCGCCCTCACGCGGAGCAGGCCAAAAAGCTAAAACCTCGTTCCGAACCCGGACACTTCGTCGGGATGGAATCAGACACGAGGCTGATTAGGGTATACATTCCAGAATCCCAGTCTGTTAAAGTCATCAGGAGGGCCGACTTCACCACGATATCAAACAAACAGCTCCCAGGAATTTCTTCCTTGCTTGATGGTCTTGCACGACAGCACGAGATTGAGGTCGCCAACGGAGACTACATGGATTCAGGACAGGAAAACCTAATCCAATGTATGACTTCCGCGCATCAACAGACTCCACACATGGCTTACCCTGACGAAAAGGAACCCCTGAAGACGGCGTATGAACCCTCGACATTTGCGGAAGCCTGTAACATCCCTCAGTGGGCCGAGGCTATAGATAGAGAGTACAATGCACTCATGAAGAGAAATACTTGGTCTTACGTTCCCCAAAAACCTGGTATAGTGCCTTTACCCTTCAAATGGACCTTCAAAGCCAAGCCTCTGGACTCCACAGGGAAACAATACATGGCAAAAGCACGATGTACTCTGAGGGGGACCGTCAACGGGCATACGTGGACTTCGACCCGGAAAGCATTTACGCTCCAGTCGCGTCTCATGAAACTATACGCCTACTGTTCTCTATAGCTGCATCAAATAATCTTATCCTGGAAGGAGGCGATATCTCCAATGCATACCTCCACGGAACAATTGATGTAGCAATATATATGGAACAGCCGACAAACTCTCCCCGTCAACTAGCTAAGCCTGGGCACATCTGCAAGCTGGAGAAGTCATTTAATGGCGCGAAACAAGCAGGGCATATCTACGGTTCATTTCTTCACGAAAAGCTCATTACTTGGGGAATGAAACCTTCCAACTTCGACAACCGACTTTATTTTCTTCGCACTAACTCAGAGTACATAATACTAGCAGTCGTGGTCGATGATATGGCATTTATGTCAAATTCCCACGCCCTACTTCAGAACTTAAAAGATTTGTTGTCATCCACATTCGACATCAAATTCTTTGGTGAACTGAAATCTTTCATCGGATGGACAATCACTCGTTCTCCACTGGGAATTCGGATCGACCAAACGTGCTACGGTAAGACCCTTCTGCGGGCATATGGAATGGACCGGTCATGTCCTGACTCCACTCCCAATGGACGTCAAACTGCTGGTTCCAGCAGAACAGGGGGATTCGAGACTGAATGGGAATGAACACCACGCTTATCGAAGCATAATTGGCGTATTACTCTACTTAGCCGTTTCCACTCGACCTGACTTGTCATTCCCCGTGTCTACATTGGCCCGCCAAGGTCATGCCCCGATTGAGCGTCATATGAAGCTAGTTAAACGTCTATTTCACCATCTAAACGGTACTAGTCACTTGGGACTCCACTACAGTAGCAAGTACGGCACCACAGCAGATTCCATTGGTGCTTCCGTTGATGCCGACTGGGGCGGATGTATGAATACCAGGCTATCAACAACTGGGTCACACAAAACAGTTCACCAATCTACTGGAAATCGAAGCGACAGACCGTAATAGCAAACTCTTCCGGAGAATCCGAATATGTTGCACTCGCAGCTTGTGGAAAAGAGGTATCCTGGATAAGGAAACTCTTCTGGGAAATATGTCACCAAGCCCCTTGGACTGAAGGTCTCCACTTCTGCCCAACTGTTATCAACTCAGACAGTACAGTGGCCGTTTCAATGGCTTTGGCAGACCATGTGACGCCCAAGAACAAGCACATTCGTCTCGGGGTACACAAGGTTAAGTAACTGATCCGTGATAGCATCATCAAGCTGAGGCACATTCGCTCTAACCACAACAAGGCGGATCTACTCACAAAGCCAATTCCAAGAGGCGCTTTGGAGCGGAATGATTGGCTTGTGGCACTTGGATAGCTTCGGGAACTTTTACTGGAAATTATTTCTTTATTTAGTTCAACTTTTTATGTATAAGCTGCAGTAACTGAAACAAGCTGCAGCAACCGAAACAATTTATGGGAAAATGAAACAGCAGCAGAAGAGTGAAAATAGCAGCAGCAGGAAAGAAAATGAAGCAGAAGCAGAAAAACTAAATGAAGAAGAAGCAGAAAAACAAATGAAGCAGTAGCAGATACAAAATTCAAATCGAAAAGAAAATCAAAAGCAGCAGAGGCAGCTGGGGCCACAGTCGGAATGGATGATTCGTCCTTCCGAGGGGGCGTGTCACAATATAATTATTACAGTACAAAGCGAAAGAACGAATCCTCTCCTGGGTTGCATTATTATCCTGGGTTGCAATTTAAGTATCAAGATACTGTACTGAATCATCGCGAGTCAATGTGCATCACTCTCCCAAATGAGGCTACAGTATCCCATTGTATTTACTTATGTTTCACGCAGTATATAAAGGACACTCGAGTTGCCTCTGGGACTCGAGCCAACAACTACTTAACTTTCCCAAAAACTTCTACATACTTTTGCATATTTCGCACACCGTATATAAACGCGTGTGCCTCCGTGATCCTGGACCATAGAGGACATCAGTTTGTGGAGACGCAACTTGCTCTTCAAACAATAAAGCGTCATTCTTCTTCTTGGTCAAACCGTTGTGGCTGACTGTACGAGGTAGCCGCAACAGTACCAACAGTACAGTACAGTACTGTACTGTACTGTGCGTATACGAAATTGGTCCAATAGAGCCACGTCGCCCAGTGGTGTCCCAATGACCCTCACGAAGAAGTTTAATGCGTTCAGTATCTACTGTGGACTGCGCACGTCCTAACTATACGGTTAAGATCTAACCGGATGTACTTCGTCGTCCGTACGCATCGGTACTCGAGACAGGATAGCTTCAGCGATGGAGGACCACAGGGTGCAACTCAGTCGCTGGTAGATACAGCGGCGGACAATGCCAACTGTCGAGTGACACTTGGACGCGATCCGCGGAACTAACTCCTCGATAAATGCAATAGTTCCAGGGGAAGGGGGACCTAGGGAATCAAACGCCAGAGGTCGAAACGTGAAGTTCGGCGTGTAAGGCGCAGAAGATAGGCCAGTCGATGGAGCGGGGGAGTCGTCGGGCGATGTTGCGTTCCAGGGTTGTAACCTTGTCGCGGGCCGCCAGTTCAGCAGCGCCTCCGGCAGCCTGGGTCGCCTTGGTGCGAACTGCGGCCTTGAACGGTGAAACGACGATGATGTCACAGGCAATGGGGCGCAACGTTGTGCCTTCCGGGGTTGGTGGTGGTTGTACAAGGATATCGGCGGGGCGGAGCTCAGTGCCCGGGACGAGGAACGGAACCTCTTGCCGAGTATCCAGACCCGCGGCGCGGGGTAACGTGCGTCGCAATCGCATTACATAGCGAGTTGTGGCGGTGACGACGGCCGAAACCAGGGCAGCAGAGGTCGGCGGCATGATCCCCGAGGGTGTCCAAGGGGTGGTCACAGTGGTGGCAGTTGAGGGCCATGGAGTCATCATACACTGGCAGTCCGAGGTGACGGCGGAGCATGGTCTGCCAGTGTGTAGTGTGGACCTTCGTAGCGGCGGAACGGTAGGCCACGGATGCGATGTCGGATGTCGGCGTCGCTATGGGCGGTCGGGTGTGGGGCCCTGCCATGTTGCACGTACAGTACATAACCGTAGTCGAAGTACAGTAGTACGGTACCGTGTAGGCTGCACAGTAAAGTACAGTACAGTACAGGACAGTAGAGTATAATTGTGCAGTAGCGCACTGTTGAGTCTTGAAATTCATATGGAGGTATATTTTTCTAGATTTTCTCTTGTTTAAGATGCTTCCAAATCCACAAAAAGTTGCTTTGACGCAAACATTGATACTGTACTGTACTGTACGGTACTGTACAGTGCAGAACGGTACAGCATACGCAGCTGCATTGCGAATGTAAACAGTTTCGAGTATTCTGTCTTGCTTCGCCGAAACCGAACTCGCCCTCACACTATGCGCTTCGAATGCCCCTCAACCAGCCCTACGATCCACGATGACCACCTCGCTCTCAGCGCCTCTTCCAACCGCCGTCTCTTTCCTAGCCGGTTGCACGGTCCTGGTCACCGGTCTCCTTCTCCCCATCTTTCGCACCCTAACCCGCCATCTAACCAGCAAACCTTTACGCTTTCCGAATCCGTCCTACAAACCCTTTCTTTCCAATGAGTCCCCCTCCGTCCTTCATCTCCATTCCCCTCCCACCGGCCCCTCCCCGCCCTACCTTCCACCGCATGACCGCCTCCCTCTCCCCCCTTTATGACGCCCGTGTTGCAATAACAGCGCCCACTCCGTACGCCACCCGACTGGCTTCATTACTCATG
This sequence comes from Kappaphycus alvarezii, assembly GCA_002205965.3. Classification (NCBI taxonomy): domain Eukaryota; phylum Rhodophyta; class Florideophyceae; order Gigartinales; family Solieriaceae; genus Kappaphycus; species Kappaphycus alvarezii. Next base: position 153,096 of record NADL03000093.1, on the reverse strand, counting down.
CAGAGGGAGGCCGCCCTGTTTGGCTTCCCATGATTACCACCACCATGTTGTCATCCGCCGCTGATACAGCCAATCTCGACGCAGAGTTGATGATGATGTCAGAGTATGACGTCCTTGCCTTCACCTCCCGTACCGCTATGACAGCCGTTGCTGAGCGATTATTGTCGCTAGCAGATGGAAATCTCGAGCTGTCTGCTTCTTTGTTGAGAGCCTCTGGTGCTAAAATCGCGGCCCTGGGACGTGACGCTACTGCGGCAATGTCGTCGTTGGGTGTTACCGTTGATATCATCCCGTTGGAGAGCAGTCCGTTGGGATTGGTTCGACATTTGAAGGACATCGAGGAGATGGAGAGTGCCAGGGTTTTGTGTCCGGTGCCGAAAGTCGTGGGCATGCATGAGCCGCCTGTCGTCCCACAATTTCTGAAAGAATTCAAGCGCCAGGGCTTTGACGTTTCGGCTGTAGCGGCGTATGAGACGAGGCCGGTGTCGAAGCGGAGAGTTGAGCCAGAGGTTGGGATGCTTGTGGAGGGCGCGGTTGATGCCGTCGCGTTTTCGAGTTGCGGCGAAGCGTATGCGATGCGGGAGGTGCTGGGGGACGATAATGTTGCACAGTTTAGGACAAGAGTAGATAACGGTGATATTGTTGTCGCTGCCCACGGACCGTTCACTGCGGCGGGCGTCAGGGAGATGCTTGGTGTGGATGCGGCTGTTTCGGACGACTTTTCATCCTTTGATGGCTTGGTCCAGGCCCTCGAGGAGAGGCTCAAACAACGATCTGAGGGCGTCCTGATTTTACCGGGATGAGGGTTTCAGCTGGCGAGATACGGTTGAGATCATTTTACAATCTAGTCGATGCGGATAGAGGAGTAGATTTTCCGAGTAAACCACAAGGAAGAAAGGAATCCGACTGCCCCACACATTAGTGAAAAGGCGCCACTAACGACTAGACTCCAACATATGAAAACTATCTTGCTTACGACTGGAATTTGCACGCTATTTGACTGCGCAAGGGCAAAGTAAAGACTGTAGAGAAAGACATACAGGCCGGATGAGCCAGGGCCCCAGAACGACGTGTGCCAGTGCGAAGCCCAGTCTTCGGCTGATAGAGATAGGTAGGTGGACACTATGCTCATCTCGGCGCATGTGACAGTCAGAATGAGTGACACGGCAAGCAGAGCACCATAAAGGTAATAGACGCTTCCGCTCCATACAGAGTTGAGGATCACAACAAGCTCCATAAACACTGTACCGAACGGGAGAATTCCCCCCAGGGCAGCATACACATACGGTGAAATACCAAACGGAAATGGTGGGATCTGCCGTTGGATCTGGTTGGTTCTTGTTGGGAACTCGTAAGGTTTTCTGCGGTAGCCAAAGTAGGACCCGACAAACACGAGCGGCACTGAAATTCCAAACCACATAAACAGGAGAAGAATCAAGTACCAAACGGAACACTCCCCGAGGAGCCGACGGACCACATAGTAAGATTAAGCAAGAAGAAAATGGCAAACGTAATCCCAGGAAACAGCAGGGCTGTGCCAAAAGTCACAGCGCGCCTCGGGGCCTCCCCTCGATCGAAGCATACAAACGAGCAGCAACATAACCAGACACCGCCGAAGCGAGGACCCAAAGCGAAAGCAGTGCGGTGAGAAGTCCGCCGATTCGCAGGTGACAAGAACCCAATGAGCGCAAACAACTGAGTCAAGAGCCCCATAACGAGCACCTGTGCGCCAGCCGACGCAAATGCTCAGAAACGCGGCATACTTTGGCGGGCGGAACACGTCGCCATGAACATACTTCCAGCCCGTCATGTCATCATCGTCGTCATCATCCCCAACTGCATTATACCTACCAAAATCACGCAGCACGGTACGCAGCATGACGGTGCCTACCAGCGCGGTGAGAAACAAGGAAACCATGAGTGAGTTGACAATGGAGAACCATTGGACCTTCTTCACCTCTGTGTTTGCGTCGAGGATGGGGTCCCAGCGTGTGGCCCATGCAAGGTCGGAGGCGACAAAGTCGACGTCATACGTAAAGGTGAGGTTTGAATTTCGGGTGACGGGCTGATCGGGGGTGGAGTGTAAGTGGGTGCAGGCTTGTTGCGGGACGTGACCGGAGGGGTCCAATGATGGGTGATGGAGGTGGCCTCGACTTCGAAGCCGACGATGCGATACTTGTCCTTCTCGGCGGCCAGTGCATCGATGGCCTCGCCAGTGCTGAGGGAGGGTTGGTGATATCTGAAGATGAGGCGCAGATGGTTGTTGATGAAGACCTTGTCGTCGGCGGTGTAACCGAGGCTGTGGCCGAAGCGGAAGGCCTTGCGGCCATTTGAGTGGAGAACTTTGTGACAAGGGGCATATTGTCGGCGTTGAGTCTGCCATAGTAGTTTTCCTTGATTCTATTGATCAGACGTTTATACTCGCGATCCTTGAGGTCCTTCAATGGACGGTGCACAATACTTTGCACGTTGCCTTTTCCATCATGTTGACCTCATACCTTGTCGGGAAGGCACGCTCGCCAGCAAGGACCTGGCCGAGGTTGACAGGACGACTCCGGAACGACTTTTCCGGTTTGCAGAGGGGGATAGTGAAGTAGCCGAATGGTAGGGTGCTGGATGGGGAGGTCAGTTTGTTTGCCAGCACTTGGACGCGGTCGCCCTTTGCGTACTCCTGCATGGCGATTCCGGGCAAGTAAAAGGCATCTGTGCTGAGTAAGAGCAGGCTGTAGAGAGAGAGAATTGTGAGGATGGCCAAAGGTTGCGGCGCCATGGTTCAAAGGCAGGACACACGTAACGGAGGCAGAGCGGGCGAGAGGCTGGCAAGTGGGAGTGGCGACACAGGAATGAAGACGGAGAGATGAAATGTCGCACCCGTTGAATGATCCGTCAAGTATAGTGTGGACTCTTTTGTGTGCGTTCAGTAGTTTTCGTAGTTTGGGATGCAGATGCGAATCGCGGCTGAAAATGCATGGCCAGGGCCGTATTCAAATGGGCCTCCTAATCTGGCCAGCCGGGCAGGAAGAACAAATATGTAGAGCCATGCCTATTCGATATCAAGACATGTCGATAAACAAAATACGTTTCCGCTTTAAAACTGGCACATATCATACGCACTGCTCCATCTCTACGGTGGTTTGTGGAATACTATTTCAAAAATGCGCATGACTCAAGTAGTACCATTGACCGACTTCCTGATCCATGCCCAGTCCCGGAAAAAGCGGGTTTTGTTGGGGGTCACTGTCAGCACGCCCTACTGATATTACCGTACGCTCTGCCAAAGTACCTCCATCGCCTCTTACAAGATTCTAAACGTTTCCTGTATGACGTTTTCTACTGTGCTAGGTAGGTATTCAAAGACACCTACATTCCCGCAGCTAATTATTCCCCAAATTCTTGTCAAATAAAGTGTTGTAGGCGAAAAGTAGGAATAGGATCAAAACTTTTATCGACTTGACGTCTCTTAATCATCCAGTGAGTCGCTATATATGCGTTTTACAAACGCAAGCGACGATAAAAATCCAATGCAGCCAGTCAGTAATGAGAAACACATCGACCCGAGCAAAGAATACGCAAGGAATAAAAAGTTTGACACGACATTTGACAAGTCTGCACCCGGGCTTGTTAAGAGGTAGTATATGCTGTACAAAAACACGTAAGCCCCAGAGCAGGCAGAAGCCAGCCAGCTGTTCCACCACCACGCATAGTCGCAGTTGCTCAACTTGATAAACACCACCACCACACTGACCTCTGCGCACGTAATCGCCAGAATTGTAAACATGATCACAAGGAATCCGAAAAAGTGGTAAAACTCATCCAAGTAGATAGAGTTGAAAATCACCCGCAGCTCAATGCAAACAACTCCAAACGGCAGCACCCCGGCGACCACATGCACAAACGGCGAAATCAAATACTTGGGCTGCTTTGGAATAGGCCTTGGGATTTGATTCGTCCGCACCGGAAAATCATACGCCTTGCGCCGGTATCCCAAGTACGTCCCCGCAAACGCCAGCGGCAACCGAAACGCCCAGCCACAAGAACAGCAACAAAAACATTGTCAAAAAAGGCGCCGCGCCAATCGAACCCATCATCCACATAAACAAATTCACCACAAAGAATGTCGAAAACGCAATGCCCGGCAGCACAAGCGCCACTCCAAACGTTACCAGCTTCCACCGCACCCCCCCCATCGCCTTGTGCAACCGCGCCGCAACATACCCTCCAAACCCGCTCGACAGCACCCAAAACATCACCAACCCACTAATCAAATTCCCCCTCCGATGCGGGCTCACAATCCCCAACAACAAAAACAACAGCGTTGCCGCCGTCACCACCACTAACTGCGCCCCCGACCCGCACAGCACCGACAGCATTCCCCCCGCACTCGGCGCCGAAACACATCCCCACGCAACATCCGCCACCCCACATCACTATCAAAGTCGTCATGAAAGTCCTCCATCATATCCGCAGGCGCAATGCCGTACCTCGCACAATCCCGTCTCAAAGTTCGCAACAACACCACCGCAAGCGAAGCAGTAAGAAACAGCGCCAACAGCATCGAGTTGACAATGGCAAACATCTGCATCTTTGTTCTCCCGGACGACACCTTGAGCAACGTATCATACCTCGTAGCCCACCTGACCTCACTTTCTTCAAACTTGACACTATACGTAAACCGCACGGCCATACCCTCACGTGGCGCCGGCTGCGGAATCAGCAACGGTCCCCCACCCTCATCCACAGCACCACCGTCCACACATACATTGTCACGCACCGACACGGGCACCACTTCAAAGCCCACAACGCGGTACATCGTACCCACAGCATCAAAAGCGGCAGCCCCGGGCAAAGCGGCATACTCCACGGGCACATGATAGCGCACCGTAAACGCGAGATGATTGACGACATGGACCGGATCCTTTCCCCCCGTCACAATACCCAACGGATACCCCAGCTGATACCCGCCCGTACCCCCCCTCTCCACAACCGGCAAATCATCCAACGTAAGACGTACCCGAAATCCCTTGACCGCACGTGCCGCCAACAGGTTGAGATGCGGGACGGAAAAGTTTGCGACGCACAAGGTGCGACAAGGGACGTGTTGCAGGACGTTGAGTTGATAAGCGGTGAGACGTGCACGCTCGCCTTGCAGAATACGGCCGAGTCCCAACTGGCGAGAATCCTTGGAAGTGCGAGCGGCGAGCTCCTTTTGAGGGGTGGGCCGACAGAAGGGAAGTGTGTAGTAGTCGTAGGGGAGATGGTTCTGGTGACTGACCATGTTGGAGGCGAAGATGTTGAGCGGTTCACCGGCGGCAAAGTCGTTTGCAGCTAGGCCGGGGAGGAGGGAGGCTTGTGTTGGGGGGGGTGGAGGGGGGAGAGTGAGGAGGAGGAAGAGGAGGAGGGGGTTTGGCGGGGATCGGGGGAACGTGGACATGGTTGGTGTGCGAGTGAGGGCTGCAGCAGCCCTGGTGGAGGTATGGGTCAGGGATTGGGGAAGGGATGGGGTGTTGTGGATGATTGTTTTGGTGTCTGCGGGAGGGTGGGAGGGAGAGGGGGGGCGGGGGTGGGGTTTCGAGTGGCGAGATGGTTTGTGGGGAGTGTGTGTTGATGGAGTGGGACGAGGTGTGGTGGCGGTGGGGGCGATGCGTGATGCAAAAGGATCACGGCAATGAGGAGGGGCGGCGAGGAGGCGATGTGTTGGTTGGCGGCAAAAGGGTTGAGGTTCCAGCGGTGGATCGGGGTTGGGGGGGGGGGGGGTGAGTCGAAATGTTTGGAGGATGCGGAGCGGCAGGGATGAACGGTGGTGGGCTTGAGACAAACGATGGTGGGCCGCCTCGAATGACGCCCAATGTCGTTTGTCGCGCAGCGCCATGTGCACTGATACAGAAACAATCTTAACGGCAAGAGATAGGCACTGCACAGTAAGCATTTTTTGTACACTGTACAGTGAACTGTCAATTCTCGCGGCAGAAACAACAATGTTCGACTCGACGTCGGACAATGGAGCCGCGAGCAGAAACAGTGGTTGCCAACACTGTCCAACACTTTGATTTGCAGCCAGTCAAGCCAGCCACTCCCACAACCGTCTCCCACTGTCTGCCACCACCCAAACCACCAACACCACCCACAACAACCAACCGTACCGCCCGCTCCTTACCGACAAACCCCATCCAACCCCACCGTTCCATTCCCGCCGAAACCTCCGCAAACTCCCCACCTTCCGCCCTCGCCACTACGCCCCACCTCTCCACCCACCCCACCGTACCACCTTCCAGCACAACCCATCACTCTACCGCTCACCGTATCAACTCGAACTCCACTCCCCCGCACTGTCTGCCCCTAGCCGTGCACAGTTGTAGCATCATGACTACCACCAGTCACTACCGTCGTTGTGCTGTACCGCCATTTCGCACAACTAATCGTCCGCTTGAACCTCACCAACTACGTCCACGCGCTTCCATGGCTCCCACCACACCCCTCATCACGTCCTGTCCGCCACCACCCCTCCACGTGCTCCCTACACATGTCGTCCACTCTGCAATCTGTGCGCCCCGCGTCGCCGCCTCTGCCTCTGATTCCACCTCAATCCGCCTGTCGCTTGACGCCACACTCTCACTTCTCACATTCACATTCTCACACCACGCCTTCCGCAATCCACACCAATCCAAATGTTTAGTCAATATGAACGCTAGAATAGATCTTTCTTACAAACGAAAATGACGACAGGAACCCTATGCACCCTGTCGCCAATGCAAACATAAACGATCCTAGCAGCATGTACCCCGAGTATATCAGTGTGCTCACAATGTGAATCCCCTGCAGCCCGGGCTGCGTAAACAGAAAGATAAAGCTGTACCCAAACACATAAAGACCGGATGACGCAGTAGACACAAATGCAGGCCACCACCAGTGATAAGACTCCTTGGACAGCTGCAAGTACGTCAGCACAATGCTCACTTCTGCGCATGTCACAACCAGGATCACAAACACTGCCCCCAAGAATCCAAAAAAGTAAAAGATCTCATTCTGCCAAATGCTGTTCAGAATAAACACCAACTCCATGAATACCACTCCAAACGGCAGAATCCCCGAAAACACTCCAAACAGCATGTTCGAAAATGTCGACGCGTTTGGAATCTCCCTCGGAATCTGGTTCGTCCTCACCGGGAATTCATACGCCTTCTGCTTGTATCCCGCAAACGCCCCGATCACATTCAACGGCACACTGATACCAAACCACATCAACACCAGCAACACAAACGTGAAAAACGGCACGCACCCGTCGAGCCGCTCACCCACAGCAAAAAGTTGAGAGCGAAAAACACCGCAAAGGTAATCCCGGAGAAAAGAAACGCCGACCCCAATGTGACGCTCTTCTTGTTGGTTCCACCCAGTCCAGAGTAAATCCTGGCTGACAAGTAACCGCAAACGGCACTCGACAACACCCACAGGGACAACATCGTGGTGAGCAGGCCGCCACGGTACGACGGCGACAAGAATCCAAACAGTGCAAAAAAGAGCGTCACAGTGGTCATGCACAAAATTTGGCCACCAGACCCGACAAAGACTGCTAGCAAGCCACTCGCTACCGGAGGTCTAAAGACATCGCCATGAATCAGCTTCCAGCCCGACTCTTCCTGGATCTCCTCCTCATCATCAATGTTGTTGTACCTCGCAAAGTCGAGATAAACAGTCCTCAGCAAGATCATAGCGACCATGGCAGTCAAAAACAGGGAAATCATAAGCGAATTGATGATAGAGAACCACTGGATTTCCTTGAGTGCTGGGTTGGACTTGAGCAACGGATCCCATCGGGTGGCCCACTGAAGATCAGACTCGACAAAGTTGATATCGTATGTGTAGCGAACCTTGGCTGTGGAGCCTTTGAAACACATTGGGCTGGCTGTATCCGAAACGGGGCACGAGGTGAGCTCATCCTTTTTTTGGTCTCATGAGCAATGGACATCGGCAACACCTCAAAGCCTACAATTCTGTATTGAGTCGTCATCTTTGAATACATGGGCCCCGTTGGGATATGGTAGTTGACGGTAAAACTTAAATGATTAAACAGGCATGTAGTCTTGTCCGTGTCCGTCTCGACAAAGCCGATGGGGTAGCCCAGCTGATAGACATCATCTTCAAAGTCGTTCTTCCCACGAACAATGACGGGCAAATTGTCCAAATTCAACCTTGCGAGATACTCGTCTGCAATGCGACTCTTGAAGAGGTTGATATCCTTTTGCGAATAATCCTCGGTGCACAGAATCTTGCACGACTCATTGACGTTCATGGAAAAATCAAAGGTGGTGGGCTCTGCACGTTCGCCCATAAGAACTTGGCCTAGAGACAATCGGCTGTTCTTGGATGGGTTGGGAGGGGTGCACAAAGGAAGCGAATAGTAGTCAAAGGCATGACATTCTTTGTGGAGACCAACTTGTTGGCGAGAACGGATAGAGATGCGGCTTCTTCGTATTCGGTGGGGCTATGCCCGGAAGGTAAAAGGCGGAAGCGTTTGTGGATGCGAGAGCAAGGGCGACGAGCGCAAGACATGAGGAGACCGTCATGGTAGAGCTTTTACCTTGGGGACGGTGAGGGAGGTGTAGATCGCCGGATCGAGAGGCCAACTCCCCGTGACGGGATTGGGAACAGGTGAAAACAGTTGACCACGGCTTGATGAAAGAATGTTTCCGGGAGGGAGGGCGGGTGGGAAAAGTAGCGACTGTGGGAAGGAGAGGTGTTATTAGTGTAAGGAGGCATAAAAACTTTTGTGAATAAAAACAATCAGTAGAAAAACTTCGATTTCGTGGTGGTTAATTTGGCGATTTTAGGCCGTTTTCGGACCGCAATAGATTTACGCAGGTTTTCAAGATTTTGGTTTTGAGACTAGCGTTGTGCCAAGGTTTCGCCCCTTACAGTACTGTACTGTACTGTACAGTACTGTGCGACTGTGTGTCTTGTACTGCCTCCGGACGAGGTGGATCAGATGTGCTGTTTCTCGGCCGCCAATTTCAAGACTTCATTTGTGGTTTCGGCCGGCGCCCCCCTGACACTGCCCACAAAAACAAATGTCATGCTTTACGCTTTGGCCCTATTGCAGTACAGTACTGTACTGTACTGTCAACATCGCTGCCCCTTTCGAGGCATTACAGTAACACTGTCAAACCTGTACACGTGGACGCCGTGTACAGACGATGTATGATGACGTCACCAGCCATTGGGCCAGGAAGAAAGGTGTCGAGGGAAATGGTGCCTTTGGGTCAGACGAGGAGGTCAGCGGGCGTACGTAGCCTCGAGCCACATAGGAAGAGGCAAAGGGCAGAAATGGCGGTAGGCGTGAGCGTCGCACACATTACCATGTCGGCAAGTAACATCGCAGCCTAAAATGCGCCGACACTTGGCCACCGCGCTCCGCAACTGCCCCCTCGCCGTATTCAGGTCAACAAACGCAACGCCTGCGCCACATGCCATTCCGCGGACTCTGCGCTACGCCCAAAGAGAACCTCCCCCCTCCCGTACAAACCGACACCTCCAACACCCCGCACGCAGAGGTTGTGCCCACCACACCTGCCCAAACCACCCTGCACACATGACCCGAACCCGCCGCACATTCCGTATCACCCTGCCTCTCTCCCCCGACCCAGCCACTACGACACACGAAATTCATCCCGCCCCGCCCACTCGCCCACTCCCCTAGCAGCCTCTGCAGACCCTATCCACACAGTGATGGCATGCGCGGGTTGGGTGGCCCGTTGATGACAAAATGGTGACTGCAACGACACCGCCCCATGACAAGCTTGCAACATCGGCTCCACCCGCTGAAACTCTGAAACTCCCATCAAGCGCGCTCCGAAACATGGAGGTCACTCCGCTCATGCCGTTTCAACGCGCGGCTCGCTTGACCAATGAGTAGTGTGAGAGTGGGCATGTTGGCTGGCTTTTTGTTCCCCGTCTGGGTGTAACCCGTGCTTGTCTCCGCTGTGGCGTCTGTTACGATTCCGTTTTCGCGCCGGGTGCAGTGCCCCTGTTTGTTTCATCCTCTTATGGCTCATTGTGCTTTGGCGCGAGACGTTGAGTTTGTTGTGCGGTGGAATGTGTGCATCGGGGGAAATTGTCACGTGAATGAAAAAAGTGAAAATACTGTAGGGCTGAACCATTTTCGTTTCTGAAACAATGTCTGTAATATCTTGTTTTTCCGTGGGTTCGACGGCACCGACGGCAAACTTGTTCTGCACAGCAACGGCTTATCCAGTAAAATGGGAATACACTGTGGTAGTCTTCGACGACGCCAATAGCACGGTGGAAAGAGTGCCCCACTCGAATTGTTTTTCTGCGAATGGGGTGGTGGGGTAATTGGGGTACTTTACTGATTAGAGACGTAAGACGGCTATTTTCCGAAGACCTAGCTAGGGCAAATGTGCAGAAAAAACTGGGCCCACATATCCCAAAAATACGACCTAATCCATTTCTCAAGAGAGAATGTTTTCCAGATGCAAGATTTAGTCCTGTACAGTGCAGTATGTACAAAAAATACTTGAAGGGCGTGTAACCTTACCCTACGTAGGGCCACTGTCCTTGTTGGATATACAGTATAATGTGCTGTACACAACTGTACAGTACAGCATACTGTAACTTTTGACATGCTATAAAATTTTTGTACATAAAGGAGTGCACTTTAGATCACCCCACATTTCTCTCCAAGTGCACTTTGCCGTTCATCAGCAATATACTGTACAGTACTGTACACCAACATCAATACCAACAGGGCCTTATTTACCATCATTCTTTCACTCGCCGCCCTACGCACGACCACAATCGCTTCCTCGCCTCGCCTTTGTGTCTTATCATCTCTTCAAACCCAAATATTGCCTTGGCTTTTGTTTCACCGCACTTCACCCCGTCCAATCTCATACCCTCACAACAGTTTACACCCCCGCCATTCCGCATCACCCGTCCCATCGTCCGCCACATTTTCAGAATACATGGGAAAAAAGGTAAGCGATCATCATCCCTCTTCCTCCCGACCCCGCCTTGCAAATCTCACATTAACCACCACAACATCACTCATGCCCTATTGAAAACAGGCCGGCTGTGTCCCAGTCCGTCGTCGAGGCAACCCATCGTCATCGGAATGGGAGTTCCTTCTCGTTCAATCCCGGTGGACCCCAGCCGTCTGGCTGTTTCCAAAGGGTGGCGTTGAAAACAACGAATCCGCAAAGGCAGCCGCCATTCGCGAGACTTGCGAGGAAGGTGGCGTCGTCGGTGACTTGGGTCCGAAATTGGGCGTCTGGACCTTTGAACGCGGCTCAAAGCAGAAGCAGAAAATGTGGCTCCTCTTTGTCTCCACCGAGTATGGCCAAGATTCAAAGCTATGGAAGGAACGTAAAAAGAGACTGCGGGCTTGGTTTACTTTTGACGAAGCCCGGAGGAAGCTCACGGATATCCCAAAGGACATTCAAAGACCGGAATTGATGGAAATGTTAGAAAAGGCCGATAAGGTTTTGAAGGATATTGCAAGCGGTGCGGTGCCTGCCGCTGACGATGCCGCTCACGACTCGGAGGATGAACGCAATGAAGACTAGTCTGTTTGTACCCCCTCGCTTGGTCCACTGGTTTTGCTACTCACCATGGAAACTTGTCCTGTCTCTAGTCATTTACGCACACCAAGCAGCTTAACCGCATCCCACATTGCAACGTGGACTCTTTTTTTTCATTTGGTTTTGGTGTCTGTTCTAACTGTCCGGGGCGTTAGCGTGCTTGTCCGGAATCTTTGAAGAGTGCAAGCTGAAGCGCAGTTTGTAAATGACGTCTCTTGGCATAGAGACGAATTCGTATGACCAGCTGGTCATGACGGTAGGCTGCAACAAATGGGGTCGGTAAACTCGCACCTTGCGGTGACCTTCAAGTCGTTGCAGCAACCCTCACGTTCTCTCAACAGGCCTTTGCAATACCCGCCGCACCTCTGCGGTATTTAATTTAGTCCCACGTAATTAGGACCGTGATGACTGGCGTTGATGTAGACCAACAGCTACACAATGCTGCGGAGGCGCAAATGGAAGTTCTGTAAAGCTGCAGTTTATTTTTGCGTTTACGTATGGCAGCGGCCTACAGTACATGTACACGTGTGTATAATATACATATTATGTAGTGGACTGCGAGTGCCCATTCTTTAATTTGCACACCTCCGAATCTCCAGTGAGCACAACCAATGCCCCTGCAAAAACTTTTTCTTGCGTTGAGCTCAAGACATCCATCATCAATGTCCCAGGCTGTTTTGCAGAGCGTGTGCCTGCCTGGTACTATTGTATCGGTATCTTACATGTATAGTGTACGAGAGAAAAAGTACAAGAGCCACTGTTAGTTTACAGTAGTATAGATACTCAACGACGTAAAGTTTCTTCAGTTTAGTATGAGAACTAGAGTGTTTACGGCTTGTGACAGGGTTATGGCTACAAGTGGACTCTGGTTGACTACAATCTGGGGACTCGCCGCAGAATAGAATCTTTTGCTGCTGCTACTGGATTTCAATGTTGTAGAAGACTTTATATAGGGATAGCCTGTGGCCTATTTTCGGCACGGTCAGTATCAATGCAAGGGCGCAGTTGAAGCATATGTCGCGACCGAGAGCCACTGGCTTCAGAAGTTCATGAAATCGCGTGACTTACCAACTTATGATTGGTCCTGGAGGTTTTGCAGTACGAGGGAATGAATGAATCTTTACTCTTTACTCATCTTGAAAATCAAAAATTTCTATTGTACAGTAGATGATAAAATTTTGCAGCGAAATGGCAGATACTGTTTACCCACCACCTGTATGGTTCAGGTTATTGAACACATCAAAAGATTCCCCCCCCCAGATACTGTACCTGCTATCCCCCAGGTCTTCACGCTTGGGTGTGGTGAACATTCATTTAAACTTCTGACTAATAAAAGCCGCCTCTAGTGGGCTATGTTGTTAGAGAAACCTTGCAGGTGAAATACTGTAATGCATGCGGAGAATCTTGTTCGGTTGGACTTTGGTGTGTATCATAGCCGCCGTTTAGGGTTAGAGATAGGAGGGAGATGCAATGAAATGGCCGCCAACGATGAGTATATATATACTGTAGTACAATGATGGCGTCTCGTAGTCATTCAGGTTGGTTGTCGGTGATGACATTGTTCCGGAAGAGTTCCATGGTCCTGGTAGCAGTTGAGTGGGGCGTTGTCGTAGGGACTGGGTGATGTGGGAACCAGTGTAGGAACCATCGTAAGGCGAGGCGACGTGGGTGCCCTTTGAGGATGGGGGAGGTGAGGAAGGATGGGAATGTTCCTATTTGTGTTACGGCGGGTGCGTGGCGGGGTGAGAAGCGACGTTAGCGGCGGGATGGGGGGCTGTTACGGGTATTCCACACGGTGGTGTAGAGGTGGGATGGGTGCGTCTGGGATCAGAGGTGCGGGTTTTGTGGAGAACCGAGTTGGCACCATAGGTTCTGATGATTTGTATGCTACGGGCCGCTGTTGACTTCTGGTTGCCTTTGCCCTTTTTGGTGGTGGCTTGAAGAGTGGAGAGGAAGTTGGAGGCTTGTCTTTGAAGAAGGCTGGTGAGGTCCGGGATTTGGAGGATGGCTCGTAGACGGGATAGGTGGGTGGTGTTGAATGTGCCCCTCGCGCGGAAGTAGGATGCGAAGGGCTGCCGCTGCGTGGAGAGATCGGTGCGATGGAGCTCGTCGAGGCTGCGCAGTAGGATAGTTCCGTAGAGGTACGTGCTGCGTATGAAGGTGTGGAGGAGGTGGCCAGGACGGGCGGGGGTCATGTCAGTAGTGAGGGGCGTTAAGTGTAACAGGGACCGGGTGCCTTGTAGGGTGCGTTGTGCCCTGATGATGGTCGCGTCAGAGTGTATTCCCTGGGAGGTGATTGTCATGACTAGGTATGGGGCCCTGTCGGAGAGAGGGATCGCCGTGGAATGGATTGTGAGTGGTAGTGCTGGGTGGGCCGTGTGTTGGGAGATTACTACGCACTTGTTGGGTGCCCAGTTCATATGTCTGGCCGATGCCCACCGTTGACATTCGTCGAGGAGAGTCTGGAGGAGGGGAGGGTCGTGGGAGTGGAGGAGGACGTCATCTGCGAATAGTTTGCATGGAGGAGGAAGGGAGAGGGAGGTCGTGATGGCCGTCAGGGCGTCGGGAAGGCCGTTAATAAAGACATTGAAAAGGAGTGGGGAGAGAGGGGAACCTTGGGCGAGACTGATGCGGGTTTTCGTTGTCGTAGAGGTACAGTCGTCTCTTGTCCAAACCGTGAGGGGCAGGAGGCATGCTCTTATCATGGCTGTTTCTGTGTGGGGGAGTTTCGCGCGATTTTTGTGTCTCGCGACGGTCAGGGTCGCTAGTTGATTGGCCCGGTGTGCTCGTACATCGTACAGTACTACTGTGCACTGTACGAGCGGGAAGTGGGCTCGTACAGTACTTGCACGTTTCGCGAGTAGAAACCTCGCACCGGCCGCCCCTATAAGAGGACGAGGGCTGCCGGAGTCTGGGGGAGGAGGTAGGTTCCGCTTAGCCGCAAAAACGGAGAGAAGAAAGACCGATAAAACAAAACAAGAATTTCATGGTACCGCATCCAAGGTCGACTATGGAAATGAACGATTCCCTTAAAACCCACATTTCCTCCAACGATTCCCCTCCTTCCGACGTCGCGCGCTTCCGTTTCGCGTACGATAATGTAGTCATGCGCGGGAAAAGCGACGAGGAAAAGGCGCTCCAGATCCTTTGACACCTCGAGGGCGCGGCGCTTGAGCGTTACTACGAGGCTTTCGCGAGGGACGGAGCGTTGGTGGAGGAGGCGAAGGACTATTCGATCGTAAAGGCCAAGCTCATCGAGGAGTTTGAGAAGACCCCAAAGCCGGAAGAAGAATTGCAGAAGGCTATCAACGCTAGGTTGGACCCAAAATATCTAACGAGCACCCTGGCGCGATTGGACGCTCTATACAAGAGAGTTGGATTCAACGACACAGCCTCGTTCGGCCTGCTTCGGAAAACAGTGGCAGAAAATCAGGACATGGCGCAGTTCGTGATGTTCAGAGCCCCTACGGACTACAAGGGGCTTTAGAAGGCAATCATGGACTTCGTAAGTGGTAAGAAGACGTTCTAAGGAGAAGAAAGTCAAGGAGCATCGTCGAGTGAAGCGCCGAAGAAGATCTTCCAAAAGCCGGATGCTCGTAGTTCTCAGCATCTGGAAAATAAGGTGGATAAGTTGGCCGATCAATTCGCTGAACTATCGTTGCTTGTGAAGAAGCAATTCGACGGAACGACGACGCAGGTGAAGACGGATGCGGATTACTTTTGCAGTTATTGCAACCAGAAGGGCCACGGAGCGAGTCGTTGCCCGCATAATCCGCATAGAGATACACGCCGTGAAATTTGTGGGAGAAGAGGACATTCGGAAGCAACATGCTGGTCCAAGAACCCTCGTAGCGATGATCAGCGAGGAGGAGTTGCTAGAGCCCGGACTGAGTCTGGAGAAGAATTGAAAACGAGGAAGCCGAAGGACGATGAAAAGGTCGCCGTGGGTCAGGAATCTCGCTAAAAGGACGTGGTTGCCGCCACGAAGAGAAATGTGGACGGGCAGGCCCTCCCGAAACAGCGAAGGGAAAACTTGATGGATCTTGACGCAATCTTGAACAAGGCCCCTGCTAATCGTCCGCCAATGATGGCTCCCGTCCCAAGGAAGAAGACGCAGAGAGGAAACCGCAAGTCGAAGAAGAAATCCGGTGGACTTCATTATCATGTAAGGAAGTACAACGCGATCGCTGAACTGGCTTCCGCTGCCACAGGAATGAACTTCGAGCAACTATTGCGTGGGGATGCCAAGGAGGCAAGAAAGGGTTTAAGGAGATTGATATCCAAGAAGTTACCGGTTACACAGGCGTCTATGGTTAACTCTTCAGGAAGTCCACGCCGACTCAAAGTAGTTGCCGCGAATTTGTATGGAACTGAGACTCATGCCTTTTTGGACACGGATGCAGTCCCTAACCTCATCTCTTGGGACCTCTGCAAAATGCTTGCCCTCTCCCCGACGTAAACCGATCGTCAGGTGACAGTAGCAGACGGAACTGTGGCCGAGGTTCTTGGTTGTCTCAAAGGAGTGCCGGTGTCTTATGGGTCAATGGTTGTGCATCTTGAGTTCCTGGTAGTCAAAAATGCCCCATTTGACGTTATTGCTGGAAGCCCGACTTTGGAAGCCCTCCAGACACGCATCGATTATGCACTCCAACACGTCACTTTGGTTATTGGAGAAGAAGAGTTTGTGTTGCCATTCGTCGACGAGCCGTCCAGGATCAATGGGGCTCAGACGGACAGTGAGGATTTCACGTCCCCCAAAGGTTCAGACGATGAGGAATCTTTACACCCTTTCTCGTCGTCTAGTGAAAGCGATGGTGGCTCGGATACCGAATAAGATCTGGTCTTATCCATCACTAACAAGGAAGCATACGAGCCTGATCTACCTCGCTCGACCAAGGCTAAAGTTAGAAGAGGTAAAAGAGGAGGTGACCGCTCGGCTCTATTGGCCTCGAAGCTGGACCACCTCGAAGAGAAGAATCAGAAGGGGCTTGCGAAAGCTCTCAAGGAAACGGATGTTATAGCTTGGGACATTCACGAACTGGATCCTCCTCACGTGACGGTGATACATTATTTCGAGTTGACAGACGAGACGCGGATACAATCGAAGGCCCGCCGAATGCCGCCGAGTCATAACGAACTCGTAAAGAAAAAAGTGAAGGAATTATTAGAAGCTGGAATCATTACGCCATCAAGGTCTGCATGGTTTTTTCCGGTCGTGATACCCACGAAAAAAGAAGGAAGGCCCCGGTTCTGCGTCGATTACCGTCAGTTGAACAGAGTGATGAAGCCAGAACGCTGGCCTTTACCGAAAATAGAAGAAATCTTCGACGAACTCTCTGGCGCAGAGTTCTTCACAACATTAGAACTTTACACAGAATACTGGCAGGTAAGGATGTCGTAAACTTGCAAGGAAAAGACGACCCTTGTCTCTCGATATGGAACGTACAAGTTCGAGACAATGCCGTTTGGACTCATGAACGCTCCAGCGATGTTTCAAAGCATGATGGACGAGGTCCTTCGCGGGTTACCGTTCGCTATGGTTTATGTGGACGACGTTTTGATCTTCTCGAAGTCATTGGATGAACATAAAGTTCATTGCAAGTAAGTGTTCTGGAGGATCAAAGAATCGAAGCTCAAGTTGAAGGTTACCAAGTGCAGCTTTGCTCAATCGGAAGTGAAGTTGCTTGGTCACATCGTTAATTCAAGTAGTGTGAAGGTGGATCCCGACAAGATCAAAGATATTGTAGAAGCTCCGGTGCCGAAAAACGTGACCGAACTCAGGAGTTTTCTGGGTCTCGCGGGGTACTACCGATGGTTCATACGGGCGTTTGCCGACAGCTCAGCAGTTTTGCACGCTGAAACGTCGGTCATGAAGGCTTTCGAGTGGACCACGGAGATGAAAGAGGCCTTCGAATACTTGAAGGGGAAACGGGGTACCCCTCCAGTATTGGCGTTTCTGGATTTCAGTTCTCCGTTCTTGGTGGAAACAGGCGCCTCTTCGGCAGCCCTTGGAGTTTTTCTCTCGCAAAAGAAAGAAGACGGGAAAATACATCCTATTCAGCTCGCTTCTCGAACGATGACGGACCAGGAGCGCCTCTACTCCACGAGAGAATGAGAAGCACTCGCCGTTGTTTTCGCTCTTAAGAAGTTTCGAGTGTACCCTCTGTCTGATATGCCCTTCGTTGTCTATACGGATCATCAAGCCCGTCAAACCGCGGTCAAGAAGAAAGATATTCACGGGCAGTTGACAAGGTGGATAGATTTGATTGCAAAATACGACTTCCAGATCAAATATCGTCCCGAACTGACGAACGGGGCGGCCGCCTATCTCTCATGAAGACCTAAAACGAAAGAAGAAAGAAGAAACGAGGAAAACATAACAGAAAGATTGGTGGCGACAGTGGATTGGGCAGACCCATCGGTTTGGAGCCACACTTGCTATATGTAGCCCAGTTCTTAGCCGGAGAAATGGTTCAAGAATCCGACCCGAAGAAGAAGATCGCAGTCAGACGGATTGCAAAAAGTTTCATGCTCTGGAACGACACTTTTTTCGTCTTGAGAAGGACGCGCTCTGTGCCTCCGATCGGTCAACGCTCGGATGTTATGGCCACCTTTCATGATGATATTGGCCGCTGGGACGTCAGTTCGAAAAGAAAGTTCGTGAGAGACCGATTCTGGTGGCCTGGGGTGTACCATGATGTCACTAAGTATGTATAAGATTGTGATGGTCATCAGCGTGCAAGAAGGTTTCCAAAGTATCACTAGAGTTTGAGAGCTCCCGTTAATGGACTCTTTGAGACCTTCTCGATGGACTTTGCGGGACCCTTCAAGCCTTCGAAGAATGGAAAAAGATTTATTCTGATCGCTGTGGAACATATGACAGGGTGGCCCATAGCGTGGCCCACGACGGATTCTACGGCCGATACGGTGATGAGGTTCATCGAGGAAGAGATAATATCACCGTTCGAACTGCCGAAGAGAATTATCTCGGATAAGGAAACTGCGTTTATGACGGGATCGGTACAAGAGTACATGAAAGAGAAGGGAGTCGAGTGGAAGGCGGTGCTTGCTTACGCACCGATGGTAAACGATCGCGCGGAGCGGATGGTGGGAACTATTAAGCACGCGCTCAAAAGCTCGATCGTTTGCGGTGGGGCAGACTGGGCAGGAGCCCTCCTCAAAGTATTATATGGATACTGCAGACGCGACCGTAGCGACATCCCTTCCCCTTTTCGACTGATGTATGGAATTAATCCGAGGACGCTGGCCAGTGATTCGGTATCATTTTTCAGTGATGCTGGCCCCCATCATCGGCTTATCGAGACCTTAGACGGTTCTGGAACACGGGCTGGCGTGGTGGAGAAGACTAGAGAACCCCGCAAGACTAAAGGAAAAGTCGAAGAGTTCGAGGCTGGAGATGAAGTGATGATAGCGCACGGTGCGGCCTTCAATAAGGGATGCAATTGGTCGGCTTTCGACTCGTATTTCTATGGACCGTGCAGGGTGGCTAAAGCGAACCAACCTCGCTACGAGTTAATGTCCTCCACCGGTCGCGTTACAAGGAAAGATATTCACGCGCTCCGGATTGTCACGTATTAGAAGAGATCAGCCCGTTTATTCAACTAAGGAAGGGCAAGAAAAGAGAGGAAACAAGAGAAGAAGAACCAAGAATCGAGTGGATTGAAGTCCGATGACAGAGAAGAACGCATGATAGAAGGCTGAGTACTAAAGAAGCACCCAGAGAAATCGTAAACATGGCGGGTGAAGTCTTGAACTTGAGTAACTAGGGAGCGGTGCTACTGCATCCCTGGTTCTCCCTAATCCTCCGCTCGCGCTTCCAGACGGACAAGGAGTGCGATCAGGACGCCGCTTCCTGCGATTTCGGCAGTCGCGAGCGCCGCCTTCCGGACCTCTAAAACGAAATGAATGAAGAATTACCTCCTGCAACAAGCACTCAGAGGCGCTGGGAAGAATTGGAATAGGAAATAATCAGAGAGAAGTCGGGAGAGGACATGATGAGCTTCCATTCCGTGCAAGCAAAAGGTGAAAAAGGAAACGAAATAGTGAAACTCTTGACGGGGAGTAGAATTACGGAGCCTAGCGACGTGAGCGGCAAGCCGGCGGAAGAGCCGTATGTCTTCGGGCCCGAGGGCAACATAGATGTCGATGCCGAATGGAATAAGCAGCAAATCGTGAGAACGGCAAATTTCCCCGTAGTGTGAGTGTTTGGACCGTTCGACGAGGGCTTCGGATGGGCTCTGCACAGGGTGCCCTGTTGGACCTGGGACTGGACGAGAGAATGGGCACAGTAACCTCCAAGGCTAGATTGCTGTGGTCGAGGCCGTAAGCTCTTGGAATGTAAACGTCAACACGAAGCACCCAAGGTGAAGGAGCAGAGGTAGCGCTAGATGCCAGGGGTGTTCGAGTAGAGCGGTAATGCCAATATCCTTACAAAAGCGGCCCAGGGCATTGCGGAGGACATTGTGACTACGGATCTGACTGTCTTCGTATTTGCAAGTAATAGCGTGCTTACCATCGAGATCGAGAAGCGAGGCCACCTCGTTAGAGCGCCTTAAACAGACGGGACAGTGTGTGTTTCCAGGAAGAAGAGACATTCCGAGACGGAGGGATACAGCAACAACCCATGATTGCGTGGAGAAGTACGTACCTCGCTGGGGGTGAGGGAGAGAGGAGAACACATTGAGCTTCAAAAGGACCGTGGTACGTTGAGTTGCCGAGAGGTTGAGACCGGAAAACAGGTTGACGGAGTCTGTAGAATTTG
Organism: Kappaphycus alvarezii; assembly: GCA_002205965.3. NCBI lineage: Eukaryota > Rhodophyta > Florideophyceae > Gigartinales > Solieriaceae > Kappaphycus > Kappaphycus alvarezii. The sequence continues at coordinate 132,723 of NADL03000093.1, read as the reverse complement.
GGACCTCCGGGCGTATAGTGGCCGTTTATCAGCACCTCAGTAGTTCTCCCCGGAGAATGATATGCGAGAACGTTACGAATGGAGTTATGCCGTTGTAAATAAATGTTCACCACACCGCACCAGGTCTGAAGCCTTTGCTCCACTGTAATTCAGTTACTGTTTGTTTTCATCTTCCCCTTCGTTGTCGGCACCATCCCCCATCGCACTTGGTCTCACCTCCTTGTCATCCATTCCCTGTATTACATCCAGTTCTCAACTTCCTTCCCGGACTACTATGGCCCGCACTAAGCTGAAAGCACGCTTGAGGACGGGGAGGTAAGGCCTCTCGTAAGGCCATCGCTACAAAGGCGACCCGAGTCCGTCGTCCAGATACCGGCGTATGGTCTCGGGCCGTTTTCGTAGTCCTAGCCCCATCCTGCACTACCGGGGCGCGATGGAGTTCGATCGCAGAATAGAGCGCTGCCTACGGTCCATCTCAGGGGGTGTTTTAGACTCTGAGGTCTTCCGAGAGCTCCAGCTGCCGGTGAAGCCCGCGGACCCCAAAAAGCCCTCCTTTGGAATAGGGCTCACCTCCGCGAAGAATATTGCCCCTCCAGCCTTCCTAGCGTCAAGCTCGGCATTGGACAAGCTGGCAAGACACTTCTTGCCACCGCCAATCAAGTCTCTGGAAAAATACGCCGCCGCCGTGGACGCCCATCGGAAATGGTCCCTGTCTTGCCTACCGTCCAAAATCATCCCGTTCAATGTGTAATGCTCTCAAAAAACACCACCGCAGAAGACACTAACGGATGCTCCTCATGTTGCAGTGCAACAGGCGATTCCCACCAGAGACTGCAGGAGACAAGCGTTCCGCGCATCCATGGGGTTCCGGGCTCCAAGGAATGGGTATACTGTGCACCATCTCCTGGACGCAAACGCATATCGAGGCCGACAATTTTCCCACTGGCTCCGATAAGTCCCGCTGTTTGCTCCTGGTACACCATGCCCAAGAGCAAACTGCCCTTATACGTTGGACGTGTATGGTGACCACCTCCTACACTGGCTGCACGGCCCCCGCAGGAGCATCTGTCACGACCGGCAAGTGAGCCTTTTGGCTAGGGACCTGGCCAAAGCCGCCCGAAACCCCGTCGTAGAGCCGCGAGAGGGCCTCCACCGCACGAGACCAGATATTCGGGCAACGGGAAGCCGCGGGGGGACTGAAGGATTCGACATCAACTTTGTCAATCCTCTCGCGCCATCGAAAAGGACAGTCAACATGTTCAACCCCCTGACCACCCTTAACGCAGCCCGAGCTGCGAAGCACAGAAAGTACCAATCTTTCATCGCTCCTTCCTCTCGAGGCAGACTCGTCCCCGTGCCCGTACCCACCCTCGGCGGTTGGCACCCATACGCTTACGCCGTCATAGCTGAGGTGGCAAGAAGCGTTGCAGTCAGGGCCATGGAATCATACGAGAAGGTTCGCAGGATAATCATGCAAAGGCACGCTACGGCCGCTGCCACGTCCAACGCGGCCTGCCTGCTGGCTGGTCTCGCGGCGGCCTTCTAGCGAATTTGATCCGGATTAACTCCGTTTTCTTGGTTTCTCCATGCCGACCACTTGTACCAATTATTTGATGCGTTTTGGAACATTGGCTAACCTATTTTTCAATCATTAAAACACCCCAATTTTTCCCCCTTGCCTACTTGTGCGTCTGTGTCACACTTTGAGTGCGGGGGCATGTGGACTATGGGAGCTCACTGCTGAGCTGGGGAGGTGCTGTACTGTATCTCTCCGTCCAAAGTGTTGGTGTCGGTCGTTGTGTTGTGATTTTACTTGTGCACTCCCGACACTTCGCCTACATATATAGGCAAGCGCCGGGAATGCATGTGGCCAAAGGGCGGCCGGCGGTTCCTAGAAAACAAATAAATTTCAGCACTGTAGCCTAAAATATAAAAATAACTCGTACAGTACAGTATTATATTGTACTTCACTTAAAAAATAATTAAACCAATCCAGAATCCAACATTTGTCCCCATAACCACCCCGCCTCCAAAACGGGTCACGGAGCCACATACTGTACTGTACGTTTCAGTATTTCAAATAACAGCCCGGCCATCCCTGCAAACCCGAGCCTCGACACCATCACTCCCGTTTCCAAGGCCTTTCTCTCGGCTTGTGTGCCTCTTGTTTCTTCTCGGCTTGTGTGCCTCTTGTTTCTTCTCGGCTTGTGCGCCTCGTGCTAGCTCGCTCTGTTAGCTTGTGCGCCTCTGTTTTTGTTGCAAGCTTGTACGCCAGTCGGCTGGTTCGGCTTCATTTCTCGAGCGCCTTATAGGCACGTGCTTCTCCGCGCCATCTTATTCTCCTTTTCTTGCGGTGGGCACAACGACGGTGACGCGAAAGCTGAAAAGTACGGAGGTGCAGTTTCAGACTGCCTGTATACTCGTGGAAGCTGATCTTTAGTTGTGAACTAACACTGCAATGGCGAAGACGAAGCAGTTGGCTAGGTTGAGCACGGAAGGAAATGCGCCTCGGGAGAAGATTGCTACAAAGGCCGCGTGGATGTCAAGGGAAGCGGACGCCGAAGATAAGTCGGACGTTGAAGGTTATTCCAAGTTATTTCCGCATACAAGGGCATGTCACTGCCGCGATAGGGCGAAATCGAAGGGTGAAGGGTAATGTGAGTGGTTTCAAACGGTAGGGTTTGATGATCGGTAACCAAACTGAATGGCTTTGTCGACAACAGATATATCCGAAACTTCCCCAAGGCGAAGATTACCTCTAGAGCTTCCCTTTCACATGCGAAATAGTTCTTTTCAGCCGAATTCATAGTGCGGCTAGCATACTGAACGGGGTGTATCTTCCTGTCTTCCTTTTTCTGGGCGAGAACTGCCACTATAGCGACGCTTAAAGCGTCAGTTTCCACTATAAATGGGGAGTCGAAGTCGGGAAATGCCAGAACCGGTGGAGTGGTGAGCTTCTCTTTCAAGGTCTCGAATGCCTCCATCATATCATCAGTCTAGTTGAACTTCTTATTTCCAGGCGTATAGGCATGTTATGCGGCTGAAATCCCGGTGAAACCACGAATAAAACAGCGGTAATAACTGGCAAGGCCAAGGAAACCGGGCAAATCAGTCGTATCCCTCGGAACTGGTGGTTCCTTGATAGTCTTAATCTTCTCTTCGTCGACGTGAACTCTGTTTTTGTCCACCTTGTGTCCCAGTAACTTTACAGATGGTTTTGCAAAATCACACTTACTGATCTTGAGTTTCAGACCCGCCTTTCCGATAGCGTCCAACATTATATTTAAGTGATCAATGTGCTCCTCGACGGATTTAAAAAAGACGACAAAATCGTCCAGATAAAAGCGGGCAAACGGAGTGTCCCGTTAAACATAGTCCATCATACGCTGAAAAGTTGACAGCGCATTCATGAGACCAAAGGGCATAACCCCAAACTTGAACGTCCCGTAACGGCAAATAAAGGTAGTAATCTTCTTGCAATCTTCGCTCATGCGAACCTGCCAGTATCCTGCGAACAAGTCAGGGGTAGTGAATACCGAACTACTCTTTAGGTAGTCGAATATTTCCTCTATGTTGGGCAGAGGCCAAAGATCAGTCTTCGCCTTACGGTTCAAAGTGTGGTGGTCCACACAGAATCTGGGCTTGCAGTCCTTCTCGGAGGCGATCACTACCGGAAAGAACCATGACGAAGACGCTTGGGTAATAATTCCTGCTTCCAGCATCTTATAAACTTCTTTTCGGACCGTATTGCTGTGACGCGGAGCCAGGAGACGGGCTCTGTGTTAGACTGGGTTTTAGTCTTTTAGCTCAAACTTTTGTTCCACTGGAACTGCCGCGGGACGGAGCTCGTCAATCTTCCAAGCGACTATGCCATTGATTCGGAGGGAATCGTTTATTCGCGATTGGTCTTCTTTTCGAAGGTGCGCTAGACGAGCCCTCAGAGCGCCACGAACTTCGTCTTCTTTTTCATCGGTGGTGCTTTCTCTGTCGGGATGCTTCTTATCCTCTTGTTCCACGACGTCTCCGCGGATGAACAATACAAGTTCTCCTTCGGATGAATCCGATGACTCCGTTCCAGCATTCGAATCGGATGTGAAATCTTCACTGGGAGTACCGATATCTTCGCCTTCGACGAGCCTTTTCTCGGTCGCTTTTGCGTCAGGTTCGAGCGGTAGCTCGACTTCTTCAGACCTGATGTGCAGACGCACACTCTGTGCTCCAAAGTCAAGGCTCGCGCGCATAGATGCGAGCACAGGAAATCTAATGATAATGTCAAATGGAGACTTCTCGACAATAAGGTAGTGCAGCTCGACCCCTTGCTCTCCGAAAGTAGTAGGAAAATTCAGCAACGAGACAACAGAAAATGAAATTTATTCATTAGCCACTGCTATCTTCCTTGACGTAAAATTCGGCGATAGGTACAATCGTTGAGACAAGATGGCAGACATCACGTTGGGAACTGCCCCAGAGCCTAGCAATGCCCAAACGTCAGTGCCATAAACCTTACGTTGCGCGACTCGTAATAGGCGAGATTCCGGGTTAGATACGACCGCGACGCGGGGTACTGACTGCTTTCTGAGCAAACGGAACATTTTCTTGGTAGCTCCATCTGCATTCCCACGAAGGAGCTGGCCAAATGTCAGACTGCAGTTGACATTTGCAAGTTTCGACACGACGTCGTATTTGCCAACGTACTCTTGGATCTTGTTTGAGTTATTTTTCGCGCGGTTTTTCTTCTTCGGCTTCCTCCTGCAGTTCAAATTTCAGAATTATTCTACTCGAGGGAGTGAGAGAATACCTCGGGCTTAGTGCGGGTTATTCACGAGACGGGATATCGGAATCCCTTCGTAGCTTCCTTGGCGTGGCTGTTTCGGTAAGGCCTCCCATTCGTCCGTTCTTTTCGCTGCATTAACTACTTCTTGGATACCATAATCGGTGTCTGAATCGCTTTCACAGACTACATTAACCTGGTTGCTTTTCCATCTTATTCCTTCTCGTCTTTATCGTGGGCCCCCGAAGACCTGTCATTAGCGGCAGACAGCGAGTGGCTTCTGAATGACTGGTATTGCCGCAATAAGAGCAACGCGTATTGCAGTGGGGTTCTTATTGCAGTTCGTGGAATGGTGACCTAGTTCGTTTCAATAAGAGCATGGACGAACTTTGTTGCCCCTCTCTTGTAATGAAGAAGGTCCTGCACCGTTATCTCCCTTCTTATTTTTTTAGAAAAATGTCAGTCTGGAGAGATTCTCAGCTAGAGCGTCCACTTTGTTCTCGATATTTCTGGAACGGGAGTCTGGACGAACCAACAACTTGGCCGGCGGGACGTCTGAAATTCGGCTTGAAGGGCCAATAGACGTGAGACGATCAGAGCGAAATTCTCTGAGAGCCTGTCTGATGCCTGAGTAGTCTCGAGGCCCACGGAAAGCTAAGAAATGCTGTAGCTCCTCGTGACGACAGTCGGCAGTGCGCAAAAGTCCAAATCTTGCAACGCTTTCGAATCCGGTTTTCTCGTAAAGGCGAGCCATCTCCTTGAGGGAGTCAGCAATGTCTTCAATGTCGGGACCAACTTCTAAAGCCTGTCGGATAACGTTTTGGGTGTCTTCTTCCTTGTCGAATTCCTCGAAGAGTTTTCGCTTGACGGAGGAATAGTCTTTTGCATCATCTACGAGTTCTCCATTCGAGGCGAATGTCTCGTAGTAGAAATCAAAAGCCGGGCAGTCTAGATGTCCCAGGAGAGTAAGTGCTTTCTCCAGATCGGGCCTAGAGGCCATAACGACGTTTTCATAGAAAAAGAAGAATTTGCGGACATCGCTAGTGACGTCGAACACTGCCGCACTGGCGCCGGGAGTTTCAGCCCTGCGGAAGAGTACCATGTTGGTGTCGGTCGTTGTGTTGTCATTTTACTTGCGCGCACCTGACACTTCACCTACATTTATAGGCAAGCCCCGGAAATGCATGTGACCAAAGGGCGGCCGGCGGTTCCTAGAAAACAAATAAATTTCAGCACTGTAGCCTAAAATATAAAAATAACTCATAAAGTACAGTATTGTATTGTATAGTACTTAAAAGAAAATTAAGACAATCCAGAATCTAACATTTGTCCCCATCACAATGTGGGGTTAGGTACACAGGGGTGCGGTAAAAGTCGAAACTGTAAACAACCGTACAGTACAACTGTGTATTGTACGTTGTACAGTACAGTACAGTACAGTACAGTACAGTACAGTCACTAGACCAGGCAAAATATTTTATCAATAAATTTCACTATTCTGTGCAGCGAGTGTTACTGTATTCTAAACGGCACAATACTGTACACTAGCGCTGCCGAACAGGAAATGTTTTTAAAACATGGCCAGCAAAGCCCTACATTTTAGTTTCAAAAAAAGGGTCAGTGTAAACCATCATAAAAGCAGTAACACGAATAACTGCATGAAATACAGTACCATGCAATCGCAAATTGTGCCTGAAAACCGCCCGCACTGAATTAAAATTCCTAATTCTCTCATTCACTGTCTCGTAGCGAGTGCGCAACAAGGAGTGTAGTTTCTTCAAAGAACTGTTAACAGTTGCTGGTGTAATTCACCTCTCGTGATTGTAACCGTTGTCGGCTACGACCAGCTCATTGGTTGAAAGAAATTATAGCATTTTGCTTTTTAAAAACTGACAAATCATTGTTAGCCCCACACGCGAATGGGGCATTACACTAGACAATATTTCCCTTGTGTACACAAATATCGATCTCATATCTCACCCAAGGCCCGTTAAACTTGTGAGCAAACCACTTGGGGCTAAGCAGATGAGGCTCATTGATTGGGCAATCCATGTCGCCCACAGAGCAGTAAACATTTGGCATTGACGTATTTGCAACCAATCGGGACTGCCATGAAATCTTTTTTGCGGTCAGTATGCAGTAACAAACAAAAAAATTAAAGGAAGTAAAACTAAAACTTACAATCGGAAGATCACTTATAATTTCAATTACATACCAGCACCATTTTCTTAATTTCTTTCCATCACTGCAAAGCCTTCAAATGCTCAGTGCTATAATTTTTGAGAAAATGAAGCGCCCAAAGAAGGTGAATCGGCTGCGTCCTTTGTGAGATCTTGCAAGCGATCATAGACCACAGTACAGCAGCAACTTTTGGGCTTTCTCCAAATACAGCCCTGAGCCTTCGGTTGGCTTTGCTGCTTTTAGCGCTTCTAATCCCAAAAAAATCACCGGCAATTGTGCAAAAAACTCGGGCTTTCCATAGGGTTAGATATAGAATGTAATGTTGATGCAAGCTTTGCTGCTGGGGTCTACAGCCTCGATCTAAAGTTACTAGCAGTATCAATAGATTTTTCAGCGCAGAAAATTGAACATTATAGTTCACACGTCATAAAGTATTGAGTACAGTCAGTAAGTATTGTAGCGGGACAAATTATGTATAATTTGTACAGTTTTTTTACATATATTGAATAGCTTCCCGTTTTTGGTTGTAATGGTCGAAAGATAGATGTATGATAGCCTTTGAAAATTGTTAATATTACTGCAACGTGTTTCTAAGAGCGAAGCGCCAATACTTCGCGCTGATGAAACGTTTGAATTGTACCCTGGCAAAAAAGTTCGAATTTCGACATGGTGTCCAAAACAAAAGGCGCCTTTTCTCTAGCTTAACTAATAGTAACGTTTCAAAACTTCCCGAACCTCAGTTGTATATTGAAAGAAATTCAGAGATTCGAAATCAAAAACCCAAATTGAAAATTATAAAATTATAAAAAATAGATTCAAGTGTACAGAAATTCGGCTTTTTTCAGCGAATCTTTGAAAATTCGTAAAATCGGTTTGCCAAATTAACGGTTCTAGTGGGTCTTTTCCTTAATTTTTTCGTCATCGAGTTACTTAGAGGCATGTTCACAGTAATTCGCTATTTTTGGGTAAATTTTAAAAAAGGAACCCCACTGAAATCAGGATTTCTTATCCACCCCTGTATTGAAAGTTGTAACTTCTAGTCGATTAGAACTTTGAAACAGCTGTGTAAAAAAAGCGAAGGGCTTTGCATGTTTGGATTGTCTACTACCTAATTTTCGCCATTCGTTTGTTACATATACTTGATTTACGTAACGGATTCTCTACGTTTGGTAAGGTATGATATTTATTCAGAATGTAACGTCTCTTATAGTTTTGTATACTTTAAAAATAGCTGTACAGCAAGAAGAATACTGTACACCAACCCAGTGTTATCATATTTTCATGGCGGCTACAGTAGGTTGCAGTCTGTTTTTAACAAAAGATATTTTGGTGACGTTACAGATTTTGAGGTGCAGTACTAAAGTAATCGCGGCTCTCTATATAACAGTGGCATTCACACCTACCTCCCGTCAGAAAGCACAGTGGACATTGAAGTCGATTTGAAAATGCCGGAAAATCTAACGGAGGGATCGAGGGCAGTCGTGCTTCATCGAAAAAAGTTCACTACGGGGGAAATTACTCCAGACTCAGTTCCAAAACAGGTCTGGTACTCCTATGCAGCGTTTTCGGAGCACAATCTGGACAACTTCAGGTCCAAGTTCAACAATATCAAAACTTAATACTTTGGAAATGAAAGTAAGTGGCTCATCTCTTCTTTTTTGTGTTTCCCAGCACTGACTTCATTTAGATTCTGTTTCCTCGATGTTACGCCCGCGTTGCACTGCTGAGGAGAGTTCGTGTAAGCGTCGGAGACTTTCAGTGGCGCGGACAGCGTATCAGCTTCGTCGGATGGGATTACATTATCAAGAAAGGAAGATTCAAGTTCGCAAGTGTACAGCCCGGTGCAACTTATTAGTACCTGGACGAAACCAGTTACTACCACAAAGTGTGTCACAGCAGCTATTTTGCTGCCTTCAGGTGTCGGGGCTGGGGACTTTTTTGTGACAGTGATAGAAGGGGGGCGAGAGTTGGAGTTAGTTGCGCAGTGGCCATTGCCTCTTTGCGATTAACTTTCTTACACCGGAAGTGGCTCACAGCAACCGATGGCTCAAGCATGGAAAAGTACCATCAGCGCTTTATTGGCTTTGAGCATGCCTTAAAGGCGTTTCGCGTTCGCTCTTCAGATAGCGTTGGGTCTACTTCTAGGGTAACTCGCTATTTGCAGTAAAAACACACATTTATGGGAAGTTTAATTTAGGCTGGAGGAATAGCCCTGCTAGTATGGTTTATATTGATCTGAAAGCGCAGGAAAAAAATTACGCGTTCTTGCACGATCAGAACTCATTCGAAATGTGCTAGTTGTTTTCTAGGTACAGTACAGTTCCACATTCAGGTAGTGTTAAATGAATTCTTCTAGGCCACCTGCACGAAGGTATTGGTTCCGTGGGGTGAGCCAACTTGATATGTGAAATCCTTAGCTCCAACCTGTACAGCAGTAATATATACTGTACCGTGCTCCAGGGGTTGTTAACTATTGCTGGTTCTGCAGAATCGATTTTTCCCGCACCCCCCAGTATTCCGCCACCCAGCACAGTGCAGTATAAAGTATATATGCTGTACTGTGTCGAGAGTGCTCGGAAAAGGGGGACAAGAATAGGTTACGGTTGGCCTAAGATAGGCAAGAAAGAATAAAGAAACTTTCAAGCATTTTAGGCCCTGTACAAGTACTGAAGAAAATTAATGAGTAAAATCCCGTAACGGCAATTACTTTATGTACGAGGATGATGACCACAAAATCACATCATAGAGGCCGTTGCGTGCAACGATCACAAAGAACAGGAGTAGAAAACATTATATTTTAATTGAATTTAAGCACTGCTGCACCGTCGCACGTATCGATCACTGACCATGCCATGAAACATTTTCTCTAGCTCTCCCACGTATCACAATCACAAAACACAGTGCCACTCACACAATCAAGCCACAGGTCGTTTTCGCACCAAATATAATCGAGCCATTCTCTTCAAATTACGCTAAACTGTCGAGAAACTAACTCACAAATAAAATGTGCAACGTCGCTCAGGCGGAGATAAAAAACGCAGAGAAGAAAAGAAACTACCATTCAACGATGTTGACGGGTGGGATAGCGTCCAGTTCAAACCTTAATTTGGACCCTTCTGTTTGCTAGAATAATGATTCTTCTATGTTAATTGAGATATTGTGAGTTTCTTCAATTTATATTTTGGCGTTAGTTGCGTTGACGTCATTTACTGAAACAGTACCATCTCTATCATTCATTCGGGAAGTGCTTTTCTATACTTCCTTGTTTTTTATCGAATGGGACATTGATAGCTTTTTCACCTGATTCTAGCAATCACGAGACACTACTGTCACACACATCATCATGATATGGCCGATATTAATTTATGATTTCATTTGTAGTAAACATTACTTGCTTTATACTAGATATGCAAAAACGGATAACTTTGATGGCCTCGAGGCTTGGAGAAGATTATTTGTTGTTTCGAAGAACAATAACCAGCCAATTTCATCAAAGTTCTGATATATTAATTGTTCGCATCACTACGGTAAACAGTCGCGTTCTAAAGGGCTTCTACGTCTATTCGAATTTATTTTTTAATTTTTTTGTTTCGCACCAAATGGTGGAGAATTTATATGTTTGAAGGAGAATTAGGCAAAGACTTTCGTCTCTGGCAGACGCGTACAAAATATGCCTTGCAGTTTAAGGAATACTGGTCTGTCATCGAAAACGATCCCACAGCGCCAAAGGTCAGTGAAGACGGAACGTTGCAACAGTGAGGAATAAAACCGTTAGGGTTCACTTCTCTCTTACCTAGCGGACGCGTCCGTTCGTAAAAGAAAGGACATCGGTAGACTGGTTGAGTGTTAGGTAGGTCTGCAACCAGCGAGGGAATACCGAACAGAATAACAAGGGAAACAAAAGACAGAGACTGGCTCACTCTCGGGATGAGCTAACAGTGCCGTGGTTGGAGGAAATACGCGGAGACGGTGACGGCGCGATACAGGCCAGAAGGGAACTTGTAAACAAGTAGTAAGCGAGCGGGGGAGGAAAAGGTCAAAGTAAAACAGGGAAATCCAAGGTGGAAGGGTGCTTACCTCTTTAACTCAAGGGCACCGTAAAGGAGATCACAGTTAAATATCTGTGAAGTCCGTATGGAGTCCGATTGGACCTGGAACTAGTCCTTAATGGTCCCTGCATACAGGTGTCAATTTCCACTAATCACCATACGCATTACTAAATTATATCCTTCTGTACTCTCCACAGTCCTGCAATTAACTTACGGATTCCTCATCCCTGTGCGGTGTACACTGCTGTACGTCCTCACCTTTGCCAGGTGGTCGCCGAGCGGGTCAACGCGTGCATCGCAAAACAACCGAACGGTCGGGTGATCCTCCCTCGGATCATTATAAATTCAGCCATCGCAAATACCGTGCGGTCACTTCACTCACTATACCAAAAACAGACATGGGTGTCAGAAAACGATAAAAAGATCACCATCAAGGATCGTTCCATGCATTCACAGGCGCTTGAGACTAATAAGCTGACGCTGTGACTGACGGTCAATGAGCGATATGCTGCCGCAAATACGCCCACAAAGGTGCAAATCCAGATTAGGCTTAACAGTATGATTTACAAAGACAAATATCTCTACGATTATATTTCTATGTATGAGCCTTTATATAATAAACCCATTGCCCTAAAATGTACAGTGGGTGATGATATGAGAGTTGAAACCTTGTTGGCGTCGTTTGGTGGTGAGAGAAAATCTCCATTCGGACATATCATTGTCATTATTCAAGGCAGTTCGGAAGCCTCTTCCTGGGATAGAACGACGTCTCGAACCTTTCAAGAGTATAATGAGCAGGAATTTTTTGAGAGGTAAATTCAGAGAAATCTAAAAAATCTCCTGCTACAGATTTCAACACCACATATGGTACGAACAACGCACCAATAACGCTGTCATGCTCATGACAGTCGATCATAATAGCGACGATGAAAACCAATTTATCCTTGACTCTGGGGCCTCGAAACAAATGATTATCAGCTCAGTGTGGATGAAAACGCAAACAATAGCTGAAAAAAGGCACATCGCGAAAGGTAATAGTACAGCCGTTCGGTGAGCACGTATTTCAAGGGAAAAAAGAATGGCCTGTACGTTTTAGGTACCACTCTCGTCTACAGCAATAAATTTGAATCTGAAGCATACCTTGCCGAAACCAGTGAGCTGTACATGAAGGGTTTGGAGACATGCACCCGAAATCTATAGTGGGATTGTAGAAATCTGGCGCTGTTAGAGGAATTGAAAGCACTGTTATCCCATCATAGATGTGCGATTCGTGTCGAATTTGGAAACAGAACAAGATGCATATGCGCAGTAATAAGTACAGTAGCACGATCGTCGGAGCAGTGATTCATTCCGATGTTTGTTGGAAACTACCAGTCATTATCCCTGCTGGCTCTGAATACTTCGTGACGTTAATCGGCGAGGAGTCTAGATATGTCACGGTGCAGCTGGTTGCCAAAAAGTCAGATGTGAACGACGTGTTTACTAGGTACCACGCATGATTCGGATGGAAGCTCAACTGCAAAATCAAAGCTCTTCACAAAAAGTAGTGAGAGATTGTGTGTAATCTCTTCCGTATTTCCGATCGAAGGGAATCGAAAGTGATATGACTCCGCCTTACACAACGGACCTGAACGAGATCCCTGAACGCATGAACCACACTCTCAAGGAGTTAGCACGTGCTATGCTCGCCCATGCAAATATGACTCGATACCTCTGGGCAGAAGCAGTCATGCACGCCGAAGATATAAGAAAAAGCATACCGTCGCCCCATAAGGATCTCAAGACACCTTAAGAAATCGTGTCTGAGGTAAAGAACCGAGTGGATCACATCAATATCTTGGGCTGCAAGTTATGGTTTCACATTTCAAAGCAGAAGCGATACAATTTGAGCGACAATACATTGTGCGGCTCTCTCATCGACTGCTATAAGTCTTAGTTGTATAATTTATCGATTGACGAGGAAAAAGTGCCGTCGATACAAAGTTAGTCAAGTTACAAGAACTAGAGTTTCATGATCTACATTGATACAAGAGCTTGAAGTAAAAGACTCAGATAAAACCGCGGTGAGCCGTCAGAGCGATGAGGAGACTCAACAAAAACTAAGTGGCTCTCATCAGAACATCGAAGCGCATGAAATGTCACAACATGATGCTGGGACCTACACACAGGCTAAACAAACATCTCTCATCGAGTCAAAGGACGAGACTGAGACATCCATAAATATTGAATCCAAGACGGGAGGTAGGTAACCATCTCGCTCGTGCAATAAACCGATTTTTATGACCTCAGTTCTGCATATGTCGCGAAAACGTCAAATTACCCAATTACATACAAAGATGCGATGATTCGTTCTGATGCGGGTTTATGAAAGAAGGAATTCACAGAAGAAAAGAATTCCGAGCACTAGTCGTTCTTCGAGGTACCAGTCGTTCGAAAGATGAAATTACTGCTGAAAAAATAGTTATTAAGGTCAAAAGAAACAGCGGCGGATTCGTTTCCAGGGATTAAGCTCGTCTTTTTGTCAATGAACATTTACAAGGTGGCTTCTTTGATGCATATGCACCCGTCGTTGACTACAGAAAGTTTCATATTGTCATCACCATAGTTTTTAGAAACAAGTATATCACAAACCATACCCATAGTGCTGCTGCTGATCGATATATCGATAATCAGTCATTTTTCGTCATTTCGGCAAGGAAAACCTTTGATCGATATATCGATCATATGAGCCGTTACTGCCGTCAACTTCGCATGTAAGTAGCTTAATTATAGTCTTTTCAATCGAACTGCGAGTAGCTACAGTGTAATACAGCGAGAAGTCTGAATATTTTGAATGTTCAATCATCAAAACCCGCCGAGTGGAACCAGATCTACGTTGCGATCCGTCTCCACCTTTCTCCAGAAAGAATCGCATAAATTCTAACCCTCTTCGTGCCACCAACGCTAATTTATTCTTTGTCCGAACTGCGGGAATCAGCTCTCTAGCCGCTCAAGACCATTCATCTGTGAAAGTTTTCTTGCAGCAGCCTGCAGAAAGCCAGAGAGTGCACAATCAGCAAGGGAATTGTTCCAGAGACGAGAACGAAGCTCAAACTGGAATCGAGGAAGTAGTACTACCGCGAGTACGACAACTTGCATTGTGCGCACAGGTAGTCGACAGGTGTTTGCCACAAACGCAAAATCCAGATAAAAGAGCAAGATCAGGAGCAAACAGGTCATCACGGGGACGAGGACGTAGAAGAGGGAGAGATGAAGCTCTCCTAAAATTAGATCGTCATTGCGAACAAACGGAAGGAGTAGGGGGAGGAGTACTTCGCGCCGTAAATATGAACCTTCGAAGGGATGGTCGCGAAATAAATTGGGGTGCGACGAACTTGCTCTAGAATCAGATTTTACAGAGATGATGATAGAAGATCTGGAACGTATGTTCTGTGGTAATGCAGTTCGCAATCTAGAAGTGCAATGAATTTTGAGGGGGATTAATCCAACAATAGCGGGAGTTGTTGCGCTTCTGATTGATGGGCTACTAATTCTACTAATAAAGTAGCTAAATGAGTTCATCGTTAACACCAAACTATCTCAGAGTACTCTAACCTTGGCGGATATTTACTCATACATCTAATTAATTGTGATGTCTCATACAACTGAGTTTAGCTTTGAAAGTACTATCGACATATTGAGACATTTTGGTCAGATTCCACTTTTTCTGGCGAGAATTCAGTTCATCGTGGAGAACATAAAGGCATACTCTCCGACAGAAAGAGGTGATGATGGTGGAGTAATTTGGATTGCCCAAAGAGACCAAACTAGGCCGCTGACTGAGTTTGAGTGTTTGGCATTTCGTGACACAAAACATTTGTTCTTTACAACACTAAAACTGCTCACAACGCAGGATGAAAGCCTGTTTAAGTCTCTTGCATGGGAAAATCAAGTGAAAACATTAACTTATCGGAGAGCAGACAGAGAAAGTCATGCAGTGGACACTATTGCAGATAAACCTTTACCAATAGTGCTTTCCATTTGCTTTTGGAGACGCGGTGTGTCTCATGTGGAATCTATACGCAACTTTATCACTCTATTATTAGACGGTCGTGGCGAAGAGTCCTTTAACAGCTTCTTACTCACTGCAGACAGGGGCTACGGTAAGGAAGCATTCTTGGAGTTATTTTCAGTTGTTGTAAGAGCTACTTTGGTGAGAGGGGAGCTGAATGCTCTCAAATTACTACGTAAGACGAAGTTATACTTCTGGCGACCATAGGGATCAAAACGCGTATTGCAGCCTTAAGTCTTGATGCAAGGATATGAATTTCAACTTTGGCCTTGATTGTGTGTGAAATGAGAGACTAGACATTCCGGAAACTCATCACGAAGGGGCCAACAGGCCAATTTCTACATCAAGTCTTCGTTCTCAGATTTTGTTTAGCATTGTGGTTTTCCACAGCTGAGATGGGTACTCTTTACGTTGCAGTCGTTCGCTGTTCAACTGACAAGCAAGATACACCTCGGCAGTCATTGAAACTGCGTTGTCACCTATTTTATCGTGGGCACATGAACCAGAACAAGCAATCGCTTTTTACGTTAGGCAAGAGTGGAAGGATTTTGTTTTTTTCAGAACCAATTTCTGGAACATTGTCGACAGCTTTGTAAGGGAGAAAGGTTCCCCGCCCCTAATCAATGTTTTTAAGCGTGGAGGTCAGAGCATATATTCAAAGAAGAAAGCAGGGGTTGGCGGTGCTACATAACTGCGGACAATACTAAGATCCCCAACATCCCATTTTCAATGGGAGCAGAAAGTGGTCTCACAGACTATAAAACCAGTTATTATAAACGGGTTTCTGAGGTGACGAATGTACGAAAGGCAGGATCTACTCTACTCATCTGAGTCATTACGGTAACTGGAAAGCTATCGTAACTTACTAAACAAAGTGAAACCAACTGCTGATATTATGATGGATGTCTCTCAAGATCGTTTAAGTCATACAAATGCCCTAAGTATCTCAATGCAGATAAAAAATCTGGCCCGAGATACAGAGGATCATCGAAGAGGATTTTTGCCGTGATTCTGTTTCAATGAAAGATGTCAAGCGCTTGGTTAGAATGGCATATACTAGGAAAAGTAAACGGGTTTCTTTTTACAATAGCAGTGATGGGCAAAGGCTACGCCTTTCAGTGAACGGTCATGAAACACAGAGATTCAAATCTCTTTACTATTATCTTAGTGGTCAGAACACAAGATCCAGAATTGGGCACAGATCTTCGTATGCTCGCAATCATTGCGCAGTAAATCTCTACTTATGGGTGCATAGTGTTCTGCGAAAGACCTGTTGGAGCATTTGGCACACTGACAAAGATCTAAAGGCTCTTTTATTTTCTGAGAGTACTGCTCCTTCCAACAGAGGTACTGATAACTCAAGGACTGGGAGTTGAAGTCGTGCATCTCGTATTCAAGGGTAGGAAGAGGTATTGCAGCCCATTGAAGTTCAAGCTTAATTTGTAAATGATCACTCGCCTGGTGCTAAGGACAGTGAATATGTATTTATTATCAAGTAGATCCAGTTCAACGGGACACTAATAACAGTTCTTCCAGTAATCATCATGGGAGTAACTGTTCCGGGGCTCTCTCTTCTGGAGCTTCGGCGAGACAAAAAAGGACTACAGGTTCTAACAAGGACTTGGAAAGAGTAAAGCGAAGGTACATGTTGGCATAGATGTAGTTCATACGGCTTGTCATTCTATTAAAATATCAAATGATCGATAAATTGATCAGCAGCGTAATGATCGATATAACGATCATCAGAGTTTTTCGGCCTATTTGAGACCATGGTTGAGCCACGAACTTGATGTCTTCTTATGAAAATATTTCTAACTTATAGAATCTAAAACTTTGCAGACTACTAGCTGATGGTGCTTTGTTTGATTTGCTGTGTTCATATTTAAAATCTGGTCCAGAACGTCTAACTAAGGCTTATTCAAAAGTTATGAGCGATATATCGATCATTAAACTCTGGTAGTAGGGATATGGACGTCAATTTAGTGCAATTTGCATTCACACCGTACTAACATCGGCAGAACTTATTTTGGTGATCTTTTTTTGATCTGATTCACTGCTAACCAGCTTTCACTGTAAAGCACAGTAGGGGCAATTTTCTCTTGTCGCCCACTCTTATTCCTGATACTGCATAACCACCCGAAAGGGCTTGGGTACTTGCAATCTGGACCACTCGGCCCCCGAATTGGAGCTGATATTTTTTGCAGGCGAAAGGCCCCTATTAGGCCAAGTATCGACTTTACTTATCTCTAACTTGGATCTCCCTTACTTTGCTGGCCCTAACTTCGCTCACCCCGCCATCGTCGATAGGCATAACCTAGCTAACTATTATTTATACCTATCTAGCCACTAGGGCCCCAGATTAAACAGGTACCCCGGTTTTGGCTCTCAACTTTACTCCCTGCTTCCGCCTTTGCAGAAACCTTGCCAACGGCTACTTTGTCTATAGCTACGTTTATCCGCCCGGGTCCCTTTTATATTTCCCGCAACTCTATCCAATATTATAGTACCACTTTTGTTGTTTGTTCGTGATATTTACTCACAATTGGCGTCCCGGAATCCGACGTCTATACACAAATAGGAACTTCAAGGTTTTCGTTGATGACAACATCCTTATCTCCAAAGGAGATATTCAGCACAGTTGACCCAATACTACATCTTATTTATTCAGTATTACACCCCTGGTGTCTATTGTTCTTTGGAATCGACCCGTATCAAGTTTCTAGCATTCCGCGGACCACAGCCCAGTATTACAACCAGGAGGACAAGTATACCGTCCAGCCGTCCAAGGAATCCCAATACCACGTTCTTCCAGCTCCACTTCTCCTCGCCACCAGCGAGCTGTGCTACTGCATCGCAGGGTGCTTAAAGAGAAAGATGTACAGCGAACACCCTGTGGGTCTTGGTGTGTGTGTGCTGGTTTTCTCGTCGTCTGACGGTGTTTCGTTCCTAGACGAGAAAAACTGCGCTCCACTCATTGCACTGAAGTGAAGACCGCGATTCAGTACGGCGAAATAGGTACAGATATCTAAATCAGCCTGCCAAAGTATTGGGCATACTTATAGTGAAGGAAAATTGTATAAGCTGAACAAAGGCCTGTATGGTCTCAAGCAATCTCTCAGGCTATGGTTCAAGAAATATAAACATGTCATTTTGTCGCTCAGATTCAAGCAAAATGAAGTTGACGACTGTTGTTTATACAGAGGAGACGTCTGGATAGTACTGTATGTCGATTAAATTGACCTTATGGGTACAGATGATAGCATAGTTGATGGGTCCAGAATGTATTGCAAGCGCACTTGATGTGAAATATCTTCGCATTTTTACTGATTTTCTGGGCGTCCTATTGAAGGGACATGGCGCTTCAATTCTACTGTCTCAGTCATGCTACAATGCAAAGTCCTGGACTATTATTGTATGTCAAAATGTAACCCCTCGACGACGCCTGCAGCCACAGCTAAGTGCACACTCAGTGATCCTAATGGTCGCGCAGATTAATCCTTGTATCAAGAAATCTTCTGATCACTCATGTCCTTGTCGACAAAGACGAGGCCCCACATCTTCCTCGCCGTCAAATTGCTCTGTCGGAAACCCAGTAATCTTTCTACTGCTTATATGGTTGCAGCAAAGCGCGTATTGAGATATCTTGGCGGTATTAAGGACTTTGGCCTCTACGTCACTGGCGAGGAGAACCAAATGGTCAGCTGGGCCAATGCAGACTGAGCCGGGGACGCAACGGACAGAAAGTCAGCTCCTATTGTATTTCTGCAGATCGGAGGCTGGCCTGAGATGTGGCGTTCCTCGAGACTGAGCAGCATTGAACTTTCCTCAACGGAAGCGGGGCATACTACAATGAGCGATTGTGCGAAAAAACTCCTTTGGATGCGTGCGCTATTGTCCTGTTTGCATAAGTAGGCATCGCCTTAATAAATTGTTTGAGGAAGACAGAAGCGCTATCAAGTGGTCTATGGACGGTATTCGTCGTTCTATACATTTTGCAGTTCGTATGAGTTTACTTCGCCAATCTGTGCGTAACAGTGATATATCTGTTGCGTACTGCAAAACGGAGGACCGCCTTGCGGTAATATTTACGAGATTACTTCTTGTTGATCGCTGCAAGGTACTGCGCGAAAACTTGGAGTTCGTTCGATAAGGAAATAAGAATCAAATGGATGTGTTGAAATTATGATTCTTCTATGTTAATTGCTTTGTTTTGGTTTTTCTCAATTTATCTTTTTGCGTTAATTTCGTTGAATTCACTTACTGCGACAGTAGCATCTTTATGATTCATGCGGAAAGTGCTTTGCTATACTTCCTTGTTATCTTGTCGACTGGTACATTAGTAGTTTTTTCACTTGGTTCTGGCAATCATGAGACACTAATGTCACACACATCATGATGATATACTCGATATTAATTCATGAGTTCATTAATAGTAATTTGTAATTTTTATTTACCGGATATGTAATGACGGATAACTTTGGAGGCCTCGAGGATTGAAGAAGATTATCTATTGTTTCGAAACCCAGTAAATAGCCCCCTTCGCCAACGTTCTGATATTTCATCTCTGTTCTGTCCCCTCTCGCCTTTCTTCTAATCTCTCACGGACCATTAACATCCTCTACAGGTATGCGAAACGAAGTGGACAGCCATTACAGGCTTCTATATAGCATAAGCTTTTTAAATGGATCAACTAACAAAACATTTCCTGCAGATATTTGACTGGTGATGTTATCAGAGCAAAATGGATATGATTGTTGGGGGAAGCCAATGGTTTGCTTCCGGAGTTTTCTAGAGTTGATCTAATGTTTTCTGCTGGTTGCCTGTGGAGTTTTCAGAAGTGGTGGAATTTGAAGTACCGTATTGTTGTATTTCACTTCACAGGTCATACAGCTTTACACGAATTCACTGCATCTATTGTGCTGTAGTTCAAACCATTTATAACCTTACAAACAGGGCTACTAGGCTCTTTACTGTCATTGCACGGTCCTTACAGTTCTGAACATAGCGTTTGACCATCGGTACACTTGGAATAGTTGTGGGCGAGTTGTATACTGGGATATTGTATCATTGCTTTACCAATCAAAAGTTGCCTTGCTATCCCATGCCACCTGGACCAATTTACTTCTTCAATCTTGTCAGAGTATGCCACTCGTGCCAACTACAATTCTGAAAGCGCTCCCTACGATACAGTCAGGGCTATTTTACGGGAAACCCTTTGAATTAGTTACTGTCAGACTGCTTTCTCCTTCAGTATGTAGCTATCTTCAGTCCTATATATACCCTTGTTTGGAGCGGCCGGCTTACTCCATCCAGCCTACAAAGTTTCAACCACAGTTCTACCCAGATCTACTGGTGTGCGCTTAACACCCCACACGCATACTACACGGTAAAGTAGCGGATGTCGATGAGCAGACAATAGAAAAGGAGCAGCCGGAGCTTCGTGCAGCATGAATCTGTCTCGCTGAATCCGTTTTGCGAAAGATAAGGTTTCGGATACTGATGGGATCGGCCCGAACTATGCCATGCACTCTGATCGTACAATCAATCAAACAGTGATGCATGATCGAAAAAATGACAAAAAGCCACTAACGCTTCTGGTGTTTTCAAACGCAACAGTAACAGAAATATTTCTTCTCCTCTTCATATTATGTGTTCACAGCCCATGATATTTCAAGGAAAAGACCGTGGCGGAACGTTTTTTGATTATGCCTACATTAAGAATGCTTGGATGAAAATGGAAATAATCCTCGAACGGTTGAAACATCTGGACGCATTCATTTCCCAGAAACCGAGAAGAAACTTTTTGCTTTTGCTTCACACATTGTATGGTCATTGATCTGCAGATTTCTTGTCCTAGTTGTCTAGTATTGAAGTTCGCTTTTTACCAACACTACGTCGCGTTTACAAAGTATTTATTCTGGTATTTTTGCCAGTTTAAACTTCTATATCACACAATACAGTACAAAAAAGTTCTGGATGCAATTAATGGTGAATATAATGTCTGTAACAGTGAAAAATTAACCGCCATGTGTTCCGTGGAGTCTTTGTGGAAGGAATAAGCATTTTCAATTATTGAAAACTGCTGTAAGTTTTGATTGAGTTTGTGGGGGATAAGAGTTGTGATAGAGATGCTTTGGTGACAGAGGCTTTAGGAATGGTTTTAACCAATTTGGTGAGATTCCAGAGAAGAATATCTACAAGCAGGCTCTTCAATAGTGACGATACGGATTTTTTGGAGCCTTTTGGTGAGTCCGTTTTGACTCAAAAAATTGTAAAGAAGGTAGAAGCATAATATACAGACAACTATAATGCTTCTCATACTGATGAAGATGTTAGGCCTTCAATTCTGCTTCAAAGGCAGATAGAGGTTGTCTAAGCATGTCTGGTTGTGGCAGAATGTCAGAATACATTAGGCTTGTAGCTTGTTAATCATATACGCACTCTTCTGCGAGCTTTGAAAGGCTAGAGACAGATAGATGCAATTTCTGCATGCGCTAGACTTCCCTTGATTCGTTGATCAAGATATAGGGGCCGGTACACAAATAAAGGGATTCCCCTCCGTAAGTAATCTGTATGTGTCCACTGATTAGTTGATCAGGGCATAAGGGCCGGTGCCCTAATGGAAGTATCCCTCTCTGTAATTAATCTGTTTGTGTCCACTGTAAAATTGCTTAGAATGAGGGATTAATTCATTCAATTAAGAGATAATTTGAAAGATCAAGTCGATCTCGCCGATCGCTTGACTTATTTTTGTGCAGCGCAAAGCGCAACAGCGAGCTCTCTCCCTCTCAGATCATCAACACCATTCCCACAATCAGGTAAATTCTCACAACTTTCACGCCTTACAGTCTCTTTCGCGAATAGGCTGCATTTTGTGCGCAAAAGATTGTCTGCTGGACGGGCATGAGATTGTGGAAGTCAAACCTAGAGGTAATGGCGTGCATGACCGCGTAGACGACTGTGTCGCGATTTCAGACGACAATCTAGAGGTAGCACTCAAAGTGTGCGATCCCGTCGAGAATCACTCTCACTCAGTCAAAAAAAAACTACTGTGCAAACGAACGAGCTACAAACCAAGTAATATAATCAACTACAGCGTATGAGAGAGAAAGAGAACAAAAAGAAGATTTATACTACCGACTGCCAACAAAGAGCAACAAAATAACGTTACAAAACCGAAAAATGAGACGAAATAGCATCTACAAGAACTGTTGTTATCAAATTAGCAAGAAACCGAAGGATAAAACACGAACTTGTAGACCACACCGAGGCAACAAGTAACCTACGGATACAAGCATAAAATTTGTACTCCAGAGTTTCATAACAGCGAGATGTACAAGTTCATTGCCGATGCCACAAATGGAACATAAGTAGCGACACAATATTGACAAGAATAAGAGAGAAAACCAATGAAGTGAAATATACTGACGGCGCGAGGTTCAAAGTGAGCGAATACCTTTAGAAAAATAGTATACCATGCGGAAGGGGAACAGGGGAGCCCATTCAGGCAAGACTAATTCTCTTGCTAACCACCGAAATCCAACTGCCCAAGATAGAGCACTATCAGCCAGCCTGGTGACCTGAACTAGTCTCTGAGGCAACCAGGCGCACGCCAACGATGGAAAGCGCGACCTACTAAGAGTATCTCTTATATTAGACGACCAGTACAGCGAAGCATACTCTGGGCTGGCACTTTCAACTGTACTCCGTAAGTTCAAAACTGATTGCAAAGCAATCGAGGCACCTGACCACCAACGACTTTCTGTGATACAAGTAATGTTTCTTGGCAACGCACTACAGTATTTCAATGCAGATGACGCATTCCACGAAATAAAGGAGCAATTAATGACACCGGCGCACAGGGCCACCTTCACAACAGAATGGAACACCCTCCCTTTCAAGAAGATGAAGCGTACAGAGGCGGAAAAGACAGCGGCTTAACATCTTGATTTACTATTTCAACTAACAAGGGGCACACAATCTATGCTTGACGAGGCTAATCAAACAACCTAATCCTACGGAACTTCATTTTAAAAGATGTCAAATCGGATACATTCTACGTTACGCTTATGGCAGGTGAAATACTAGAAAACCCAAACATAATCCACACTTGACAGTATCATTTCATACAGCAACAACAAATTGCCTCAAATAAGGGTGAAAACGCCAAAGTAAAGACGGTAGTGATGGAATACGTCGAAAAATCTGAAAATGAAGGCGAGAACGAAGCCCCACTCGAAATTTGCTACAACGAGAGATGTAAGGTTTACTTCACGTGACGCATAATACGTGGCTATTACTACTTCCACATAGCAGAACACTTCGACTAACCCTTAGCATTTCAGCGTCATTTGTTTAAATTTTGTGGACGTGGGAACCATCAGGTCAATCCTTTTTCCTTCGCGCAAAACTGACCAAAAAGTAAGAAATAGCTCCGGTACTGTACTCAAGGGTGATTTCTGCAACTTCTGGTTCCACCTTATCAGGGATCGCCCAGAATATAATTTTTCTAGCGCCAGTTACAGTGAACAGAATTCCTATGCTCCGTCCAAGCAAGTAGAGCTAGAAAGCTAACAGCCGAATCTGTAGTTTGCCCGACATGTTCAAGGGTATATTTTCAACATTCCCGGCGACCCAGCTGGGCAACAGAACTTATAGCATCTATTTATCTCATTGAAAAAACCAGTTTCATCACTAGTGAACGTCCAAACCCTGATTTTCTACACAAAAATACCGAAGCTCCACTAAACCTGAAAGATTTATTGTACCACTACAGCCATTCGAAGCCGAAACTCAACCTCAAGTTTCGTGGTGCCTACTTTGACTAAGGAGGACGATAATCCGTCACAGTACTTAACCAAAACCAATGGTTTTCGTATCTGTCTAACTGTCAAATTTCAAACCAGTACAACATTATTCATCAGTTGCATACCGAAAATAAAATTCTGCTGGAAGGGAAAGCGGAAAGTTGAAGTTGAAACCCTAAAAAAGTTAAGCTCTGTGTTGAATTAACTGTCCATACCTACTTTTAATACAACTCATTACTGATTATGAACGATGTGACAATTATTTTCGGCCTTGCCACCCAAATCTGTGATGGACAAAACGAGATAGGGGGAGCGAGGGAGCCAGACAGAGAGTGAGGGGGAAAACGGGAGCGCAAGAGAGAGAAAAAAAAAGGTAGCAAGAGTGAGGGACCGAGGAAGAGAGATGAGAGAGGAGAAGGTGGTGAGGAACTTTACTCAGGTAGAAGATGGAGAGAGACCAGGGCTTTAAAAGACTTCAAGGCAGGTCGACTGATGCCTTCTGTTGATCGAAGGAAGTTTCCAGAAGACATGTGGGCGAAAGTGATTGGATAACACTAAACCTGCTTGAACTGATCTAAAAGATCAGTTCAAGCAGATTTAGTGTTATCCCTCAACTCGATCAGCTCGAACTTACAGCACTGTACAGTTCATAAACACAACAGTCAATTTCTAGGCTGAACTGCAAAGTACAGTAATACCTGTAGGCCTCTTTGCGAGTTTTCAGCTGTCATAGAAAGGCAAAGAAGTGAAATTACACTAAAAATCTGACCCTCATAGATAAGATCCCTGACGCACCCGCAGCTCACTTCAGAGCTCCTAATGTAAATATTACACCACAGTTAAATTGTTCCACTACAGTTTAAGTTCAATCGCCTGTATACTGTTGATCTTCCCAACAAGTTCTCATTCTCTTCAGCGGGGTTTACTCAAACCTACCGCAATCTTAGACACCACCTGAATTCGTCTACAATGCCTTATGATGAACGTGCAATGTCGAGACCGGCACATCAGACTTAGCAGAACTACATAAAATTTCTAAACCATGAAAGGATTTCAGCTTATCTCCAAAAAACGTAACCGTTACTGTGCAGCACTTCCCGAACAAAGCAAGTTCTGCTTCGACATGGCTTTTAGCGTAATTTTTATCCGCGACCAGCCCATTCTCCATGCATTTATTCGCCTAACACACTTCTTCTGTGCAGTCCCCCCTAAACAATCAAGACGCGTACACGATCTGGAAGAACTTCATGGACATCTAATGCATAACGTACAAACTTTACGTTGACCAAGCCAAGTCATTTCTCTCGGTTAATTTTAAGACCATTGCCTCCTCTCTCGGCTGCAGCTTCGTACTCATCATTGAGGAAGATCACTAGTAGTTTATATCATAACGTTATCATGATTCTATGAGGCGCATTGCGAACAAGCTCGCATTTGCACCCTACTGCTCCCCTACATCTGATCTTCAAACAAGAAAACTTGGCCCTGTCTCACACTTTCGGACCAGAAGGTATTTTACCCCTACCATTCTGGCATTTGGCGAAAAATCACGATTGTTAATTGGAGAGCACAATGAACTACCGCAGAAGGTTACTAACCATTTGGATCCAATGAAATATTCCAGACAAGAGTACGAAGCAGTCGTATCCCAAATACGTATCCACCTAGCAATGAAAAGTGCTGCCGAGTGAAGGATTACAAAAAGTGACCACCGGCGACGAATTCCTGGTGTACCGCGAGAATAAATAATGGGACAGACCGTACACATTACTCTACAAAGACGGTTATCTATCTTTTGTGCTAGACAGCAAAGGACGAGAGCACCTCTTTCATTACACGATGGTCAAACCCTATAAGACTCCGAGTATGGACATAAAGGATGTACTCAACCCAATTGATGACGACGACGGAAAAGTAATCCAGACTAACGTAATTGAAATTTTCTACGGTGAGTATGATTTACGCTTTGCTGAAAGCAGGCAAAAGGAGTTCGATGTAATTGTGATTTTTTACGTTAACGGTTGAGAAAATATCCTAGAAAGATTGTTACGAGCTGAATGATACAATTTTACATATACAAGAATCATAACGCTTAAAAATAAAATACAAGAAACTAAATCCGGAGACTCTGAAGCTTTATGTGTTTTTTATATTGTTTATAACACAAATTGGCCACTTAAAAAAGTGCCAACTAATCCTACGATCCAAGTTGACTGGATATTTTTACGCATTTTCAGTATTATATAACTATTGCTACAGTCCACGCCAACTACTTTGTAATATGAAGGTTGATGTCCCGCTCTGCATCTTCCCTAGATCCCTGTATCTGCTAGAGTCAAAAAGTTGGTGACAAATTTACTAGGCTCAATAGTAACAGAATTCATAGAGAAATACTCCGCACTGGTAAGCTAAAGTTTATTATCGAAAAGTGAGTTTAAACGGCAGACCGTTGAGTCGTTTCGCTTCTATCATCTGATTTGAAGCGATAAGAGGACAGACGAATATGACTACAAGTAATTTAATGCACCGTGAAGTGCAAGTTGTGTGCATACTGTACTGTAGATACTGAACGCTTTAAACTTCTTTCTTTCTCGACTGTATATGTTCATTTCCGACCGCTTGGTTTAAGTCTGATTAGCGCACAGCGATACACCCGACTCTCTCCCTCTCATATCATCATCACCATTAACACCATCAACTAAAGTCTCAGGACTTTCAAATTTTCCAGTCTCATGAAGAAAGCCAGCGTGTACAGAACAAAGGTATTTATCGCAGTTTTAATTGTCCTCCCTTTCTTATCCTCTTTCGAGCCTTCCGTCCGCTGCTCTGACTTTATTTGGTTAGCCTTCCACCCACAACCTCTCCACTTAATGTTCTCCGGGAGATCCCTGAGATACGCCGAGGTGCGAGGTGCATGCTGTAATGCATGGTAACACTAAAAGCGGCACACTCGACTGCATTACTATATACTTCAACACGCCCCTTCGAGGGTGCCCGCTTTTAGTACATAGTATTCGGCAGCAACGTTCACCATTTCGAAATCATTGGGAACCTGGTTAGGCGAAGGTCAAGTGACCGACATCCGGGCGGAACGGTCTTGAGTTTGAGTCTGGCGGAACGGTGGGCGTCTCTTTGGTGGAGGCTCCTTCACCCTTTTGCATGCTAGTTGTCACAATTCCATAGGCTCCACCGAAATATGGACAATTTGATTGAACAATCAGCAGCATACACTTAAACAAGAAAAGAAACAAATTATCTCGGTAGGCGAACAAAGCGCACGACGTTCAGCATCATCAAAAGCAAAAACATTTCATGAATCTGTCTGGTTTTCAGAAAACATTCAGAACATTTAACAGCAACATCATTTATTCATCGGCTTCACATCAGACGGCAGATCATCAGTAACATCAGCATCGTCATCAAGACCGGTGCGGTACCATCAAGCACCAACAGGGCAAAATCCTTTTCGCAAAAGCTTCGGCAACTGCAATCGTCATTTCAACATGGAAACCACCACTAGGTTCTACTCGACAGCAGCAATCTGCACAACTACGCCGTTACTTCGTATCATTTCCGCCTCGAGCGCAACGCACTCAGCAACAATCCAAAAGCTGCCGATGCGTACGGAACATAAACAAAAGCTCACAACTCCGGCATGAATGGACATCAGCGACATTTTTCCTAAGATCATGATTCAAATTTGAACACATTGAAAGAAACAAAAAAGCGATAAAGTCGGCGAAGGCAATCTTACTGGAGCTGGCTACTGACTAAAGTGCATTGGAAGAGTTCAACGAAAGAAGACTCATGGAAGACAACAACTTGCGAGCGGGAAGAACTTTGGTCAAAGCATCAGCTGCATTTTCTACCGAAGTGAAATGCGTCCACTTAACTGGTCCTGCAGACAACAGTTCACGTACATGATGAAATTTGAGTGATATGTGTTTCTTCCTAGCAGATGTTTGAGCGTTGCGTGCGAGCGACATCGCTGATGTGCTGTCCCCTTGGATTGCTGTCGCTTCCACGATAGAATATTCCTTCCAGGCACATTGGTTGCACACTTCTCAAAATAGGTTTCGAATCCACGTTACGTCTTTCGCGCAAGCCGAGAGCGAAACGTATTCATATTCTGCAGATGAGAGCGCGATGACTGTTTGTCGCTTGCTGCGCCAGAAGACTGGCGTTCCGTTGACGGCGACAACATATCCCGTCGTTGAACTTCTCGTCTTTAGGTCTCCGCCCCAGTCAGCGGCGACGGCAGCGCCGAGAGAAGATGCTGCCAGGGTTGTGGTTGATGGGAAACTCAGACCTACGGTGGCAGTGCCTTTGACGTAGCGCGGCACGCGCTTAAGGAGTTGTAAATGCATCGGATTGGGGTCTTGTAGCTGACGAGCAAGTGAAACAACAGCGAAAGAGAGATCTGGACGCGTGAAGACGGCCAAGTACAGGACTGCTCCGAAAACAGATTGGTCCGTGGCATGGTACGGAGGTGATAACCTTCCTTTGTGTGGAGATGCAGGTAGTAAATTTGCAATAACAGGAAGTGGAGTTCGCACATAATTTGCATCTGATAAGCCATACTGATGCAGTAGTCTGTTTACGTAACCTCCTTGAGTGACTTTGATGCCTGAAGGAGTGCGTACTATCGTCCATCCGATGAAGAACTTGAAGGATCCAAAAAATTTGACATCGAACATGCCTTGCAACCTTCCTTTGATGTTATAAAGCAGCGGTTGATCGTTTGTTGCGAAGGCAAGATCATCCACCACGATTGAGAGGATGATGTACTTGAAGCCGATCTGCAGGAAATACACACGGGCGTCGTTGCGTGAGACTTGGAAGTTCCAGCTGATAAACGTGTTGTGCAAGACACTTCCCCATATGTTTCCGGCTTGCTTCGCACCGTACATAGACCTGAGAAGCTTACACACATGGCCGGGTTTGGCTACTGATCTGTTTGAACCAGCAAGTTGCTCCATGAGCATGGGAACATCAATTTTCCCATACAAGTAGCCATTCGAGATATCATCTCCTTCGAGAATGGTATGAGAACTTGTTGCAAAAGCAATGAGGATACGAATTCTTTCGTGTGCTGCAACGGGGGCGTAAAGGGTATCCGGGTTGAAGTCCAGGCCCGATACTTATTGGCCCCCTCGCAAGACGCAACGAGCCTTGTGAAGGAATTCGTGACCTAAGAGGACCAAAGGTTCCTTACTAAAAACCCATTTGAACTTGATAACATGTAAGTCGGGCATCCGAGGAACTAGTACCCGTGTGCGTCTTCGTATCAGGGCCTCGAGCTCACGATGATTGGCATATGCACAATAAGGGTCTTGACAAGCCTCAGAGAATGAAGAACGGGTATCTTTAGGATCGATAGTTGGGCACCCAAGGTTGGGCTGTGCCTTTTAGATGGCAGATAGACACCATAAAAGGTGTGTTTCAGCATTTTCGTCTTCGAGGGTATCTTCTCGTGCTTCGATTGAATCCATCCGTGAGAGACCTTCAAGCAGTGCGGAGATACTTGGAAGCATGCCTTCATCAACCGTCCTAAAGTCATCTCTTCGGACAGTACGCACCCTGTGTGTTGCCGGTATGACACTCGTACGAGTAGTTCGTCTCCCTGCACACCTTCGAAATTACCAAACTCTTATCTAAGTAGAAATTTCTTCAGAGGTGTTGCGTTTGGTCAGTAGATGAATGCGAAGCCGGGTTGCCCGAAGTTCAGAAGTGTTGCAAAGTTGATGCACAACTGCGCGTTCCATGCCAATATGGGAATGCTGTCCCTCAGCCTTGAAGCGAGCAAGCCGTTTCGCAACCAGTTTGCATGGGACAAAGCTTCTCCCCACAGGGTATTAGGCAATTGACAGCCAAATAGCAGTACCCGTGCACCTGTCCAGTGCTTTTGGAGCAGTGTTTCCACCATAATATCGCTCTGAGGAGCATACAGTGGAGATGGTTTCAGCTGGATACCTTCTTGCTTGCATAAATTCATGACGGCGTTTGATCAGTTTTTCTTCAGATTTATCCAAACGAATTCGTTTGATACGGAAGTCAAACGCGGCGAAAAATGTCTCCGAGAATGACTTGTATGCTTTCAGGTACTGTGCTAATTCACTACAAACTTTCAGCAGGCGAACGTCTGACTTAGACATGTGCTCATCTAGAAAATGTACACCATGCTTCTCTCCGTGGATGGTCTCGATAAAAGGACCACAGATGTGCAGATGGATTTTCTCGAGTGGCTGAAGAGTGAAAGGAGACACTCGGGGGACTAGAGCCCGATGGGCCTTCCCAGTTATACAAGGCACACCTCCAACTGCTTTAGTACTGTAGGGTGAAAGCTCGGTACGTCAGGAAAGATGGTAGACAGCAGTTTGTAACCTTCTGCGCTTGGATGACCCACTTTGGCATGCCAGTTGTGAGCGCTTGATCTTCCCTGAAGACCTCGTGAGGATCCGTGCATAAGTTCACCAACGTTGGCGGCTTTGCTTGGTATCAACGGCATGACATAAAGTCCATTCTCGCATGTCGTCTGGAACACTACTCGCTTTGTTCCTTTCTGTAGAAGAATGCACTGATTGTCCAGGATTCCATGTAATTCTGTGGTGAACAAAACATCAAACAGTTCTACTTGGAGACCGACAGAAAGGATGTTGGACGTAACTCGAGGAGTGTGATAAGCTTCTACTTGAGTTCTCCCATTAATCGGAAGCCATACCTTTCCTTTTCCTTATAAGTTCGTAGTTCCGAAAGCTGCTCGTACGGTTTCAGCTGCGATCTGTTCATATTCAATGAACATAGACTTCGAGTAAAAAGGATTATGAGTTCTACCGGAGTCAATGAGGACTTCATCAACTTTCTTATTTCCAACCGTTGTTATTGAGCTTGGAAAGATTTCAACCATATTTGTTCGATATGGTCTAGGGCCCTGGTCGAAGGGTCGAGGAGGAGGAGGTTAATCTGAGAAAGGATAGAAGTCTTCACCGCTCCTTCGGGGTGCGTGAGAAATTTGAGATTGAAAATGGCAATCTCCGTTCAATGCCACGTCTGTTGGGACCTTGATAATAATGATCGGCTTCGTTTCCACTCCATTGCCTGTGTCTTCTTCCTTGAAGTGGATGATTATACTATTGATCCGGACCTTCATGGTATTCAAGGTTCCGATAACCACCTCCTTGATTATTTCTAGGATATTGAGTCTTGATGATCCTTCCCGACCTTTCATCCGCTTGTTTAACACGACAGACACTAGTGAAGTGCCCCGTTCTGCAACAATAGTGACATGTGGTACCTGATCGTCGACCTCTGCCACCGCCGCTTCTACCTCTTCCTCGAAACTAATTCTCGTTGCTGCGGTTGGAGTGGTTGGCTGCTTATGCCTGCTTCTCATCCTTGACTTCATTTCCACTGTGTAGATTGTGAGTTTTTAATCTTCTCGCAAGCTCAGCAGCAACAGCACCCTTGACGGTGTCGAATGAGGTGTTTGTGGAGTGTGCCACCATGGCAAAAGAAGAGAATGACGGGGAAAGATACCCGATGAGCTTCAAACCCTTGTCTTTTGCAGATATCTCTGCATCGTAGGTGGCCAGGTCACCACATATGCCTAAGAAAAATGAGGCCTTTTTATTCCAGTCTTTATTTTCATCATATATGAGCGGGTCGAAGCGTTGATGAAGGTTTTGAATTGCTTGAGCCGAAGTGGTCGATTAGATTTTGGCTGGCTCTTCCCATAACTCCTTGTCAGTACGGTTTGGTCTCATCAATTATAACTCTTTTCTGGTATAGTGGGTCAGGTCCTAGACTTAACACAATGTTTCTCTTTGCTTACCATGATAACTTCACCCAGTTAATCATGACGGCTTGTCTCACTGACTCGTTCGGCTTCTATGACAATCCAATGAGTTCTGGATCATCCCGGCGGATGTACGCATGAATGCGCTTTTTCCAATGTATGTAGTCCGAGGTCTTATATAATGGTGCTATCTTCGGTAGAGCATTTAAGATCTCCATTTAGCGATGCTACCGTGAAAAAATTCATTGTGTACATAACAAAGGTATTTTTCGCAGTTTTAATTGTCCTCCTTTTCTTATCCTCTTTCGAGCCTTCCGTCCGCTGCACCGACTTCATTAAGTTAGCTTTCAACCCACAACCTCTCCACCTAAGATTCTCCGGGAGATCCTTGAGATACGCCGAGGTGCGAGGTGCGTGCTGTAATGCAAAGTGACACTAAAAGCGGCACACTCGACTGCATTACTGTATACCGCAACACCTCACACACAAAAGCTAAGTTTCGGTAGAATCTACATTCTAGACTTCAAATCTTGACGCTGCAAAACTCTGTCATGCCACTGGTGGCAGGCTGTTTAAAAAAGATGTATGTTGATAGATTTTATCATAAAATAGAAAGGGTTTGGTAGCCTTTTCTTACTTTTTTCCTCATCTTTTGGCAGAGGAAATGCCGTGGAACTATTTATGCTCCTCGGGCACATTTAGGAGCTCAAGGGGGTATATTGATTACTCGCGAGATCAGAGTATGGAATGGGGTCGCGGAACTGCATGAAGAAGCCAAAGTGAAATGTTTGTTCGTTCTTTTTCCTCTCCTTTATTTTAGTGTAGGATACCACCCCTAATAGGTAGTATATAATGCAAGTTAGACTACAGTACAGTGCGACCCCTAATCCTCCAAAACTTCTGGAATGATGTCACTTGTATTGCTAGGGCAATACAGTGACGCGCGAGGTTCGACCATGCACCAGTCAGTACAATACAGTACTGCCATACGGGCTACATATTTCTGATTACATACCCACTTGCCATTTCCGACACAGCACCCGGTCGAAAAGTTCGCCAACCAAATCTGAACTTTCCGTCACGAACCACTACTCCTTTTGCTCCTCAACATCCACTGCAGGTAACAAGCCATTGACGTATAGAATATTTTCTATAGAATAGAATATTTTCACGAAGTGTCCCGGAAACTTGTGCACCCCATTTCTGTCACCTGTGAAAAATGTTTCCCCAAAAAATTTTAAAACGTCATATTTTCAAAACTTGAAACGTTCCCAAATAAGGAGGGCCTAACAACTAAGGCAATTAAAACCTGCGTGACAACTTGAGATGTGCATAACTGAACCAATAGTTTCGTAGAACGGGCACTACATTTGTACACTAGGCATTTCAGAATAGGCTCGCACTCAGCAGGATGCTGCAGTGCTGTAGTTGTACTGTAATAGCCGCGTCCGGCTAGCAATTCCTAAGAAAGCACTTTATGTCAATACTGTATTTTTTTACAAGTTCGCATTTGTCTATTTGAATAGACTGTAGCTGTCAGCAATTTACTGTACTGTGAGAATTTTGAAAATAATTTAACAAATTTTGCTGCCTTTAACCATAGATTTGGCTCGGTTTTTCGGCAACTTAATGTACCAAGCCATGTATCTTAGCATACAAAGGCATGTTTTCTGAGAGGGGCGTTACTGTGACCGATTTGCCACCACGGTCCCCAGACCTTAATCCCATCGATAATCTACGTAGTATACTAGCGCGTGCTTTTACAGTAATAGGAGGCAGTTTTCGACAGGTTCCGCTTTAAAAGTTGCAATTGTCCTAAGAGCCGGGACAAGGAGGAAGGTGGGAAGACGAGGATTAGCCGTTTCTTTAGCTCAGTTCTAGATTGAGTAAGGAAAATGAGGAAATAAGGGGACGAATGGTAGTTGGAATAATTTAGTCGCGAGACAGCCTGAGGGGGGAGGGCCGCCTAGGTAGAAAGGGCAGCAAGAGCATATCTCAGGGTCCTCGGGATGCCCCCGGTAGCTCTCCATTTATCTATTCCCGGGAGAATTCGAAGGCTCATGTCACCTAGGAAATAAATAAACAGTAGATAATTTTGGGATTATTCAGTGTCGGTGAATAAAAGCAACAATTCCAACACTCTACATACACCCCTTTGCCCAAAATTCCTGGATTCCGTGGAAGACGGGGTCGACCCAGGAGCACACCCTGCATTTTGAATTGCACTCCAGTTGCTGGAAAACTTTCCATCGCCTGTACGGCGAACCCCCACCGGACACGACTCATATCGAAAGAAGTCCCTGATCCTTAAATTATTAACTTCTCCACAGTATCCCATCTACTCCTTCAAGCTGTCTCTTTATCAATAGCCCCTCTCTTGTAGTTACATACATCCTTCGCACATACTAAACTCCGTTTTCATCTAACACACCGTTCACATCTCTCTCCTTCTGCCGTCTACCCTTTATCATCCTTCACTTCCCTTTCACTCGCGATCCTTCTCATCCAACTCCCTTGACCTGTGATGCAAAACCAAAAGACTCCCACAACCAACATTAAATCTCCCAATGCGTGCGTGCTGTGGCACCTGCAACCTGCAGAGTGCCAATGCAAGGGTACGTGTGGCGTACGGCGTGTGTGGGAAGGAGTTTCGGTTGTGGTGCAGGGTTCGGCGAAGTCTGTGGAAGCTTTGCGTACAAGTGTGAAGAAGCACGAGGAAGTGACTATGGAGATGATGATTGATGGAGCTTGAGTGGCAAAGAGAGCGACGGAGTTTGGCGTAAGGGTTGAAAGACTACCAAGTGAACGCATTCAGTAGCTGGCTTGAGCAGCAATAGGGGCGCGCATATACTTTTAAGGATATTCGGCGGCTCAGGAAACTTTAAGTTAAGCTGCAGGGCAGTTGCGAGTTGTAAAAAAGTCCGAGGAAGGTGAAGAGGTTGATATTCAGCTCCAATAAGCATGAAGTTTATGTGAAGGGAAGATAAAATAACCCCAACTGGTAATGCGGTTTGAAGAAGACATTTTGGCCAGTAGAACTCTTCAATCTCGAAGCGCAAATTGTATACGTCGTTGAGGAGCTGGGAATTCAGATAACAAGTGAAGTAGAAAAGAGAAGCGAGCTTATCTCAACTATGAACCTTGGGCAACTGAATCAAGGCCTTAATCATCTAAAATAGTACTTGGAATATCTTGATGAGCACAACAAAACTCACGAAGACTTATTTATGACCCAAGCCGGTCTTATAGCAAGAAATAATGGTAAAGATACTATTCTTTTCCTCAAAAAGAAAGAACTAGTATTCTGCTTTTCGGAGCATGATAATTGCTTGGGCGCGGCATTAGATAAAGACATTTTTGAACTTGTTGGCGATAAAGCTCCTGAATGGGGGTTTAATCCTTGGAAGACGTCTTGTTGATGTAAAGCGATGGATAAAAACTCTTTAAGAGCGCTACTGTCTAAAGAAGAAATACCAACCGGTGCCCGCAGAGTTAACATCATGACTTAAGTGTTTGAAGAGATATTTTTCTTGTGCAGATCGTTGTATTTGATCGATATAACAAATTATGTCAATATTCATTCGTTGTTGACGCAAGGAAAGGTTTGATAATCTCCATTGCAGAGCGGTTTGCGTTGAAGATGGAATAAAGGCGCTGAAGTCCTGCGCTGGGGATGACTTTTTGCTAGACATGGGCATGAATTTTCGCTCTTTGCAAGCGAAGAATGTTGAAAAGGAAATAAGAACAGGAAAATACCGGTATCTATAAAACGTGCATGAAAAAGGCGCCTTTAGGAGAAAAAGAGAGTAGGAAGAAAGACCGAAGGAAGATATAAGTATCTGATGAAAATTACAGTTTATCATGAATCAAATCTGTTCCTACTGGTTGATTTCTTTCTTATGTGCTTTGCGTGCCCAAGTATGTCTAGATCAAGAAGAATAGATAAAATGAATTTATTAAGCTTTCGAAACGTCACATTTTTCCGCGTTAGGAGGGCCTCACCAAGGTTCAGTTGACCATTAATCAATTTCGGGGTCCATGCATGATTCCTTCTTAGAGATCACAGAGCAATCATACAGTAGAGAGTGGAACTGATCACTAAGGAAAACTGAGCAACAGGAAAAGCTAGGGAAATAAATCAGATCGAAAAGGAGAGGTCGATGGACTTAATGATGGTCAAAGATGGACTAAAGAAAGAATACTACAACTTTGATGCCGGTTAGTGGTATGATAAAGCTAGTAAATCAAACAACAATAGATCTACCAAATTGACTATGAGGTGTCATTGCACACGCCTGATTTTGAAAGGGAGTGCGAGAACTCCTTAGGCGATCGTAGCAGGGAAGGAGCGATTGTGGGGTATATACTTATTCTTCAAGATTGAGGATGAGTTAATTACACACTAAGAGAATAAGATACAGATTATTGGGACTATTAAGGGCCTCTACAAGATTTTTACAGGAATTGAAGTTGCACCTGTTGGTCATGGAGATTGGAAGGACCTTTTGTTCTACGTCAGTTACATAGAGAGGGAAAAAAGGTCTGTACGAATTCAGCACGGTCCTTGCCTGTGTTTCTACAGAACTTAAAATGGTATCAATGGTTTTTCTGGCACACACTCTGTAGATACAGTAATGTAGTGGTCTTAAGGTGCTTTTGAACACCTCAAGAACGTGAAGCAAGCAGGATCGTTAGTGCGATCGATGCATCTGAAGTTTAAGTTCCACAAAACCCTGAAACGGAAGCAATTAGTCTTCTGCGACTGGATGAAGCCTTAATAGACTGTCCGTTCTTGAGAAAGTCACCGTAACGGTTACAATTGCCAGATAACGCGGTTGCTTCGTTGAATATTTCGTATATATCGACGCTAACCGCATTTTATCTTGTACTCCGAGGAAAACTCCACAATGAAGCTCAGCTCGGAATCGTTGAAGTTGTGCGATGGACCTGAGTCTCAACAGATATGAGTGGCTGAGGTGTTAAAGGTGGTAGTCATAAGTAAAAGATTTTCTTCAATTCATTTCTTTTGAGCGGATAATCCAATGATATAGTTGTATTTTATAGCTGCCCAATAAAGAAGAAATTTCTGCTGAATGCTCTAATCATGTATTTTTGTGAGAAACCGGGAACTTTTTGACTACTTCGCAGGGGTCAAATATCTGATATTACTCGGTCACGGAATACTTCTCATGTGGCTACAACATCAAGTACTATTCGCTTATCAAAGTTCACTAGGCTTTGACATGGCGTGAAATAGGCTTTTTCCGTCGGTGAGGAGCTGGAATTGGATGGCCCTCTTCACATTATATGCTATTCTCCGGAGATTGAAATGGAGATATCTAACATATCAAAAAAGTAAATTAAACCCTTTGTCATTTTATACCTTATTACGAGCCTGTATTTGTAATATTTGAGGAAGATAGGGTTTATTGTGTCTGTAGCGTCTGCGACAAAATTTATGTGTCCGAATTGAGACGTGAGGTCTTAGTTTTTGGCAAAATAAGAGCCTGAAAATGCAATTACCTTTAGTTTATTCACGTTCTTTTTTGTAATTTTGAGGCGGAATCGGTTATCGACTACAAACTTGATTATCATTCAAACTCCTCTCAATAGCAAGGATATATTCGGGTCGAAAATTTGTTCTTAATCCTGCGCTAGCTGCCCGATTTTGAGGGAGGAGTCAGGCCTTGAGTTCGCTACCCAAGCCAAACGCATGCGCTTGGATCTACAACTTTTTGAAAGGGACTTTCGGGGGGACTTTAAGCATTCCGACTTGCGTAGTTTGGATATTTGGTCGACGGGGAAGTTTTCATTACTCCTGAGTAAGGACGAAGACGGTGATATTGGAAGGTAGCGCAGATTCTGCTTTCATTTCGAATTATCTTTTCGTCGCTTACAAGAGCGCACGAAATTCTCCACTGTTTCAACGGAGAAAGTCTCCAACATAGCTTCCACTGGGGCCATTTAGAACGCAGTTCTAAGCCAAGGGTAGAGTGCAGGATCTAAATGAAGAGTCTCTTTTTGATATCTTCGAGGTGGTGCTTATTACGTACTGTATGTCATAAGTCTCCCGCATTGCCTAGCCCGTATAAAAGGCGAAGTAGTTTCAAGCACTGGACCAGCTCTAATTCAAATTCCGTTACAGGGTTCTCTATGTACACGTTTGTAGAAAAAGGTTCTGAGGATTTAAATACGCTTTTTGTGATATTGGCTGTCAAAATATAGACGCCAAAGGTAACCTTGAGTGCTAAAAGGAGTGTGACACACTGAGCGTCTAGTATAGAGGAGTTTTATACCAAAACATTTTCATTTTTCGCGATTTCCTCCAATAGCACAGCGAGGCTTTTATTTGACTTGGCCATATATAGAGGGGCTTGATCGAAAATACAAAACAGCTGGCCAACACGTTACCATCTGGTGATGTTTTTTCTCTTAGTATTGCCTTGAATGCTCAGAGCAAAGATTTTATCTCCAATTTTCTTAGACTCGCTCATTCCTTGGCATTTCGCTCCCTCGTCATTCTCATCCAATGCCTCCGTGGCCAATGTTCATTTTTCGTTTGGATACTTAAATTGGGAACATTTTTCTCCAAGCTAAGCAAGAAATTTAAAAGAGAGCTCCTCCGGGGTGAGTTTGTGTTGAACTTGGGAAATTTTCAATGGGTTTGTCACCGTCGGACTCTCGCATATTGTTGAGTTTCTCAGAAAGACCTTTGCCTGAGACATTTTAGGATCCAGTGATTTCTCTTAATCGATAAGAAAAATATTTTCTCTCACAAGAACAGTACTTTTCTTCCAGTCTGGTACGACTTTTCATTCGCAGATGTACTTCACGTTGCAATAGCTTGCGTATTTTAAGCCCGTCCATTTGGATTGCCATCCCTTTACCCGCCGCACAAGCAATCTTACTTCATTACTGTATTTTAGATCGGACAGGGCGGGGCAGGATAGTGACGGAGAGTAGGTGAAATTCACCAGGGACAGGGGCAGAGGGGAACAAGGCCTTCGGGTCCGATAGTTTTGTTCATGGGTTCAATTGATCGCACCATTAAAGTTTCCCTTTCCGCGGTGGTCTGAATTTTCACAATCTTCTATACGTACGACGTAAGGGCTCATGTTAATGACTTAAGCGCTTACGTTCACAATCAGTTAGTCCCATACTAGAGTTCAATTCTACTCTAGTTTGATTGACTTGGGTATCTAGGAGTAAAAAATAACCAACATCTTGGTAAGACGCATCCGCAAACCTAAAACTATTACGGAAAGGGCGTATTTTTCGGTTTCGAACTCCGAATGTAGTGAATACTCATTTGAGTTCTTTGCGGTCATTAAAATATTTTGGGAGCACCAATGTCGCAAAGGAAACTCAAAGAGCGAGTTTGAGACCCATAATTTCTTTCTTCATTTTTGAAACGTAGAAATATTCATGAAGATTTCTGATTCTTCGTCAGACTATGGTGGCATGATTTGTTGATGGCAACGAGGTTCCTCTATAATTTCCCACCGTCCAGACGAAAATACGAAGCAGAGCGGACAGACTCACTCATTATAGCAGAGATATGAGTTAAAAGTATGTTGTGCTCTGTGTCTTCAATCCGATTCTCATCGAGAGAGCTTTAAACGTCCCGAGTAGGCTCAGTTTCATAGACGAATTGCGAGTGCAATTTTTTTCAATCTTTGTTTTCATTCCACGAGTTTTGTACGTCAATAGGACCACTTTCGTGCTTTACTGAAGAAGCTTCTTCACCTGTTATGAAATCCGCTAGAAATTTTCTAGATGAATCCACGTCACTAATTCGGCGGCGGACATGCGCTTCTATTCTGTGGGACTCAGGGCACAAATATGTTATTGTTCCAGTTCTTAGATACACATTTTTGGCATTCGTTGCGCTTACGGGACATTTCGAATAAACGGTCGGGTCGATGGCTTCGATTTTCTCCATTCGATCCGTGTATAAACTTTTAATGCCTACTTTTCCTCTATTTATGGCCGTGCCGAATCAATTTTTGCGAGCATATCGTCATGTTTTTCCATTTAAAAGGTCCAAGTAGCGCAGTTTCTGGTTCCAGCAAGAAGTTGAATCTGTTGAAGTTTTTGAGTGTACTCGTGAAGAGTCGTCACAGACTGCTTGAAAGATTATCTTTGTGAAAATCATGTTCTGAATGGATATACGGGACCACTCTTGAAACTCTGTTACGGCTTTTCTTAGTTAATCCACCTTATGAGCTTTTGTACGAAAAGCCCAAGGATATTGGGGAACAAGCTCATTGATGTGGGAAACCAGTTTCGTTAGACCTTCGGATACATCAGAGCTTCTATTTTACTGCATAAAAAATCTCAAAAGAATTGTCCTAAAATTTCTTTGATTTGTAGCAATCTAGCATCGGATAAGTATTCACTCATCTTGATTTTTACGATCTCGCCTCAATTTATATATCGTTATAGTTCTCGAAATAAAACTTGTGCACCACATCATCGAGAGCGTGAACGAAGTAATCAGCCTTCTGAGGTCCAAATAGAGGGTATTGACGGGCTCAACTGCCACAGAGCTTTAGAGCTTCGGAAAAATCTTCGCGCAAGTCTCTGTAGAACTTTCAATTCTTAAACTTATGCTGAACATAGATGGCGTTGCGCATGTGTTCGTGCCCTTGGTTGTTGCGCGAACTACGGGACGCTCTCAATAGAAGGGAACAATTTGCTCCTCCTAGTTCCAGGTATTCCCGAAATTCTTGATCTCTTAACCACCACAGTCAGTAAGAGCTCTGGTACAATTTGATTGAAGCTGAGACTCACACTTTTGCATTTGCGACAAAATTCAGGTCTTAGTACCTTCCCTGTTGGGTCCGTGAAAAAAGAGAATTTCCAATATTCAACCGAGGATTTTGATAGACTCTCTTATTTTTGAATGTGTCAACAATATTTCTCACGTGGCTCAAGTCAACCCACACAAATACAGAAGACTGCACTAATGACTTTTAAATCCTTTTCTTCTATCGTGTGTCTTCTGCGGTCAAAATTTCCAAATCTGTGATGATGTTATGAAAATTTTAAATAAAAGTTCGATTTGAACCAATAAAGAAGAAGTTTAAAGCGTTCAGTATCTACTGGGGACTGCGCACGCCCTAACTATACGGTTAAGATGTAACCGGATGTACTTCGTCGTCCATGCGCATCAGAAAAGATCGGCATGACGAAAAAGGTCTCACTAAAGACCTAGTTTGGAGAAATCAGCTGTTTTTTGAGGAAATACTCAACAATTTTCGCGTCAAAGTGCGTAAAAGAGACTTTTGAGCTTGATCCAACAGGGCCCGACGGTGGCGAGAGAAATTATAAAGTAGACTTTGTAGCATTCAAGATGGAAAGAGACTGCTCATCGCAAGTCGAAGAATTCTTAATTTTCTTCTGGATCTTGTCAATGGTGAACTTGAACTTTGAGCAACAAACGGGCGCCAATTTTTGAGGAATAAACTGGATTGATTCGATCGATATACTTCAGCCCTGCATGGTTTAATCGGGAAGATGCGAGGTGACAGTTAGCATAGTGCGCCATAGCTGAGAGGTAGGAGTAGCGTAGGGTAGAGAAAAGGATAAAAAATATTTTATTGAAGAGAAGGGGCCAGGGCCGAACACCTCGACAGGAAAACGGATAGGTTATTGTATGTCGACGCTGCTGATTAATTCTCGTGTTTGGTCGGGAGAGGAAGAGAAGCAGGGTTGCACACCTCTTAAACTGCAGGGGCAGTTACGGTAACGTCGCTTACAGTAACTAGAAATAATGTCCACTGTCATTAGAATTTCATGTTGTACAGTGCATACTGTACAAACGGTCGTGTCCAATCGCGGGCCACGTCTACGGTGACTTGGCGACTGTGATGACTTGTGCCGTATTTGACAGGTGGCAGTACTGGCGTATAGTGCTACCGGTAATACAGTAATTATCGAGCTTTTACCACTCCTATATTCCCATGCAGACGGCTATATAAGGCAGAGCTCTCCGCCCGATCGGGACGATAGGAGGGACAACAGAGATATATGGAAAATGGTCAATCGGACTAACTGCCTACCTGCGTGTAAACTATCTACGGCGATCGGCCTAATTAAAAATATGGGACTGCAACTGCATCCCGGGGGCTTTTGAACCCGTTCAATGTGC
Source organism: Kappaphycus alvarezii (assembly GCA_002205965.3). Taxonomy (NCBI): domain Eukaryota; phylum Rhodophyta; class Florideophyceae; order Gigartinales; family Solieriaceae; genus Kappaphycus; species Kappaphycus alvarezii. Next base: position 90,916 of record NADL03000093.1, on the reverse strand, counting down.
TCCCCTTTCTCGCTCCCCCTCGCTGGCAATACTCATACTACACTTCACCCATTTCCTGAAACTGTCTTTGTTTAAGGGTCGTTCTATAAGTCTTTGAGACGTGAAACATTGGAAATAGAAATTGACAAATTATCGTACCACTTTTCAATGTTTCAACACAGAAATCCATTCTATAGCTCTTCAGAAAAATCCACTCTTTCATTATTGAATGAATTGGACTGGGTGGAATGGGTGGAGTGGAAACAGGGTGTAAGGTACTGTAATCTCTCTGTCGTTCTCCCCAGAGTCACGGGAAAAGAGATAATTCGATGTGGAATGTGTTGGAATTCGTCTCGTTTCACATTTCGAGGTGTGGCTGGGAATTTTTGGAATTTCCGATCATGCTTTGAAATGCTAAAACGATCTGAACTAAACGTGTCCAGCTGGTCTTGTTTGATTGAGATTTGATTTTTCACTTTTTCATTGTTTGTTTCACGTTTCAAAAAATTATCGAACGCCCCTAAGCGTGGATAAGATGAAGTACTGCATAAGTAGTGTCTTTTTATCGAAATTACTATCTGCATTCTGTAGAACCTTCAGAAGGGCAGTACTGAGCAAATGGAATGCAGCATTCTGGATTTCATTTCATCTTGAATCCCTTACGGAGAGTTCGCCGGTATTTCTTAGACACGTAAGCGTCGCCGCGCACTCCTTAACCGATGGGCATTGGTTGACACTAAAAATACCATCCTGGTTTTGCACCCACACCACAAAAGAGTGCATCACCTTCCACAGCTATGAAAATTACCATACGGAAAAGCGAAAGGTCCTCCCGTCCGACCATAAAGACTCTCCAATCGTTCAGCCGACTCCAGTCCTGTCACGCACATCTCGGATCGAAAAAGATTCTCAGGTCGCGTTTACCTTCTCAATTACGGTCACATAGCATGAGCGTCAAACAAACAGGGCATACAAACGCCCTCATCTTAGGGGGGCCTGTTTAATCTCAACAACCACAGCCGTCCAAATTACCAAATGGTACCGCCGCATCTTGATCTGCATGGATACGCCTTCACTGACGCCTATGGAGGTCTTTATCGACAACCTATGGGGCACGAAAGTTTCCATAGACCGCCCTGGAACCAAGTGGCGCAAGAAAATAGATGTCAAGCATGAGTGGCTCCAAGAATTCGGCAGTCAAGGACACATTCGCCTATATCGCGTTGCTGCATACTTCGCGCTCGCCGAACTACATTATTTACCAAGTAACTCTCCAAGCCGCTGTGCAACGCCCGCAAGGAACATATGCAAGTAGCGTGAGTACGCGCTCATAGTCAGTATCACGCGACCAAGGTACGAGGCATTTCATCAGAACCCTGTTTCAGCAGGGATGTTCTACGTAATTTTAGCTCTGAGTACCACGCAGCGCAGTCCGCCTGCTTCGAGCACTCATCAAAATTCATTAGATCTCTAAGTCAGTAACTTAGTGATTACGAGTTTTCAATGGTTACAACTGAAATGATGCAGTCATGTTGCAAAAGTCTGGGGAGGTCAGGTAAATGATTGTGTATATACGCAAAGACCTACTTTTTACTCAATGTGAAAAGAAAAAACAGACCACACCGGTGTAGAAAATGAGATTACACACTAACAGCTTACTCATCAAGCATATCCAACATTGCCGCGCCTCCACTCTCCGAAGCAGACCTACAGTCTCTGAGCTCAGCATTCATCCGCGCCTTTCTCCTCGTACGCTACCTCTCCTGGGAGAGCCGGCGTTTCTCAGCCTTTCTCACACCAATCTCTAACAATTGTTTTTAAAATCCTTGCGCAGGATCTGTCCTCATCCCTGAGAGGATGCCATTTGACATCAAAAATTTGTGAGTGCTAAACAAAGCCTGCAAACAACATCATAGTTCCTCTCGTCCCAACGCCAGCGGTGGCTCATAATAGCCCATATAATGAACATCCTTCCAAAGTAATTCTCAACAACAATACGATCTGAACGTATTTCTCGATTGACCCGAATTACGTCCAAAGATAGCTCCCTACCCTTCGGTTTCTTCTTCGAATGTATGGCATGGCAATATTCTGTAGCATTCGAATACCCTTTGCCCATCACTACTGCCCATTGATGCGGATACGAACCAGCCAACAAGCCAACATCAGCAATCTACGTTGCTTCACTCTCAGTTTTGGCGAGAGCATTCTCACGAAACCATAAATTCTTACGGAACATTTCAAAATCGGAAACCGTCCCAGGGCATGCTTCGTGCACCCAAATGAAACCCCGTTAGGTAAAACAGAACCTCTGTTTTGTAACCGTAAAGCGTGTGTTTGTTGCTGAAGTAATGTTTGGCCTCCTCATGATTTCTGGTAGGGAGGTTTTTGTTGTGAAACGTGACGTCCGTGGCATACAATGCAAAATTATAATTGCGAAATTTTTCGTTCTTCTTAATGATATGCGTCATGGTTGCATTTTGCTCGGGATTCGAAAAGGCTGTCTTACATAGCACTGGCTTGATCTTCTCGATAAACGTCAGAATCATTCTCTTATATTTAGGCACTTTAATTCCAAACATCCTACCGTTTTTTTTCCATCCCTTCGCTTTTTTAAGAGTCATGAAAAGGGTATCCTAAACAGTATGCCGAGAATTTCGACCTCTCCCGACATTCCAATTCTTTGCCAAATGCGGCTCCACAAGGCCCCAAACAGCCTCCATCTCAGGGATTGAAAAATTAGTCATCTCCACGGAAACAACTGTCCTACCTTGCTCAAGAAAATTGTCAATAACTGGTGACCACTTTCGCCGTTGTCTGATTCTGACTCGGTTTCCTGAGAGTCGACGACAAATTCTTTGAGTGCCGCTTCGCGATCGGCTTGGCATTCCGCAACTACTCGAAGGACATTCATTACCAGCGGCAATTTCTCCATTGTTGTGTTGTTGTGCTCTCCCAAATTTCCAGAAGCCCAGACAGCGGACTTGTTCGAACTGCTACGATCATCTTTATTTTACTAGACTACTATGAAAGCAAGCAGCTTGTAGATTTACGCCATTTTGGCGCGACTCTACAAGTCCTCCAGGGATTTCCCGCGTTAAATACAGTCAACAGCCTCCTGAGGCCTTAGGATCGATGGACGACGCTGGAGAACCCAGGAAGAAGGAATTGACTTTGCAATTTCGGCGAGAAAGGGGAGGAGATGCAGGAATTACATATAAGAGCCAGTAATCTCAGAAATAACTCGGTATCACTGGGAGAGCCTTATTGTTTGCACAAACACTCAATCATTTTGTGGTTTACGCCGTGGCAAATGGCGAGCATTTGAATTTATTGATTAAAATCTCCTCCATGGCATCCCTAGTTTTCAGTTGATCACTCAAATTATTTGGTTATGTCTTAGTCGATTTGTACATGACAGGGTGAGTATGAGTGAGGCATATAAATGCACTAAGGGTCTATTAGGAGAGGAACTTTAATGCATTCAGTACCTACTCGGGACTGCGCACGTCCTAACTATACGGCTAAGATCGAACCGGATTACCTCGTCGTCCATGCGCATCGGGGCTCGTGACAGGATAGCTTGAGCAGTTGATGACCAGAGAGTGCAACTCAGTCGCTGGAAGATACGGCGGCGGATAACTCCAGGTGTCGAGTGACACTTGGACGCAATCCGCGGAACTAACTCCTCGATAAACGCAATTGTACCAGGGGAAGGGGCACCGAGGGAATCAAACGCCAGAGGTCGAAACGTGAAGTTCGGCGTGTAGGGCGCAAAAGATGGGCCAGTTGAGGGAGCGGGGAGGCGTCGGGCGATGTTGCGTTCCAGAGTTGTAAACTTGTCGCGAGCCGCCAGTTCAGCAGCGCCAGCGGCAGCCTGCGTCGCCTTGGTGCGAACTGCGGCCTTGAACGGTGAGACGACAGTGATGTCACACGCAATAGGGCGCAACGTTGCGCCTTCCGGGGTTGGGGGGGTTGTACCAGGATATCGGCGGGCCGGAGCTCAGTGCCCGGGACGAGGAACGTAACCTCGTGCCGAGTATCCAGACACGAGGCGCGGGAAACGTGTGTCGCAAACGCATTACAGAGCGTTTGCGCGTTGACGACGGCCGAAACCAGGGCACCAGAGGTCGGCGGCGTGATCCCCGAGGGTGTCCAAGGGGTGGTCACAGTGGTGGCAGTTGAGGGGCATGGAGTCATCATACACTGGCAGCCCGAGGTGACGGCGGAGCATGGTCTGCCAGTGTGTTGTGGGCAACTTCGTAGCTGCCGCGGGGTGGGCGAAGATAAACGCCGCAGAGGGGCTGCGGCGGAGCGCTAAGCCACGGATGCGTTGCCGAATGTCGGCGTCGCTATGGGCGGTCGGGCTGGGGGCATTCGCCCAGGATTTGTCGTGCCAATGTACTCTTGCCCGCGCCTCTTGCTGCACCCGTTTGAGAAGGGTTAGAGAGTCGGTGGGTGAAGCAGCTAGAGTTGGAGGGTCAAGGGTCGAGAGGTCGACTATCCCGGGTATGAACAGGGCGAAACGGCGGAGAGAAGGCCCAGCCTGACGGAGGAGGAAGGACCGGTCGCCGCGGTCGGCCAGAAGCTAGTGCACAAGCACAGGGCGTAGTGTATGCGGAAGTCCGCTGCCGTGCGGGCGCAAGATCGATGATGCTGGCGGCAGCAGCGCCGTGGAGGCACGAGGCGATGCTTTCGAAGCCCCGACCTCCGAGGTGCATAGGGAGGCAGACTTGGTCCCAGGCTGGGTCCGTGAGTGCGATGCCGTGTAACTTTTCATATGATGACCGTTGAAGACCATCAAATTCTTCAGCGGCGGACTCAGCTAAGCGCGGATCTCAAAGCTTGAATGCATGCGATAGGAGAAAAAAATGAAGACCCGCTTATACCAGAAACTAAGCTACGCAATTCGGTCCATAAGCGCGGCGTCAGTAACACTGTACGTCGTCCCCCGCAACACGCATAAGTTAGTCACCCTATTCAAAATTAATTTTGTAGCGACTTCAGTGTTGCACATACAGTACATATGTATTACAGTGATAAAGACATGCAGAGGCACAGATCCGGTGCATGTGGAACCGGGCGCGGGCGTCGCGGACCAGCAGGAGGCGGTCCAGGGTGCGGCGGCACTGAGCGATCTTGGACCGGAGAAAACTCTCCGTGAACGTCTTGTTGCCGATGGGGGCCCCTAAGAGCGGAAAGCCGTCCCGCGAGCATTCTGCGAGAGGGAATTCCGCTAAGAGGGCTGCTTGATCCGGAGGCATGACGTGAGGCATGAGTGCCAACTACACAACACTAGACAGATTACAGTGAGTGCTGTACAGTAATTGTCTGCAAAGGCGTGCCAGGGGAAATTTTTGGGTTATTTTAATGCATGGAAGATGTAGTCGATTATACCCACGAGGCTAATACGTTATGCGGGGTTTACGTGCCAGGGTGATCAGCCCCACTGCACATGACCGATGTGGTCCACACAGTTTTCATTTTTCATTTCATTTCATTTCGTTAGCTCTTAACTGAATAGTTGGTCAGTCGCTGTAAACTCAAGATAAGTAAAGAGTAAAGATTCATTCATCATTGGAAGGCACAAGCGAGCATTGACAAAGGACTATGGTAAATGGGGGGAAAATTGGGGTGTTTTAATGATTGAAAAGTAGGTTAGCCTATGTTCCAAAATGCATCAAATAAATGGTATGGCTATGGTAAATTGTTGCGTGGAGAATGGAAGAAATTGCTCCACATACCCGTAGCTCCGATGCGCCTCATGGGAAGCTTTCGAGCAGTTGGCTTTCTTTCCACTCCTTTCGTTCTGTAAGCAATGACTTTGAATACAGAAATCTAAAATGGCTAGGGCGGTATCAAAAAGAGGCGTGTTGTATGCGCGTACTTAACTGCAGTGTATTGAGGAAAGTACCGTAATGAAAACAAGAAATTCCTTTACAGTATGAGGCATCCACATGTGTCATGACCGTTTGGAATTTTATAGAACATGAAGCAAAGATGATTACACATTTGGAATGGACACTTGATACAGTACTGTACTGTACCGTACAGTACAGTAATGTTATTTGTTCGGTACTGCAGCCAGAGCTACAGTAAATTCAGTATTTACAGTAATTGAAACCTCGGCACAGCGCAAGAATTACACTTCACAGATTATTAAATACAGGGAGGGAGAAAAAACTGTACTGTACTGTACAGTAAATTGCTTTCGCAGAAACGGCAAAATTGTTCCACCGTTGTCAATGAGTCTGCAAGGAGTTTCTTGGCCAGCAAAGCCTAAGAACAGGCAACATCATTGGCTCGTTTTCGAATCAACATTCCTTATCACGAAATCCCTGCCTCTTCTCAGACCACCTGGCAATTTCTGCACTCAAACACCATTCACGGTTACCCGAAACGAAAACTGTTAGTCTCGCACGTTCATCGAAAGTCTCAAAAACACCCTACACGTGAATACCATTTCCCCTTGACCTCGAAACCGCACACCGTCGCACACCGTGCGCCGCTATCCTGACTCGGAAAAAAGACGGCGAAAAGGTCAACCCTACAAAGTCACCACATCCTGCATCTCCACCGCACTGCAACGCAAATTTCCCTCAAGCCTCCCCCGGTCTCTCGCGTCTTCTTCATCGCGAAACCTCCATCCTCACACCGCTCTCATCCCACATACCACCAGATAGCATCCATCTGCACGTGTTTTGTGTCGGTCATGGGCACCTACGAGAAGCTCCCGCTCTCGCACGCTCCAAAAGAGCAGCTTGGAATCGCGGACACGGCCGTTGACCGCGAGCTCACCTCTCTTGAAGAAGAGGAAACACTTGCATGCCTCGAGATGGTATCCACTCAAGACCCGCTCAGAAAGCTGTTTTCCCCCTCGGACCCTTTGCCTGCAATCCGTCCCCCGTGCTACCGGGTCTTCCATCGCCCTCTACTCACGCCTACGAAAAAGGTGTTGCCGATGTTTCCGTCGACTCGCCGTCTTATCCAAAGGCCCCGCCCCCGACCCCGCAAGCTGACTCGGATTGTGTGGCGAAACCGGAAATCCTGCTTCGCGGAACAATGCTGAAAAAGCAATGGCCAGCGCTGCATTGAAAACAGTGCAAGGTGCTCGAAGGCTTGCTGAAAAGGTTAAGCTTATTGATTACACCTTGAACGCTATCCAGATGCGTATGGAAAATGATCGCATGTTAAGCGGGTTGTTGCCTAGGCTCAGTCGCGATGTCGCCGAGAAGGCTCTTACTAAGTTTTACAAGAGTCGCAGTGAGGACTACAGGGGAACGCTCGCCGGCCACAGTGCTGTTGAAGATGCCCTTGCATCGGAGGCCAGACAGCTGCATGATGCGGTCAACAGGGATAGAATCAGTGGCGCTCTGCCAGTCCATGCGGTGTGGACTTGGTACAACGGATGGAGGATATCGAAATCGAGAGCTCTCGTGAAAGACAACGGGAGTTGGGTATAGTTGATGCGAATTGGTAGAGTCGACCGCGACATGGCCAGCGGTGTGGACAAGAACATGTCGGAAAGTTCTCTCAAACAGTTGAGTCATACCAAGGAGAGGTACACCCAGCTTTGGAGATTGCACGTTGAAAACCAGCGGCACAAGGAGCAACAGTTGAAGGAGCAACGTGAGGGAGCAGCAATTGATGGAGCAGCAGCAAAGGGTACAGCAGTTGGAGGAACAGCATGTGAGGGACCAGCAGCTCCATGCACACCCACTGAAAGGCCATCGCATGCAATCAGATGACCCTCTGAGCAAAGCTTCAGATCCATGAACTACAAGAGCCAAGACAAGGTGAGTTTCAAGAACGAGAGTTGGCACGCAGAATGTCCACAGGTGACCGCCCGCACATGCCCATAAAGGCGATAGCCGGTCTCTTGGGGTATTGGAAAATGGTGCGAGAATGGCGGCTGTTGGAGGTGGAGCTGGAACATATCCGGTTTCGAGGGAACCAATCGTATCGTCAGGCCATTATGCGGATCCTGCTTCCAATTTCGCCAGGCCTGGCACCTCCGCAGGGCATTTTGTGAGAGGTGGTTCAAGTGTCCTGCAACCTGGCGCTGTCATGGCGCAGCCGGCGCCGCGGAGTAGCTGATAGAATGACTGCAACGCCCGCGTCAAATGCCGTCCAATTTGGCGTTTTACCAGCAATACCCGACGTGGACAATGACGGTCGAAGTTACCAATCTCCGTCAGGCGGAGTACTATCTAATGAAATCCCTTATTTGGATATCGCAAAGGCATCTCAGTTGCCGCAAGGACCACAACCGCCGTTGGTACATGTCGCACCCCGGTCCCGCAAGACTACTCCTTTCAGGCATCCCGGTCATCAGCGCACGTACCGGAAAGTAATCCGGTCGTCGGCGCATATCAAAGGTATTATTCTGCACAGGAGAGTGTGGCTCGCCGTCGAATTGAGAAACCCCCTCATCAGCGTCCTCCCAAGGAATACGCCATTGGGACCTCATTCATTGTCGATTAACCCCATAGTCAGACGCCACATGATCATTTCAGTCCGCTACTGCAGCAACCTCAATCGGTTCGATATAAGACCGCACAAGAGGAAGGTTGGACTTGGACCGACATCGCGACTCATTTCAACGCTGCCGACAAACACCAGCCGCAAACGCGTTTGATGGCTCCGGCTATCCCGTGGGCACTTACTACGAGGAAGCACAATTTCCTCATACCCACCCCAGTTATTCTGAACAAATGCGACTTCCTCCTGTGTCTTCTCAACAAACTGCAGGGGCCATGGATCCCCGCTTCAATCCTCTAAGCCATCCAGTAGCACCCCTGGCATCTAATCAAGGACCCCCGCTGCCATACGGAGCTAGCCGCATTGGTAGTGCGAGTGTTGCTGGTCCGTCTGAGAGTGCAGTTATACCCGACCCAAGGACAACCACAAACGTCGATGTATCCAGTGAGTAGGGAATGCAGAGCAGGAATCATGAAACGGAGAATTACATTTTAGGTGCACCGCGGAATCAGCCAGTGAAATAGAGCAGATTTCCGTACATCGGACTGATGGTCAGCGCTTGCTGCTCCTGGACTCCAGCCGGTAAGGTCACGTTCTGCCTTATCAACGGGTGACCTTCCGCTAACCTCTCGCAGGGGAGGAATCATTAGCAATCTACAGACAAGTCCAGAGGGGGCCAAATCAGTATGTGGAAGGAACTGTCAAGGTGCAACGACTCAGCAACCTGAGGGGCGCCCCGAGATAGAGAGGCAGGATGAAAGTTCATACCAGGAATACCTACACATCGTCAAGGGCAAGGCACAGGCACCAGGGAGGGTCACAATGTTCATGCGGGGCTGGTAAATGGTGGTCAGCAATATGCGAGTGATCCAGAGAGACATTCTCGAACATAATTCGACGAGCAAGATCAAGCCTTCCTTTCGAGCCAATTAATTCGGGACTGGGGAAACTTAGACCTCAAGTTTCAGATCTGTCTTCATTCGGGGTCCTGCCACAGGTTCAAAGGGTCTCTGCAGCGGTGGGAAACGCACCACAACTGACGAGTGGTCTTGTAAGGGAGGGCTTGGTGGCGAACTGAGTATGCCACAGCGACCAATGTCGCATGAGCAGGAGGTGAATTCCCGGGCCGAAATGCGGCCAAGTTCAAATCAGCAGACCTTGCAAAGCATGGTAAATGCTTTTGCAAATGTTTAAGTGTTGCAGACCGCCAAATGTATTTAGCTCCCCGGTTTAGACCGGACGGGAAGGTGCGGCATCTGAGAGACCCATGACAAGATGGATTATTGAGCTAGCCTTTCACGTTTCTTATTAACATTTATGAAGGACTAAATCCACCTGATGTCGAAGTACAAGGCGTCTGCTTACGAGTCTAAGTAGACAGTAGCAATTCTGCCTTTTTTCGCAGGAGTGTACAGAACGGTCAGGTCAATGTAGTACAGTATATATGCAAATCTAGGCCTGGGGGTGTCAGGGTACGCTACGGTGGGCGCCTTGGATTTTCGCTATAGACTGCATGTTACGCGCTCGGGCAGCGATCAAAACATGTTTTCGGATCTGGGAAGATATTTGGCAGCCGCAACCGCATCAAATTTGACCGTGACAACAAGCTTGAATAGTTGATAGTCATGCTGTCCAGGTTGGCGGGACCTCAAACATAGAGACGTTCGTTATATGGACAAATAGAAGTGTGGGAGTCGCAGAGATATCATTCCGAATTGTTTCGGTGTCTGCGGATTTTTTAGCGTTTAAGGCAAGCTGGTATGTTACGAGTGCAAGCGGTGAATTTCTGCACACGTGGGATTTAGGAGTTGGAGCAACCCAAGTCACCCTTTAACTTTCCATGCCAGGGGGAAGAACACTTTATATGCCCAAAAAGTTTGCCTGCTAGTGATGCGCTCCAAGTGTCTTTGAGGACTAGTCGACTACTGCTGTCAGCAACAGAAACACACATTCAAGCTGGTGGACCGTATGTATGTATCCCGATGAGCACGGTGCGTTGCAAAAAGTCTTTCAAATCTGTGTCGAATCAAAACACCCCTCCGTGGCACAGTTCTGGAATCTATTCCAGTCGGAACCGAATCTTCAAAGTAGTCTGGGGCGTTGCCTGGCTTCCACTTTATGTTGCAACCAATGGAGGGGACCATAGAGCTCTGCGGAATTGTCTTTCCCTCTGATAACAACTTTGCAGCAGTGCGAATAGAGCTGCCGTCAATGGGCTTTCTGTTCCCCGGACGAGAGGCATCGATTTGACCCCTTATCAAACGTTAGAATCAAGTCATGGATACAAGTAGTACATGGCGCAGGAAATCGAAAGTACGTCACGAATAGCAGAGTCAGTATCGCTCAGAACCCAGCAATCTCGGTAAACCCGCAAATTGCAACCCATTACGACTGACGCAGATATTTTCTGCATGACTTACCGATACACAAGGGTCAAATCCTTGTCAAACAAGAAGATATCAGGGGTGCAGGATGCCTGAAGTTCTTTGCCACCTGCTGAGTCTCATCATACAGATACTTGAATGTGGAAAAAATGCCCTCCGCATGCTCTTTCATCGGCCCCGGACCATCCTGCGGATAACGCTGACATCGTTGCTAGAAATTCCTACCATGCCGATACGCATGGAGGGCATGTCTGCACCCAAAGACTTGAGTTGCTCGCGGAGATGAACGACAAACGGGCAATGGTTGCACATAAAGATGACCAGGAGGCCGTTTTCCATGCGTACGTCGTCTTGGGTGACTACGTTTCCTGTCAGAGGCTCGGGGAGGGCAAATGGAGGGAGTTTGGTGCCCAGTGGCAACATGGTTGACTCTGTCATTACCATGATAGAAACTCTGGGGGAATGCTGGGAGGATGGGAATGGCGGTTGTTGTGGGCCTTGTTGGAGTGCGGGGTAAAACTTGGAGGCTGGGCGATGGATCAAGGATCAAGGATCAAGGAAGAACTACAACCTCTGTAAAACTCATGCATTGACTCGTGTAAAAGTACGGTATTGCAACGAGGCAGGTGTTGTGGCCTTGATTTTAGAGTTGGAAAGTTGACACTACCAAGTACTGTCACGCTATTGGTCACAGGCTGTTAAAAGGTAGAAATATCCCTGCGGTTTTTTTAGAATTGCTTTATAGCGCACGTGCAGTGGAACTGGCAGTTCAACCGCACCTACACGTGTAGCTGTATCAAAAATAGTAAAATGAAAAAAGTTCACCAAGTTCACCAAGTTTCATGGAAACTCATGCGACGCAGTTGCGACACCCGATGCGATCCTCTTCAGCCAAGTGAGTTCAAGTTGAGCCCGTTCAACCAAAAAATTTGTCCCCGTCGATAAAATGGACCCCAAATTTTCAATCTGAAGGAAATCGGATTCCAAAGAGCCTTATTTTGAACTCATTTTGGGGCAGTTGAACGCCTCACCGGGTCAAAAACACGAGAACTATGCAACACGAGATCGGCTAAGCGGGATCAGGCTTTCGCCAAATCGAAACCACTGCACTGAACCCTTGCCGTGCCCGAAGTTTGTACATCACGTCGGTTTGCACTGCGCGCCTCCGAAAAAAAAGAAAGTATTTTGTGTAGACACAAAACAGCAGTACATCATTCCAAATGTCTGATTTGTATCTACACATATCACACTTTTGCTCGACGTACTGGCTCGTATGGAGTTGATGTGCCCTGGACACAAACGCACAACTCCCACCAGATGTGCCTGCGATTTTGCTAACTCTAGCACTCGTGCTACCACCTCAAACATTCCTCCTCCCCAACTCCTTCCTCAACTCGCAAATGGGCAGAGAAGCATATGAAGAGAATTCATTCGGAAGATGTGGGTGAGGAAAGGTAGATGGAGAAGGATGACGGGAGCGGAGTTGGAAGCGGATGAGAGCGTGTTGTACACAGAGATAACGGTCAGCAGTTCTACTTGTGGAGCACCCATTTTATGTCAATGTGAGTTTTTCGGGAGCACAAAATGCTCCACACAAAGACAGATCAAAAACCTTTATGATACGTCTACACAAATTATGTTTTCGGAGGCACCCACTATCCGCACTCTCCAGAAAGACCTCCGGCCAGCCGACATCCTCGTCCAATGCGGACCGGAACCTACTGACACGCTGGATGCGCCGACGCAAATCGCATATGATGTCACCATTCGCAAACCCATGGCCCGATCTTACCTCAAACAAGCTGCATTAGCACCTTGCGGGGCAGCCGAATCGGACTACACAGACAAGGTGAAGACCTTCGACCGCTCAGTGAGAGCTGCGTTTACCCTGACCCCAGACGCTATTTTTCCAAACCTCGGTTTTCACTTTGTCCCGCTTGCTTTCGACTCTTTCGCCGCGCCTTGTAAGTCAACCTCTGGGGTGATTGAGACCCATGCGAAATTGATATCGCGACGACTGTTCTGTACACCAGCGGCGGCCCTTGACCACCTGCGGCAACGAATCTCGTCGACCATATGGTCTACCTTTGCAACATCGATCATAGCGCGTACTCCCAAGCTGGGAAGACGAACTTCAACTATCTTAGCTTACACTGTCAGCTAGGCTTGTACGCCTCTTATAATACGTGAAGTAAAGATGATTATATACCGTATATCCAGAAAGCCAGTAATCTCTACCCTCGTTAAGCCCAACTACAGTACAATACCGTACATGCATATGGACGAAATGGATAGTACATACAGTACAGTACTGTACTGTACGGTGCTGTACTGTACGGTGCTGTATGATTCGATAAGACCAAATGCACCCGGTGTGTGGTATCAGACACTGAGAACTCTGTATTGAATGACACAGTGCATCCAACAGTGCGGGTCGCTTCTTGTCAAATTTGTCCGCCGGATCCATGGCGATCCGTTCGTCACAGATCTAGGCGCCTTTGGCCCTGCCTCCTTACCCAACATGATCGTCAATCTTGAATTCCATCTAAATCGGGCACAGCAAGAGGCCAGGGCAACGCTGTTTTGGGAAGTTGACTTGTGGAAGAGGGTGTCCTGTCCCAACTTCCAATCCAAGAAAGCCACCCTTCACCGCATCTGAGGCCTGGCCCTTCGTCACAGCGCGGTCGCCGCTTTCCTATTTGCGCATCCCACTACTGCGACGAAGGTGTCGTCGGATAAATGGACCATCATGCTGCACTGGCGCCTCGCTCTCCTAGGCTGCACAGACTCTTTGCCCTTGGAATGCCACCACTGTCACCAGGACTTCGCTGTCCAAGGTGACCTTGCCGCAGAACGCTGCGTCTCAGAGTCTGGACGCATGCATCGCCTCAAATCCGTCTGCAATGCCTTCGTGTGGCACTTTTTCCGCACCTCCTGTCCGTATTATGAGGTTGAAGTCGAGAATCTCCTCCCTAGTACGGACTGTCGACCAGCAGGTATCCTCCTCGTGAAACCTTCCCGTAACCCTAAACCCGGCCTCCCGGACAGGCCAATCGCATGTCACGTCACCGAGACGTCCCCATTGAAGCAGTCCTCACTCAGGAAAGCTACGAAAGTCGCCAGTAGGGCTGCCGCCCTTACGCACCACTGCTAGGTCCAATACCCACAGCAAAAGCTGTGAAGGCGCCTGATGCCCCCTCCCAGCCTTCCCGTGACCCTGGTTTCCGATTTCAGCCCCGTGTATTTGGCTTGCTCGGTGCCCCTTTTTCAGGACAGTGTTATTTACCAAGAATTTTGTACCCCTTGTTACCAGGAAATGCCACAGTCGAACAGCGGTGGAGAGAAGATGTTTACGTCTAGAACTTGTGCATAAACACTTTTAGAGATCCACACGATCGCTATGAGAGGATCAAAAAAGAATTCTCTCTTTGAGGACTGTCGCCAAAAGTGTTGACTACAAAATTATTAGGCATTTTAGACGAGGGACAGATTCTGAATGCTGCTAAAGCTTTGTTAAATAGAGAACCATTCTAGGAATCGCGCGTTTTCTTTTAGTGTAGGTTTATTCCAAAAGCTACTCAATGGTACTCCAAGGAAGGGAAAATACAACTACTATCAAACTCTTTCAAGGCGGTACTACTCATTCCATGCTAAATAACTCAAATCAACCCGTAAAACTATTCCAATACGATATGTCACCAAATATCAGGATCTATCCACACCATCCTTTCCAAAAAATTCGAATTACCCTTTGAGGATTTATGTCTCGACACGCTGCTTCAATAACAAGAGAGTCTCAGTCATAGAGACTGCAGCTATCAGTGTAGATCTCGATTGGGGAGTGGGAGTTCATGACAGACTGGACTGCCAGAAGTGCCGTAGAACTGACGTCAAAGCCATATAAAACCGCGAGAAGTCCTGCTGCTAGGACATTGTGGGTCCCGCGTCTTTCCTCCGACTCTGCAATCAGCATTCACTATGGAAGCACCGTTCACTACGGAATCACTGGTGGAAAAGGTCTGTCTTGGACGGCGGTGTATTACTGACGATGTCCACTTGCCGGGCTGGCGCGGCAAGAAGTGGTGGGAAAGGTGTCTGTTCTACTCTTGGAAGCTGATTTCGGTAGGAAAGGTAGTGTATTTGTCGGAGACAGGTACAAGCCGTGGTTAAGTTTTCCAAAGCCAAGAATCCCAACAGTCTTTTCAGGCCCCGTACGAGTGTCTGTGCAAGTGTAGTCATCCGCATACAATCTGTGCAGAATAAGTTGTGTTCGGTGTTCAATTTTCGTTGCTAATAAACGCGATACACTACAAAGGAATTATTCAATATATCTTCTAAGAGTAAAACACCAAAACCTTTCCTCCCTGAAAAGGAATACATCACCAAGGCTTTCGCGTTCCTTTGTTGGATGCCTTCTTTGCTATGGATCTCTTGTGCTGACACTACAGGCAATATTAACGATGGCTTGTTGCGAGCGTGCACCAGTTTCATAAGATGGCATCGATGAGTACCGTGCCAATATGGGGCGCCTTGGATGTGCGGCGAAGAAGAGTTTAGGTATCAGAGGCAATGGCATCCATTCTTGCTTTCACGCCCTTAGCCATTTGCACTGGAGCAAGGCAGTTGCGGGAGTCATCGATAGCGGAGGGCAGCAGAGCCTTCGTGAAGGGGATTGCGCATTATTGAGCCTGCAGCGATCGGGAGGGTCTTGTCGGGCTTGGGGTGTAACGGCTGGAGAGTAGCGGCAGAAATGAGCGGGAAGACTGAGGCCGGGAGGTCGCCGTGGCAATGCGGTTGAGGCGTTTCCAGTAGCGCCCGCTTCCGCGCTGATTCATAGTCGTTCACCCAACGCAGTGTGAATAATGACAAGGGTATTTATCTACCCAGTGTCTTTTCTGCTGTATGCACTACGGGATTGTATTTGAGGCTAAGGGCAACAGGTTGAGTCATAAATGATGTCAAAACTTCCTAGCCGGTAGGCAGTCAAAAGGGGATGGGGGTCCAAGTTGTTGGGTTGGGTAATGGGGAGGGTACACGTTAACTGGGATTTGTTTGCATTGAGTGCCTTTGTAGGGTTGTCAGAGGGGGTCGGGAGTCGACGAGACAGTTTGCGTTCGAGGTCGATCACTTTTGTTGCGGTGCGCCACTGCAGAGCAACCGCCTCTCATGGGTGGCCTTTGATTGTACGTCGTCCTTGAACAGTAAGACGAAAGTGACGTCGCAGTCGATGTGGCGGTTCCCAATGCCGTCGGGAGCTGGTGGTGGAATGACCAGTATGACAGCGGGTCGCAGCTCAGTGCCTGGTACCAAGAGAGGGACTTTCATCTGAAAGTCCATACACGCAGCCTGCGAGGGCGATACGACCGGCAATGGCGTTACGAAACGAGTCATGCTGGTGTTTGCGACCGAACCCTGAAGGGCACAGGTCCTCTGCGGGTTCTCCCAACCTGTCCACAGGGCTTTTACAATGCTTGCAGTTCGGAGGGAGCAAGTCATCGTAAACGGGCAGTCAGGGAACACGGCGTAACATGGTCCTCTGGTGCACCGCAGACAATTGCGTGTCTGTGATGAGATGCGCAGGGAGAATTCAAGGCAGTGTATACCGTGCCTCACCTCGGCGACGGTTTGAAAGTCGGGATTCGGGAAACGACCCCAGGTCTCGTTTTCCCGGCGTGCCTTGGCCGGCTCCTCCTGCTGGGAACCCTTTAGGTAGGTTTGGACGTGTGTGTGCGTTGAAGAGAGGGAAAGTCGCTCGAAGGTGCCCAGGTCGACGGAATGGGGTTAGCGGGGAATGCGGCGCACAAACTCGCGTATGGGTTTGACGGCTTTGCGGGGGAAGGACTTATTGCGGCGGCCTCGGCTTGTGAGGGCGGCGTGGCGGGGTTCGATGTGTGCCCCGGTCTTGACACGGGCCGGTGCGGCGTCGATGAGACTTGCGGCAACAGCACAGTGGAGGAACGGATCGATAAGTTTGAAGGCAAGACCACCATGTCGGAAGGGCAGGGTGGCCTGCAACCATGCTTTGTCCGAGAGCATGACACCCTGAAGCTCCACGAAGAATGGCCGTTGCAAGGAGTTCAAGACCTCGCCAGCGGGACGAGCGTCTGTCTGGCCGGCAGGCTTGAAGGCATGCTCGACTAGGCAGGGCGACACGCACATGCGGTGCACGTGGTACCGCGCCCGGGGGTCGCCGAATTTGTGCAGCAATTGAAGAGTGCGGCTGCTGCTATCGATCTTGGCTTGCAGGAACGACTTTGAGATGTGATGATTCAGATTTGAGCGCCCAATGATTGGATCCGTTCGAAGGCGCGCTGGGCGAGGCAGAACTCACGGAGAAATGAGTCACCCTCAGGCCAGGGACCGTCGGCCTACACAGCGCAGCGACTTCAGTGCATTATCAACAGACTAGCTCGCGAATTGCAACATGGAGACCACTACGATTAGCTAGCTCTGGAGGGGGAGGCAAACATTTGCATGTTGCGGACTACTAATCACTGAAGCTCCACACGTGGACCAATGGCATAGCTCTGCTTTTGATGACTCTTGTTTTCTCCTTCCCTTCTCTCCAAACACCGTTTACATTCCCCCCGCTAGAAGTGTCCGACGACAAAGTAAACTAACCCATCATTACCCCTTTTTGATGAAACCGAAATGACACCTTCGCCTCAGAGCTTCCGATACGGACCGCGATGACAGCCGCTTACCCGTAAATCACCTTAGATTTGGTCGCAGACGGGCATCCCAGGGAGTCGCAGGGTAGCAGCACAGAATGTCATCTGAGTTTCGAGCGTCCAGGTATAGCTTGGCCAGAAATGGCGGCGATTTTGCTCGCAAAATCCCTAAGCTTCCGTCGTTTTGCAGCAATTGCGCCTCGCGCGTTTCCTGGGCTCCCTTTGAAAGTGTAGTTATCAACGTACTTGAGTTTTAGTCCATGGACTGCTTTTTTGTTGACGTTGCTGTCGATGCGGTCAATATTTTTGTAGTTGATTGTTATGGCTGCTGATGTGGGGATTGTTGTTCGTTTTAATTCGTTCTGATCTCAACTTTTTCGCTACATGTTCTACTTATATTTCCTTTCCTGGTTCTCTAATCTCGAACCTTGAGCTTGTTTAGTGAATTTTATTGACTCTTCCGGCTTTTTGATCTGCCACAATGCAGTTAACAACATGAAGAACATGCCCTGTGAGAGATACTGTAGATAGTGCCACTGTAAAACTACTGTGTCTATCTTCGAGAGCTAAGTTGACTCCCATGTAGGAAGGACTGTTTGGACCAATCTGGTACGAGTTACTTCGGTCCAAACATATCGATAGTATTGGTCGTTTGCATTTCGACCAAAAACTTTGCATTCGCTACGGTGAGAATAATTTTTCCTTTAATACGTAGCTATTTACGCGTAGTTCTATATAAGCCTTGGTTTGGAGCAGCCAGCTTAACCCGTCCAGCCTCAACCAAAGTTTCAACCAAAGTTTCAAACAAAGTTTAACCTAGATCTGCTCGTGTGCGCTTTTAACACTCAACATCATGGTAGGATCGCAAGTAAGCTGTGACTCATTGTGCATTTTCCGATTCGGCCGATGGGATAAAATTGTAGCATAAACGGTAGCCTGTGCTGCAGCGCAGAGTTAGCTGAGAACCGTACGGGACGCGATACCGAGTCGGTCGTGTACGAGTCGTCGTTGTCCGGTCAACAAGGGAGTGCGCACCGAGGGACGGGGGAGCGAGGTGGTGCGGACGGATAAACGAGTTGGCGGCGCTCGCTTCTTCCCTTGAGTCGGTCGTGGCTATCCCAAAGCACACGGATCCGACGGTGGTCGAGGAGATCTACGAAGTCAGTGAGGTGGTCTCCGTCCGGTGCCACCTTAGTCCCGTAGGATGTAGACTTGTCCGAAGCCTAGTGCGAAAGAAACAAAATGCAGTAGAGTAGCAGAATAAAAGGAAAATAAAAAGAGGTCATCCTAGTATCCCAAACGAGGCGCCTTAGAGTTTACTGCCGGGTACCGTGTTCGTATCCCAAGTCCCTCGTAAGAGGGAGTCGTTGGACGCTTAAGTATCTTACGTCTACCTACTACTAAACGTGGCTATCAGCGAAAAATCTGCAACAACCCTAGGTTTCGGGACGCCGACGGGCAACGTCAGTACACACCATTACAGTGTACCCCGTACATGTAGCCATCCTGACCGTACAGTGCCGATGCACTGTAAGGTCCGCTATTTGACCTACACCGCTATCCCGCCATACAGTATCGTACTGTAACACGCCCCTGCAGTTATGCAACAAAAATCTCTACTAGAGTTATCTCGGATGCCCGATTGCAAACAGAGACTAACCTTGTGTTTTTCACTCTGACCCTTGCGCTTTAACTCCCAGTGTCGTACAACAGAGACTCAGAGGGCAGCCCTCCGTCTCAGTCTGAATACGCTTCCGACGACCCCGCTGACTTTTGTTCCCCGCCCACATTGCCATTTTTACCGGCTTGCGAGGGATAGGATTTCAAGACTCCTCCTCTTCGTTCGAATACGAGAGCCCCGCTTGCAGACCTCGCCCTATGAGTCCAAAAGGAGCCCAAGACACTGATGCAGACTCATTTCCTTGGCCAAGATCTCATATTACCCCGAGCACTTTCAAATTCCAGAGCTACTCCCCTTGTTACTGTTGAGGAGCCTCGCACCCCTTCTTGATCGTTCGCCCTACGC
Organism: Kappaphycus alvarezii; assembly: GCA_002205965.3. Taxonomy (NCBI): domain Eukaryota; phylum Rhodophyta; class Florideophyceae; order Gigartinales; family Solieriaceae; genus Kappaphycus; species Kappaphycus alvarezii. The sequence continues at coordinate 71,375 of NADL03000093.1, read as the reverse complement.
CCGTCGATCTGTCTTCGATCCTTACAGCCAGTCCCGAGGAAGCCGTCGCTTCCTGCAGTCCCGAGTCGTCAAGGCCACCGAAAATTTCAAGGGCTTTTCCGAGAGGGCTTCAAGTGCTGCCGGACGCCGGCTCTGTTTTGATCCAAAGGGTGGTAAAACATCGAATCCGAAATCCTAAGCACTCGAGAAGGCCGCGGATGAACAATAATCCGAAATACTCTCCTTTTCATTGTCGTCATTGTCAAATCACATATTTCAGTAGTTAGAGTACTTTCGATCCCGTCGTCACATCCGCCGAACAAGCGAAAAGGAATACAAGTACAAGGAATGTAATATTGAGGTGCTTAGGTAACAAGACCTTGTTTGCTATCAGAATGGGGCCCCGCATTGATTCGCAGTCAGGAGTCACAAGTATTTTCTTTATTTTCGACTAAAAATTGCTTGCTTTTTGAGCAATAAAAAGAAAAATAGAGCAAAAAGTTCATTAAACTTCCGCTGTGATTGCAACCTTTCCTTTGCTACACCCATATCCTTGTAGTAGGACTTAAAAATCATAAGTGTGTATCGCCATCAGGACCTAGAAAGGACAACCACCGTTAGGCAAGAATAGGAAGAAGGGATACTATAACGCATCCGATGTGACTGATGTCAACCATTACCTCAGAGATGGAACTCTTTGTAAGTACTCCTGGCGGATTAGAATTCGCGACCACTTCATCAGGACATGCTTACACTTAACTACTAGGAAACCAGGACCGGAATTTGATGGGGCGAAGAGAGCCAATTAGATTAGAAAGAACATTTTTAACAAAAATCATTCCTGCCATTCTGAAAAAACCGCCCTGCTGTAGCCTTCGCATCGTGGTTAGTTTGCCCGATAACCATATAAACAACTGAATGTCACTACAGGTCTTTCAGAAATCATGTATACATGTCAAAACGTGTACATGTGTAAAATCGAGAACTCCTCTGAGATACTAGGCCAAGGATTGCTACTGGCTTTGTGAACCTAGTCGCTATGGGTCAGTTGCAAGTCACCCTAGAGTCCCTCACGCAAATGGTGCATCAGCTGCAGCAGTATCTCGAGCGTTCCAATAACCAGATTGCTGCACACATACCAAAGCTTTCCGTTGCAGCGCAAAGGGTATCCTCTATAGAGCCTGTACCGGTTAGCGCCTGAATGCAGGCCAGTTCGTCAAGTAATGCACCTTTGCATAGTCAAGCTGGCCTAAAAACAAGCCAACTACATTCACTGGGAAGGATCAATGGGCAGCTGGTGTGTTCAAATAGACAACTACATCGGACTAAGAGATGGCAACGGATCCTACACATAGCACTCAGTTACTTGGATGAAAATGCCCATGAGTGGTGGATGGCAAACTCCAGAACAGAAATAAGGGAAGGAATAAATTAATGACAATCCCTGAAGGGTGCTTTGATCCAGCGTTTTGAAACATTGAAAAAAGAGGAGATTCCTCGATAAGAGCTCGTCCGCTGGATACAAGTCAAAATTTTTCTTACCTTCAACGAAGACTTCAACAAAATTATACTGGACATACCCGATATCGGAGTTTAAAACCAAATAAATCGTTACTCTCTCGTTTAAAAGAGCCATATCTGGGAGGTTTTGTGCACTAAAGAATACGTAAACCTCTTCGACTTCGTGGGGCATGCCGAGCAAGTGGAATTAGCGTATCGGCGTTCTGGACCCGGTAACCTACCAAAGTCTTCTAGAGGAAAGAATGTAAATGGGTGCTATTTTGATGGAAACAGCAGTCCATTACCAGTGGTAATTGGTAGCATAGAAGTGATACTGGGGCTAAAAGTAAAACTACCAATTTACAGAAGGTTGATAAAGAGAACGTGAAAGATGTATACGCGAAGGTCTCTGTCTCAGGTGCAGGCAGAAAGGCCACATGACTGCCAACTGCTCAAAGCCCGGAGGAACTGATTGAAGGTCCCCAGTCAGTTCCTTTCATTGAGAACCCATTAGATACCCTGGAATTATGCAAAGATACCCGAGATTCATCATTGAAGCAAACAAAAAGATCCATGGTGTCCACAAAAAGTTCGGATGCAACGCTCATAGAAGCATTCTCCCCTGCATTCGAGAGAAATCATAAGGACCTTATCATTGTCAAGGGTGTAATTAATGGTGGGACAGCAAAGATACTTATATATACGGGTGGTGAAATCAACTCTTTGAATTAATAATTCTACAAAAATCATCAAATAAGAACCGTATATTCCAGAGAGCTTGCTGAAATGCCCAACGGCGCGAACCAGATACTTAAAGAATTAGTTAATGCTGTCAGTGTACAGATTACAGCCTATACTGAACTTCTGTGCTTTTCAGTAAGCCCATTGATGCGTTATGATAAAATTATTGGGAAAGAATGGCGCGCCTCACATGGGACAAAAAATAATTGCATTAATAACGAGTTGAAATCAGAGCATAAGGGAAAGTCATTCTTAGTTATTGTTGATGATTCTGTATTGAGTACGCTTGTATCTTTTAATAATATAGTCAGTTTTTTCGATGAGAAAATCATTATTTGTAGTTATACTTAGACTTTTACATTATAGTGATCCAAGAGCACCAGTATTTACAAAAGGATTTGGAAATATTTGTTGATGTATTTCTAGAGAAGACCCCAAGAAATTTGCCACCGAGAGGGTAACAGGACTTCGAAAAGGAATTAAAGGCAGGAGCAAAACCACAGAAGAAAGGCCCCCATAGATTTTCTGACAAAGAGATGTAAGAACTACAAAAAAGGTTGGACAAGCTACGGGGAGCTGAGTTTGTAAGACCTAGTAGGGGCCCCTCGAGAACTCCCGTTTTATTCGTGAGCAAGAAGGATAATGGTCTACGGATGTGTGTGGATTACATAGCCTTAAATCGGCCTACTGTAAAAAAACAGCTATCCCTTACCACTAATTCAAGAAATTTTCGACCAGCTTAAAGAAGCAAAGTACTTCAGCAAAATTGATCTTGGATCTGGTTATCACCAGATTAGACTACACGAAGATTTAAGTCCATTCACCGCCTTCAGAAAAAGATACGGGAACTTTGAATTTCTTGTTCTAGCGTTTGGACACACCAATGCCCCAGCAACTTTCGTTAACCTAATGAATGAAAATTTCAAGAATTAGGTCGAAGTCTTTGGGATCGTCTATCTGGATAAAATTTTCATCTACTGTAAGACTTGGAAAGATCACTTGGATCATATTCGAACTGTACTCGAAATCTTCAGAAGAGAAAAGTTGTTTGGCAAATTGTCTAAATGCTTTTTTCGGGTTACAGAAGTGGAGTACCTACGACAAAAAATTTCTCAAAGCGGTATTTACTTTGATACAAATAAGATAAATGCAGTCACGGAATGGCCGGCACCAAAAAAAAGCAACAAGTACAATATTTTCTTGGTTTTTCTCAATTAATAATGGAGATTCATAAAATACTGTTCAATGCTTGCCAAACTACTGACAGAATTGACGAAAAACGCCAATTTCAAATGAAGCCGCGCCCAAGATGATGCATTCAAAGTACCCAGACAAACACTTTGTAGTGCAACGGTTCTCAAAAGTTTCGACGCCACGCTGCCTATCTACGTAACTGCAGATACATCGTAGTATGAAATTGACCCAGTGTTAGAACAGGAACAATTCAGTTCTAAAAGGCCGGTCTCTTTTGCATCCAGAACTGTTAGTGATGATGAAAAAAAACTCTGCAGCCCATTAAAGGGAACTTTTGGCCTTTGTAGATTCGTTCGAGTGGTGGAGATCCTACCTTTACGGTAATTCATTCACTGATCACTCGGACCACTATCCCTAAAGATACCTAGAAACCCATGAAAATTTGTTGCCAACACAAGTGAGATGGATGAAGAGATTAGTTAATTTCGACTTCAAGATAATCCCCATCTCAGGAAAATCAAATGAATTGGCGGATGCGTTATCGAGGAAACAAAAAGGTCTGCCGTCACCTGGTTATCGGAACAATTCATTACTCCAACAAATTATTGCTAAGAAATCCTCAGAATCAAATAAAACTTCGACCATATCATTCAAGAACACTGAGTTGGCGCAGCTGACAGAAGATTTGTATAGGGATGAGAAAACAGAACCAATTATCAAGACCTGAAAGCTCCCTTTGAGCGTCGAGGGATGCTTCTACTCAGATACAAAAATATCTGTGTACCAGAAGGAAATTTTAGAGTTGAGCTCCTGTATGAATATCATTGCACGCCTAACACCGGACATCTAGGAATAAGCAAAACTATCAATAGAATATCACCAAAGTTTTATTGGAAAAATTTCAGATCGGATGTAATCCGGTACGTCCGTTCCTGCAAATTCCAGAGAGCCAAAGCAACCAATTTGAAGCTCACAGGTCTTCCACAACCACTAGAACCACCGAAAAAAAGCGAAACACATAATTGTGGATTTCATCACACCTCTTGAAAAGTCGAGAAGTGGAAACAACGGCGCGTTGACAGTCTTAGAAAGAATTTATAAGATGGTCAGAATAATACTAAAGAAACCAAACACAGATGCTCCTGCAGCGGATCTGCTGTTCAAGAATCACGTATACATCATGGATTACCAGATAATATTATATGTGACCGAGATCCCATCTTCATGAGCAAGTTTTGGACAAAACGTTTTGCTCTACTAGGAATAAAGATATACTTCTCCTTTGCAAACTACCCAAAACTGATGGGCAGTCGGAGATAGTGAACAGGAAAATAGAGGAAATATTCCGTGTCTTCGTTAGCTTCGACAAATCAGATTGGGATAATTACCTGGTAGACTTTGAAGTCGCTTAACACTCCTCTGTGAATATAGCCACAACTTTCTCACAATTTTCCTCAATTATGGACTTCAACCAAGAAAAGTACCTTTGGATGTTTTAGCGTCAGATAATCCAGCGGCAGTAGGTTTCCTAATACATATGCAAGAAGCATTAAGGAAAGCCCAGAATCAAATCCGAGAACCCAATGAAATAATCCAAAACATGTAAACAAGAAGAGAAGCCGTCTACGTTCAAGACTGGTGATATGGTTTTGCTATCAGCAACGATCTTATCACTCGAAGATACGGCTGGATCACGCAATCTGAACCCAAAGTATTGTGGTACCTTTGAAATCACAGGAGATATTAACGGTGTGACGTACCGTCTGCAGTTATATCAACCGATGATTGACAGAGGAATACATAACGCGTCCCACGCCACGCTATTGAAACCATTTATTGAAGATGAATTCAACCGATAAATTCCACTTCCTTCTCCTCTCTAATTTCAAGATGGACATGAGTAAAACGAAGTTAAATCTATGCTCGATCACAAGAAAGAACATGGCAGATATAAATTCCTTGTTAAATGGAAGGGGTACAGAGATCATGAGCACTCGTGGCCTCCCGAATCATACCTTACAAATTCACAAGAACTTTTGGATAGTTACAAACAAAACCCTGATAATCGGTGCGATTCTTCTCTATACGGGGAGTGATGGTGTATTTCACTTCACAGACCTTACAGCTTTACACAAATTTACTGCATCTTCTGTACTTTAAATAAAAACAACCGCTAACCTTACAAAAAGGGCTACTAGACATATTTTGTCACTACAATTTTCTTTACAGTTCTTAGCACAGCGTTTAACAGCATTGGTATACTTAGAATAGGTACAGGCGAGTTTCACTCTGGGATATTATATCACTGCTCTACCAATAAGAAGTTTATTTGCTATCCCATGCCACCTGGAACAATGTATGTCTTATATCTGGTCAGAGTATGTCACCCGTGCCGACTAAAATTCTGAAAGCGCTACTAATGATCCGTCGGGGTTGTTTAACAGAAAAAAATTTGCATTCGCTACCACTAGAATAAATTTTCTCTTAATATATAGCTATTTTTACGTAGTTCAGTATAAACCATGGTTTGGAGCAGCCGGCTTGGAGTGGTCGGCTGAACCCAGCCTCATCCCAAGCTTCAACCACAGCTCAACCTAGATCTGCTCATGTGCGCTTAACACACCACTCTCAATGCGAAGCAAGGTATGTAAAGATCACGCGATCACTCGGCCAGATGATATATGATGTTAGGTGTTTCTTTCAAAAGGAAAAAAACTCTGGTCGCGATATCGCTTACGAATAATAATTGAACAGACAGCCGCTGAAACTCAAATTTCTAGAAGTACTGTATCGCAAATCAATAAGCCAGAGGATATCACAAAATTTCCAGCAGATTTTATTAGTGTAAGAGAGAAACGAAGCTTAGTCCTTCGGTTTTCGCTATCATTATTCGATTGCTCATTAGAGATCTGATTATCTCGGGTAAGAAACTGTCATATCTATCTCTAATTCAGAACAAATTAGAAGATGGTAGCTCTATTTGGCACGAAGATGACGGTGAAAAGCCTACTTGGCTCTGTATAGATAGTACTCTGTGTTGTTTAATGCGTTAATGCTTCCGTATTTATGTATGAGTAAAGTAAAAATCATTACTAATGTACAAAGGAGCGAGAAGTCATTGTCGAGATGAGTGGAAATTATATTAAGTGGATTTACAGGTTCTGTGGAGAAGATTACGAGATATATAATCAAGACGACCCATGATTATTTAAGAATATGGATGCAGCTATAATATAACAGCACGGCAGCATTTATGGTTCTTTTGGAGTGGACTACATAGTCCCATCTGGAACTGGTGATCAGCCCATTTTATCGCATCTCATATCAGCTCAAAATATTTCAATTGGTGGTTTATTTCTCCTATTTACTGGACGTAATCGGGCCGATCCAGACTAATACTGGTGAATGAACTCGGAAAATATTTCCAAATTGGCTGGGAAACACTGCTTTTCCTAAACTACAGTAAAATAGGAATAGATATGTTCTGATTTAGGACATGTGCAAGTAACGTATTATGTTAACAGAGAGTTCCCGGGAACCCTGCGAAATCTAGGAGCAAAGACATAATGGTTAATGCCGCTAAGATTTGGGGCCAGATCTCCGATGATTGGCCTCTTGTTTGGTGGAGAGAGAAAACAAAAGCATGAATTCTTTCACACTTAAGGACGACTTTACTTACACCGAACTATCAAGTGCAAGTGCTTGGGGGCTTGCTTGCAAAAGAAGGGTTCAAGATTAAAATTTTATCTATTGTAGTGGCTGACACGGAGCTTTACTCAATTAAAGTGGTATGAGATTCGGTTCAAAGAACATTAGCTGCTGTCAAGATGACATTCAACTTGAGTAATATATATTAAAAAAAAAGAGATGAAAAAGTACGAAGTAGCTGCTTTCAAGCGATATTATGACGACTGTATGCAAGAGGAAGTCAAGCACAAGCAGATGGGATCAATTTAGATGAGTAGTACAACAAGGATGGTCATGATGGTGACGAAGATTTTGAGAACTCTAGTGGTAGCGATTTTGACAGTGTGTAGTGTGCAGTAAACGTTTTCAATGGTAATCGGTTGGATGAGATGTGGTCGGGCTTAATGCACCACATACGACGCTGGTGAAATTTCCAACCGTTAATTGTAATACGATTTTCGGCAGCCTTTTTCCAACCCTACTGCCTTGAGCTACAGAGATGGCAAAATAAAAGTAATGGGATTACTTTGTTGCTTAAAATTACGTAATGGCCGCTACCTGGAAGCTCAGTTTTCCATCACGGGAAACTCTTAAATGGCTTCGAAGGTGCAGCTCCGCAAAACGGAGCAAATGAGGTTTTTGTATATTTCTTGAGACATTTCTCAAATCGCTCGACATATGAATCTGTTTTCAGTTACACGATCGGGCCGCCTCTAGCGAACGCTATTGTGTCCCGCACACTTGTGCATGTGCCCATGTGGACTGCACGGTTAGTAGTTAGCTAGGTAAATAATCGGTTCCTGCACTGGACCCTCGATTTAAATGCAGGAAAGTTTATCTCTTTCATTCATTATACCTGGTACACTACGGCCAAAAAAGATAGGACAGGGGGGATCAGTTACCAAATCATGATGTTAGAGCTGCTGAATTTTTAAAAATTGTCGGGTAGAATCCCGGCACACAACCATTTAAGAACAGTCTCTGTATTTACACACGTATGCAGTCGCGTCGTACAGAATTCATGAAGCCGGAAAGCAACCTACAGAAGAGATAGGACACGAATACACATATAAAATTTAGATGAATCACGGTCGAAAATGGCGCTATGAGCCCCCTTCGGCATTTTGCTATACCTCCTCCAAATTGCCCATCGCAACCAACAATGTGGGGCAAATCATTGCATACCTTTTCAGAAAATGCCAAAACAGCTGTTTTTGCTGAGGATATATAATTAGTGGCTGCCATCGCTTAGCGAACGGGTAGAAGCAAAAATGTCGTGTATCTCTTTTTGAAAGGTAGAAAGAGATATTAAAAACCAAAGTCACCCGGTCAAGGAGAAATTACGCCCGCCAGAGAGCGGCGTCTTGGTTGAAAGGCGAAAATAAGCCTATCCTCAACCAGAGCACTCCGCGACATCCTCCAACTTCCTGTTTATGCGAGCAATATCAAGAACTAATTGGCTTGTAATGACCATCCGGCGTAAAAAAAGTACCAAAAAGCACCGCCGCTCACGGTGGCACACAAGATTAGAAGGCTTAATTGGGCAAGTTTTCATATTTAATGGAGCGGCGACAAATGGTGGAAAGCACTGTTCTCTGGTGAAAAAAGCTTTTGCGTAGACGGCACGGACGGTATTCATAGCTACTTGCATAAACTCAGAAAGCAGGTACAAATGATTTCTAGGCGTCAAAACGGAGGTATTAGGGAGATATTTTGGGGAGCTTTCTTTTGGCATAGAAAACCTGCATTAGTCCAAATGAAAGGTCGCCAGACTACCTCACCTTACGTCAAGCTACTCGACGAACACATTTTACCATTTGCTGAAGATAATTTTCCACCTCAATTGATTTAATAAAGGGAAAAGCGCCCCTCATCGTTCTTTTTGATGCGATAAAGTGGTTTGAGATATTTTTTTGGCTAATAGAATGGCCCGCAAGGTCCCCAGATCTAAATAATATTGAAACCATATGGAAAATCTTCGTGCGGCGTGTTGAAAGTGTTTGGCGTCAGTTTAGTAACGAAAGGGATCTTATCGATTCCGTCCAAACCCTTTGGCATGACATAGAACAACAACCACCCTAAATCTTGCGATTGAAATGAAATCGCGCGCAGTTAAAGGTCTAGAGGAGCTGAGTGGTCGGACAAAAGACTAATCCGTACTAAAATTCTATTGGTTTAGGATAGCACAGAAATATTTTCAAGTGTCCTACCATTTCTGGCGATTGCTTTCCCGCTTGATGAAAACTGTACAAAGCAGATGCATACTGCAATTTTATTAAAATAGACAGTTTTACATGTTTTGATGGCGGGGGTCTCCCTGTAAAATTAATCTTTAATTTTAGCAGTTCCAACATCTTGATTTGGCCATCGACCCCCCTGTCTTTTCTTTTCGGGTCGAAGTTTACAGTGTCCTCTCGACTATGCTTAGATCTTCTTTTTGCCATACGATCAAATCGGACTCTCATGCCATGTGTACACACCGTACAGTTTTCGGTCGTTCCAATAACAGCACTGTAACAGAGTTGCAGTATGTGCCTAGCTCCACCACCAAAAATTACCGTTCGGTGACGAAGAAATAACTATTCTTGATAATTCGCACTGTATACGAGAGGCAATCCGAATTCAGGTAGAGGTAACACAATTTTACTTAAATTGGCCAAAAAGCATAGCTGTTGTGTATAAAAACACCTGTAAAGATAAGAAATTAAAACAGAATCAGCAGTTTTAATACTACACAAAATTGAAACTATAGTACATTATTCTAAACAAAGTATTGAAACTGTCTCTAAAAGCAACGAAAGACATAACCACAGCAGCTGGCGATCCAAAAAATGGGGGAAAGGGAAGCAGTTGACAGAAAAAGAGATGGGGGCAATTAGTGCATTAAAGGGGCAGGGGCTGAGCAATTGGGCCATCGATAAGAAAATCAGCAGGTATAAGAATGTCATCTCGAAGTTCCTTAAAGATCAGGAAGAATATGGCAGTAACTACAACGCAAAAAGCTCGAAAATTACTCCGGACTAACTTTGAGCTTTGGTGAGGATCGCTTTAAAGACAGATGTATCAGCGTCAGAATTAAAGAACGGACTTAACTTGATGATTGGAAAATGTCTAGTGCAGCAAATTCTATCAGGATTCGACCACCTTATTTTTTAAAATGTTTAAAAAACCCAAAAAATAGCACAACAAAATCCCGGGTTGAGTGTGCTCTGGCACATCGCAAAAAGTCTTTCCTTGAGTTGGGTTTTGTGGTCTGGACCGAAAGAAAAAACCCCATTTGGGAGGGACCAGATTGCTTTAGCTATTATTATCACAATTTTCGGAAGGAAAAGGTGGTTCTATCTAAAAGAAGAGTCCGAGGTGGAGGAGTGGTGGTTTGAGGTTGTTTTTCGAGGTGTTTTTTTCGTAACTTGCTGTTTTACAAGGGAATCAGGATTCCATCTAGTACTGCGCTACACTACAGAGCTAATTTCTACCGTAAACTGATGAGAAAATGCCTTTGCGATGAAGTTTCACGCAAGATAATGCATTAACTCACGCGTCTCACGTGTTGTGTGAATAGGAGCAAAAAACTTTTGAGCCGAGTTCTATCATGGCTAGCGAGATCCTCTGACCTAAAACCGATTAAAAATGTCTGGGTAATCCTTTCCCGCACATTAGACGCTAATAATCGGAAGGTCAATCCAGCTGAGAAGCTTAAAATGCTGTACTGTTGGAGTGGTCAAAGTTGGATCAAAATTTGATCAAAAAGCTCCTTGACAGCATGTCAAAGCTCTGTGCGCAAATATGAGAAAGGCAAGGTGCGATGACGAACTACTGATTTATTTTTAAGTGAATTTTTTTTCTGCGGTAAATGACAAATAAATTAGGTGCTATCCTAATTGATATAAGTTTTCCACCTCAATCATACCGGGCTGTAATAGTGCGACAGCGTGGGATCTCAACACGTACGAAGAAACCGCGCAGTAGCGATATGGGCTCCGGCAGAGAGGGGTGGAAGGGGTGGATAGTGGAATATTTGAAAGGGGGGCAGGTCTGCAAGGAGACAGGGAGGCAAAAAAGGAGCATACCCCTCGATCACCAAGCGAGCAACCGAGAATGGCTATATCTAGTTTTTCCTAAAACCTCACCGGTGGCGGTATTTCTGCACTGCATGGCATATTAGCATTTATTATCTAATAAAATTGTGCCAAAAAATCACATGGGTATTCATATTCATGAGAGTTGCTATCCTAAAATTGCGTATTGTATCTTGATTGTGAGGCAAGGGCCTCCGGCCCCTCCCCGTCATCCTGTCCGATCATACATAAAATTTTCGGTTATTCAGGCCCTCTCTCCGTGTTTCAGGGATTCAAATATACCCCGACGCTGCCCTGAAAGTAACGCAGCCAAAAGACTACAAAAAACGCTCTTAGGAGTATCAAAGCAATATGAGCTTGCGATTTTGTATGTTTTCTAAAATAGATTCCTTTAAAAGGGTGAAAAAGTCAGGTTCCTTGATATTTGAAATATGCGAGCGGATTTTTCCCAGAATGCCCTGGCCGCTAGCTGATGTTACAGTAGTAGTGCTAGCGCAAGAGTTGTACAGTACCTTCAAAAAGTGGGTTGTACTGTTGTTGATTGGCACGCAAGGGAGTGCTGAGAAATAATAGCTGTAAAAGTAGTATTAAAGTTTGTCGCACATGGTAGAGTATCGTCGGTGTGCTACGGCGAAGTAATTCGACACAAAGATGCCGGCGTGATGTCTTCCTACTTTCGAATTGGGGCAGTCTCGTTCTATCACTTTATACAGTTCTACTTTTCGCTTTGTGCTCGGTCCTATGCTATGCCCTTCGCCTTTGTTCGTCGTTGTATTCTTACTATCCATCAATGCATTTGGTCCTCCAATCTAGTTGCTTTTGATCTCACCTCTTCGCCCTTCATAGTCCGATTCAATTGCCTCTCTCTATCGTTCGTACGTGTTCTGTGGCCCTTTGTTTCTTACTGTATCTGCCGCTTGCGTTCCTGCCCGGTGCACTGTGGAGCATCTTTTCATATTATTTGTCCTCTCGTCGTGCCGGCCTGAGTTCGTTCATTCCGTTCAAATGCGTGCGTGTCAATAGAGTCTCCTTTTTTATTTGTGTGTTGTATCCTGATTCGCCCTTTCGGACACCCTTTGGGATTGAGTCGCCTTTGCAATACACTGAATGTTCCAACAACTGTACTGGACTGTACCATCTTTTTGTCCGAGATTGTATCCTCTCCTGCTGAAACTTTACTTCATTGAGTATCTATCGTGTACACTGCAGGACTGACTATACGGCTAAGATTAACCCTCCTTGACCCTTGATATAAACTTGGACGTTAGGTTTGAGAAGATCGCAGGCACGCTTCTGTGTTGGTCCTGATGTTCAGATTGTTTAGCCCCGATACTTGAGGGATTTGCAGACCCGCAAAGCTCCGTAAGGAGGGGAAATTGTCGCGAAAATTCAAGGGTTAGAGTAGAAAAAACAGATGGGCGGCGATAGTGACGAGTTTAAAAAAAACTTTAGACGTTTTTTGCTAATGTAGAACATTTGAGTAGGTTTGGTTGGTTGTGTTTACTAGTGCCAAGGCGGCGAGGCATTTTTAAGGCAGTAGATGCCGTCGACGATATCACGCACATCTAATAACTACTTACTAAATTCCCGGGCGGATAGTCCTGCGGACGGTTCTAGAGACCCTTACACTACAACAGTCCTAGCAGATATCGTTAACAGTACAATAGGATAGAGAAAATATAGACTACGTTGGACAGAAATAGTAATAAGGGCAAAAAAACTACACTTCAGGACTGTAAATAGTACACAAAATTTATTTATATAAATAAATTTTGTGTGTCCTGTACAGAAATCTTTTCGAGAGTGGGAACAAGCACTCAGAGGTGCCGAGGAGGGGCAGGATACTGTGATGGGGGAAAAGTATCTGTAGATTAATTTTTGGAACATAAAGTCGTATTTCGTGGTAAAGCTAATTGTTTCTAATTCGTTATTTTGTACCAAGCATGACAAATTGTGAGATCAGCAACTCGGCCCTACCATCCTGTAGCTACAGGGGATGGGTTGGAGACCAGCCGCTATGTACGCCGCACTGGACACTCGGTAAGAATGCAGGGTAGCAGTAACAAATTACAAGGCAATGCATTTCGCAGATGTCCACTGCCTGGTACGCCTAGTACGTGTTATTCCAGGAGGGCAGAGGTCAGCAGCGTGGGAACCGAAGTTTTCTATGTCGTGAGCATAATGCCGGCATGCGGGTGGGAGGAAGCCTGTAGGTGTAGACAGGGAGTCCTATGTGTCGCGAGGGCATAATTGTCTAGTAGCTCGTTTACACGTGGGTGGCAGTGGAGAGGTGTGCAAGAAGGAATCCAGTAGCGTGGCTGCGGCGTTAGGAGAGGCCGCGAATCCCGTGCCGGAGGCCATCGATAGTGCGGAAACTTGGGCTCAAGTGGACCGTCTGTGAGTCATACTCCCAGCTTCGATGAGGAAGGTCCTCACCGCAGCCTCCTGCTGCACCCGAACTACTTTTGTTTAGATGTGGATGGGTGTTGCAGCGAGGGCTGTGGGGTCAAACAGGCCATGATCGGTGGAGTAGGGGTTGCCAGGGACTCGGAGGCGGAATTGCCTGAGGCGCAACCCTGCTTTGTCAACGAGAAAAGACCAGTCGTTGCGGAACCGGTGGCCGAGAGTGATGTGCACGGCGTGGTGTACACGGCGGATCGCTCACGGTTGGGTGCAGGGTCCATGATGCTGGCGACAGCGCCACCAGGAAGGTACGGATGAGGGAAAAGCCATCGCCACCGAGATAAATAGGCAGGCAGACGTGGTCCCACCCTCTTTCGGAGTGGACAATTCCGTGCAGTGCCGCGTATGAAGAACGTCGCAGCACGTCGAAATCATCAGCGGCATTGGATGCGTGCTGGGAGTCGGCGAGCATACAAATGCGTCAATGACGCAGGCAAAGGCAGAGATCCCGTGTATATGGAATGGGGCTTGGGGGATCGCAGAGGTGTTTGAGGAGGTGTAGAGTACGGGGACACACCTCAATCTTAGTTAGCAAGAAGTGATCCGTGAAAGTCCAGCTGCCTATCGGAGCGCTGAGGATGTCGAAAACATCCCGTGAGCACTCACTGAGAGGAAACTCAGTCAGGAAGTCAACACGGTCCTGAGGGGGAGTATGGGGCCCGAAGACCCGCGTTTTCCGCAGGTTGACAAACAACCCGTAGGCCGGACCTCTTCGCCATAGAGGCAAAGCGCTCAGGATACATCGAGGGTTCCTATGAGCATCCCGTTGTCCGGGTACCAATGGATGAGGTTTATGCTGCTGTCCTCAGCGATCGAGCACAAAAAGCGGCTGGAATTTGAAGGAGAACAACAGGGTATTGGCAGGGTTTAACAACAAATTGGCAGGGTCCCTCTTTCAGGTGCCCTGAGCACTTGGGATGATAGTGCCACCGCAATTCGGGATGAGTAGCGGCGGTTAAGTGCGATCGCAGATCCTGATAACGAATTGGACGAGGGGAGGTGTGATAGACGGAGGACGGCCGAGCTTGGATTGGCGATCAATGGGGTTAAATGCGCGTCGCGAGCGCGATGAGGACAGTCGCAGCATGGGAGGCTGCGGAGGAACGGCGAAGAATCGTAAGGTCGTCCAACCATCCCAAATACCGAGGATGACGACCAAAAAGCACCAAATTGCGCTGGTCATACGCTATTCCGCATTCGCCAGGGCCTGTAAGTTCTGCTTGGTAGACGTGATGCACTCCTTAAATCATGGTAGAGCGCAACAGCACGTACGGTACTTATCAACCTAGCAATAGCACTGAACAATTTGGAGCACAGCCTTCCGTCTTTGTCAGTTTCAAGCCCTCCGCAGCAGAGAAGGGTGGTAAACTAGTCCTTGCCAACCACCATGCCACTACATTTTACATGTACAAACAACTCGCGCCCCTCCTACTGCTGACGACTCCACTGGCCGCGCAACTATCTCTGCGATGAACACCTCATCATGTCTTATTTCTCTCCAGCTATCCGTTCACCAGTGTAAATGGCGGGTTAATTTACTGTGGTAGATATGTGGGTTGGTATCCAGTGAATTTGTACCGGAGCGTAGATATCGTATCATTGTCAAGCCAATTGCGAAACCGTACGATGCGTCGAAAGCTGTGGATGGCACTCCAATCTACCAGAAGGTGGAAGGGAGTTCACCAGTTGGATGCCCAATTTGGATGAAAGAATCAATTTAGATGTTGGAAGTTACAACTTTCGAGTTGATCCTCTCGAAATGCGTCACTCGCACCCTTATCCCGACAATTCGTTCATATCAACCCCATGAAGACGTGCAGCTTATTGTAAAGCACCCCAAGTCCCCTTTCCTAACTGCAGAGTATGACGCATCATCCACTCAGCCAACGGCGGTCTTACTGTAGATGCCAACACCCTGGGCCCAGTCCCGACGCTCCGAAACTCCTTCCGCCCAGAAATCAAGTACACCCATGACTCCAACCCCTTCTCCGCACATTGAGACGGCACATCCCCTTCCCATCGTCACTTAACGTCACTACGTGCCTCAACGCGACCACAAGCGCTATTGTAGACGACTAAGTTTGTAACCGGGACCGCACGTTAACTTATTCAATGAGTGATATCGTTGGCAAATCGCTATAGATGCAAATAATAATGCTGCCAGATTTTCCGGTCCTCGATCGCCGCATCTATCACTAGACTCGGTAGTTGACTCTCCAGCGGTAGGTTGCAGCCCAGATCGATCTGCTACCTTCTGTCAACAAGACAGCCGCACAAGTTTACGCAAAAAATATCAAGTCACATCTGCCACAAATTACGCTACAACATTCGCACCGTGGGTTTTTTGGCAACAAGCTAGCCCGTATGCCCCCTCTGTCTGCTTATTTTCACATGCACTCACTGTGAAATTTCCGTAAGCTGCCCAGAATCACTTCGCTTGCATTCCCGGGCATCTAATCCGCTTCCAACCGGCCAAATAACATTTCACTCCTTCACACGAAGAAGAGCCGTTTCGATAGGTAGCTGTGGAGGGCGGGTGCCTGCGGCACGACTGTCTCGGCTGATCCAATAGACGCAGAATCCGACATCTCCTCCCCAAGATACGCGCGTCCACGGAATGCTAATAAGTGCGCGTAGTACGCGCTGTTCACCATGGAAACCGAGCGGTTACAACGCACAAATCCATGAGCCAGCCGGAATATATACCCCTGAAGAGTATCAGGTGGAATGTTGTTCTCGTCGACAAGGACAGTGTACTTGGAAGGCTTACTCGTACCTTGAAATCCCAGCATGAGAGTTCAAGTAGAAGTCGTAAAATTCCCTGCTTGTGATGTCTTTGTCGATAACAGTACCTGGCAAAATGTTTCCAGAACGATCGCAGTTTTGCCTATCGGGAAAGAAGCGGGCGTGATGGCGCTTCGTCACAATGATGTACGTAATCCTCGGACGGAAAGTGCTGGATATGTCATGGCAAGCCCTGCGCAGAGCCTCTAGCTCCACTTGTAACACTTCCTCAAACTGCCCATCAGATACTCCATCCCTGAACATGATGATCGAATCCACATGCCATTTTCCTCCAAAATTTGGAACCATCTGTAGTACACCTCCTTAAACATGGCGCCTAATTCCACAATCACTTCCTGCCTACCAGGCTGATTCCTTATAGCTCCGGTGAATTGCACACCTTGTCGGTCGCGACTCCCAACCAGTGCAGCTACGCTTGGACTCCTTCCTCCAGCCATTGGATGCGTCACATCTGCTCCCAATACAATGTGCGGCCTCTCCAGAAATGAAACATCGCCCATTCTAGCCGAGGATCCATCTGGTACGGAGAAACAACGAAGTTCTGACCACCAAGCTTAATATTAATCTTCAAAAGCAAGTTGTCGCAATACATATCACGACCGCGGGCGCGAGGGTGAACATGCTTCTGAAGACAAACTTGTGATGCTATTCCAACCATTAAATCACAAGCCTTCTTGATGGCCTGGTACGACGGCGTATCTTGCCTTCCTTGATAACAAGGAAAAATTGGAGGGGGTAGTTTTGCAAGCACCAATGAGGTGTAGTTCGGTACTTTTCAGCTATGTCGAGCATTTCATCTCCAACTCTATCCTGACGACAGTGGAAAATCCTCGGACGAGAGTTGGCGATAGTCATCCCCTTGCCTCTCCCAACTCTCACAAGTACATCGATGAAGTCATTCAGGTCATGTTCTCTCATATTCGTTAGATTCACAACCGTCCAAGTGTAGAGCAACGCTCCGGCAGAATACTTTTCCCTCACTGGTTTCCAACTACCTCCGCGCGGCCGCAAATGCCATCCTTGTACATGATAGAGGGAGTGGGTAGAATGCGTGCATCAACCTTGACTAACCCTGGTTTGACGTTCACTCCAAAGCCCGCACATACGCGGTCCCTGAGTGATTCAATAGATTCATCGTTCTTATCGCTGCTTCGCGGCGGATGTGGGGTTTCCTGCTAGCAATTCTGACAATGCCCGCCGTCTGCTCCTGGCTCAGCACACCGGTTAAGCGTTGATTTTCCACAACATGCAACAACTCCATGGGCAAGTAAGTGTCACGCTTTGGATTGGTTCTGACACAGGGCCATTCAGGATGTCTGAGAGTGATACCATAAGCACTATGAAAGTAGTCTTTGATTGAAACCCGTCTGCCGTCATCGGTAGCTTCAAACGTGATTCGGTCCGCACCCTTGTTAGAGAATCCATGTATCTTGTAGGAAATCTTCGTGTGAGACGCACGAACCCTAAGTGCCTTAAACTTCTGGCCCATTTCCTTCAGTGCTCTATTATCGTGGCACGAGAGTTCGCGTCCGTCATTGGCATCTCTAACTAAGTCCATCAGCGCGCCACCACCGCGGTTCCAGAATGCAGTGAAAGACTCATCCACATTCAGGACCAGTCCCATCTGCGACATGCGTGCGCTCTGATAGAACCCCCTCCATGCACTTGCTGTGCTGCGACGGTTCCCTAGGGCAATCATTCCTTCAGGACTGTAAAAAGAACGACCAACCTGCACATATGTTCGCAACGGAGTGGCAGAGAGAACAACATCTAATGCAGCGAGGAACTCGGCCGACGCAATAGTGCCAACTTGAAAGTTCAAAAGATCATCAAACTTGAGATACTTTGCATGTTCAATTCGAACTTGAACCTCTTCAGTCTTACCTTGGTTGATCTCTTGCTGCGTCGGGGCGCTTCCCTCCTTGCCGATGGTAAGCGGATAGTTTGTTGCCAAACACTTACGACCGACTTCACGGGCAGCGTAAGCAATCGAACGACCATCGTAGGCAAGGGAAGCGTCAATGTCACTCTTAAACTTTTCACAGAACATGTTAAAGACAGCTCTGTTGAAAAAGAGAGGCTCCGATGACGCGACATCAATCCATGCCTTCCCACGATCAGAGGACGAGGACGGTCCCGGACGTCCACGATTGTTGCCCCCCTTCCGGCGATTGTTATCCGCGTTTGGGTTCTTGAAGCGCAGAATTTGCACGGAATACTGGGACACAACCATCTTGCGCGGCAGATCCATTTTGAAAAAGTTTGTCTCAAGCTTGATGGGCCTGCCGGCACGGCCATACCCCGGGCGGGACATGGGCTTGACTTTATTCGAGGCCATGGCAGAGGGCCCGACAACCTCGCCACGAGAGCGATCAACTTCCATTCTTGAAGAAGCTTGAGAATGCCTGTCGGAGTGAGCACTTGATCGTTTGGCTGTAGAAGAAGATTTCTTCGATGAGCGTTTGGATTTGTCTCTGTCCGGCTTCGGAGCCATGTGAGGAAGAGAGTGTGGCGATTGGTACTAAGATGTCACAAGTGGGAAAGATGGGGATTGTGTTGGGGTGATATAGGTTTCGAAGTTGTTGATAAGTGGTGCAGCTGGAGACGGGTTGGGGGATAGACCAACAGGGTGGAAGGCAAGGCGGATCGAGGGTCCAAGGGCAAGAGGTAGACAAGATAGCGGTTGAAGCAGAAGGAGAAGTTTGGAAGTAGGCGAGCGGATGAGAACGGGTGAGAAGGTTGGGAAGGGGACGAAAGAATGCAAAAAAGAGATCGGCGAGGATTTGAAGTCGTTATCGAACGGTTGCAACAAGCTGTAGGGACTCTATGGACGAAACGGCTTGAAGGGATGGTGGGAGTGTAGGCACTCGTACGGGAGGATGAACTCGGCTTAAATAAGTTTTGCCGCCCGGATTGGTACTGATCAAGCGATTCAAGCCTTCAAACCACACCAAGCTTGTACGGCACAAAATGGTAGATTGGTTGCATCGATGACTTCGGGCGGCCGAGCGGTTGGATGACGGCGGAGAGTGGCAAGTGTCACTGTACCCCGAGTGGAGGCAAATTTTTAAGTCTAGGGCGTGAATAGTACAGTACAGTGCAAGCTTCCGTTTGCAGAGTCCTACTGCTGATCATTTTTTCGGGCCAAGGGCTTTGGCGCACCTAGTCTGATTTTTTGAAAAATACTTTCAGCCCTTTCAGCCCAGAAATGGAATTACTTTCCAAATAATAAATTACCAAAAAATTTTCCCCCTTTCAGCCCAGAGAGTCAATGGCTTGACCAATGGCAACGTCTGATACTGCGTTGGTGCACTGTACAATTAGGGACAGTAAGAATACCCTTGCGGATGAACCTCCAGATACCGACTCCTTTTCATACAAGTGGCAAAGCCAAACGTTGCTTCAATCAAAGCAACCGCAACTTGCAGCCGTTCAACAAAATCTGTGCTGGATCCTGAAAGACGGTAACCGCTACTTGCAGTACAAGAATTGTCCTGCGAAAACTTCAAGCTGGTTCTGAAGCCAATACGTACGGTACTGTTACATACAAGTTGTACTTTATTTTTTTGGGTCACTAATTTTTCCCGCAATATACTTAAATCACCCCACACTTTCCCCCTCTAATGTGGGTACAGAATACTGTACTACTGTGCACAAACGGCTAGACAGGGCTACTCAACATTGAAGGTCCAGCAAAAAACCTATCGTGCTGTATTGTACTTCTGTACACGGCCGAGGTCTTGAATGTACTGTAAAGTAAATATCACCAGCTGTGGTCAAGTCGTGTGTTGCATTTGTCACATTTGTCTGGACGTTTGTCCACTTTATTCAAAACCACTGTAATCTGTATACATAGACACAGTATACAGTATTACAGTAGTGCATCTGTACAGCTTGAAAAACGGTAAAATCGACGGCTACCCAGTGCTACTCTAAATATACTGTCCATTTACGGAATACGAATAAAAAATTTTTAAAAAAATTATTCAAAAAACGTACGAGTTGGGAAACGTGGGGTGATTTACAGTAATATTTGAAAGATATGGTCGGTTGTGGCCCGGAATATCCTACAGGGTAACCAGTACTACCTCTTAAATTTCCCTAAAAAGCTGGCTCAAGGCCGCCCAGCAGACAAGCTGCGTTGGACATTAGAATTACGGCCGCGGGAGCGTGCCTCGAAGTACCGCTCGGACCTTACGATATACCTCCATCGCCCTAACGGCCACATTCCGCGCGACGTCGGTTACCACTCTATAAGCGTCTGGGTGCCAACCGCCGAGAGTAGATATAGGGATAGGCACGAGCTTACTTCTCACGGAGGTTGCAACAAAAGATTCATATCTTCTTTGCTTCGCTGAGACGGCCACATTGAGGGAGGTGAGCGGGGCAGGGTGAAACGTACAGTACAAATGAGGAGGCAAATGAATAATAAGTTGGGCCTGGCCTTACTATAGATTCATTCAGCAAAATACAGTACTTCTGAACAATAACTGGACTGTACAAAATGAAATGTACAGTACAGTACAGTACTGTAAATTACTGTGGAGTCCTTTACATTGCCAGTGATGCAACTAGCATTATAGATACTTAATGCAATAAAATTTTACTATACCGTAGACGTCAGAGGCAGCTTTAATATTACTTTATGTTCAATATCACCATACTGAAAAACTGGTGTACGTACTGCGCAGCACGGTACCTACGGAGGTAGCCTCCGAGCCCTGGAGGTCAGCCTCCGAGCACTAGAGGTTACTTCCGCAGGTACACCGGCCACCAAACCCATATGACCTCGAGTCCAGGACAAGCTTATGTCGGGTGAGGCTGGTGCTGTCCAGAATTTTCTTTATCAAGAAAATCCGCGTACTGTACCGTACTGTGCCTTATTTATTGTTGAATAAAGTAAAGAGGGTAATGCCACGACTGCACTTTCCTCTACGGAGATCAAGATCGTTTTCAATTCACTGATACCGTACAGTAGAGAGAGAAATGGAGACCTTTAATTTGATACAGTAGGTCTCAAAACAAATTAAAAGCAAACTGAGCAGTTAAGTTACTTTTTTCAATTGAAACTACGACAAGAAAATGACACAACACCAGACCAGAAATCATACCTCTCTTGAAATGAGTGAGAATTCTCCAAAGAAACTTAGTGTAATCCAGTAAAACAAAGAGACTGATTTTTATTTCAAATAAAAAGCAAAGACTGTACACTATCGCGAGTTTTTCAAACGCCCCTGTTGTCTCCGACCTCCGCCCCAAAACTAGGCAAGCGTACACTAGACGCGCCGGCGACACTGTCACGAAGAAACGATTCTACGCGCGGTCCGACGCCTGAACCCTGACTCCGTACCTGGCCCCAACAGAATCTCACCGCGACTCCTGCACCTGCTGGCCAACACACAGGTGAGCCCTGAAGCTGGGGTGACGGGTATCTCCGTACTAACAGCTGTTGTGTCGAGACTAGCTCATGGAGACCTCCCAAATGAGACAATCCCCCTTATCTCCTCTGCGACACTGTTGCCGATCCAACCCCGGCCAGACAAGATCCGCCCCATTGCAATTGGGACGGCCTTGCGGCGACTGGTGACGAAAGTGCTCTTACCCCAGGCATTGGAAGCCACCAGGGAATACCTCGCTCCACTACAGGTGGCCAACGGAGTGCACAGTGGACTGGATTCTATTGTACACGAAGCCCGAAGACTGGTCTCCCCCCAAGGTGAAGATGAGGACTACGCGCTGGTTTCAGTGGATGCACATAATTCGTTCAACCGCTTTTCGAGACAGAAAATGATCGACCTCCTGCCGACCAAAGTGCCGTCGTTATGCCGTTTTCTGAACATGGTGTATGCCCGTCAAATGCCGTCCCTAATCTTGCCTGCGGCATCGACACAAGACATCCCCAGCCAAGAAGGGATGCAACAAGGGGACCCAGCAAGTATGTTGATGTTCTCCCTTGTCATACACCCACTGGCAAGAGAAATTTCCGATCAGACCCAACTCCATTTACACAGATGGTATGCGGATGACTGCACCCTGGTAGGCAATCACACTGAGCTCGACAAGGCTGTCGAGATCCTGAGGTCTAAGGGACCTGATCATGGCCTGTATCTAAACCCGGCGAAGACACGCCTATTCTGGCCGCGCCACCCTGCCACTGAGACACCCCTACTGCACCGCTTTCCAAATGAGAACTTCTCAAATCACGGCATTGACCTCCTCGGCGCCCCGATCGGTTCGCCTGAATTCATGGAGAACTTTCTCAATGAAAAAATTGCAGGATGCAAAAACACGCTATCGCTGATCGATGGGATTGGGGATGCTCGCATCCGGTTCCACCTCCACCGCGTTTGTGCCTCGGCATGCAAGCTACATCATGTGATGAAGCTAACACCGCCGAGTGCAACAAGCGTCCTGGCAATGAGATTTGACCAAGAACAGATGGAATATTACGCGCGGTCAAACAACGTGCCGATGACAAGTGCGGTCCGTCAGCAAGTGGCTCTTCCGCTGCGCCTCGGAGGCCACGGATTCACACCCGTGGCAACGCTGAATCTAGCGTCGTATGCGGCCAGCGTCATCGACTCCGAACAAGTGACATGCCCCGATGATCCTAGCGTAGCGCACCACCGTGCACAAAGCTATGCACATGCTGATACCCACCTTCTCGAGTTTGTCCGACGACTCCACCCAAGCTTCTCCGACGGACATGGTGGTCTCCCAGAAACGCTGACAGCGGCCAATCTTGCAAACAAGCCCGATAATACACACAGTATTTTATATCGAGCCTGGTGCAAGTCGGCAGCAAAGGTATTCTGGAAAGAAGACGAATGGGAGAGGTACCCAAGCACTACGCTGCATACGGAAGCTGATATTCGGCGAAGGATCCGCCGCCAGGCATACTTAGAGACGCCTGCTGCAGCCTTTCTCACCGCACATCCGTCTGTGGTCAGCCGACCTATAATAAGATGGGGTCAGTGATGCTACGCCGCCACCTGGGAGTTCACGTGTTTGACGACACTGTGCCGCTGCAATGCGCGGAGTGCAACAGGCCCATGGACAACCGAGGTGACCATGCCGCGGATTTTTGCAAAAAAGGCCTGGGATGGACTAGCCGGCACAATGCTGTAGTGAAGGTATTTGGCCGACAACTGTTCAAAGCAGGAGTCGGCGTCCAATATGAGGTGAAATACTTACTTCCCGGACTGAATGCACGGCCTGCCGACATTCTAGTGTACCCGAGGTCGGAAGAGATCAACACCTTGCCGCCCCTCCCGGTGGCGTACGACGTCACAGTAACATCGCCATTCCAAGAGGGGTTCATGTCCGTTGGAGCGCGTGAGGCGCGCGCCGATGCCAATGCAGCGGAAAGACGGAAAAATAGGGAGCTTGCCAGCAAAGTAGCAGCCATCCCCGGTGAAGCCCTCCCAGGACGATCAAAAACTGGGATGGGAGTTTGTGCCGCTAGCCTTCGACTCGCCTTCCCCTCCCAGCGCGCATGCAGTGTCACGGCGAGGGTCTTTCGTTTACATGACCAACCTATAGACCAAATCATAATCCCTTATATGTTTCTGTAACTCGACCTCCCTCACCCCAATGAAATATATGCTTCTGCTACTGTGAGTCAAAAGGATGTCTATCTTGGAATTCCGATGCCCTAAAATTGAACTCACCCAAGCGCCTCCTTTATTCGCGGTAGGCGGCCTGTGCCGCACGCCGCTTATTGTGCGACTCAATTCCGATTGAATACAAACGATTTCTCACTGAACTGTACATCTGGGCATGCTCGGCTCTCAAGGGGTGGTAGCTTATGTGAAAATTAGTCAGTGCAGCGCAAATCTTGAACACCGCTTCGTAGCGAGCCTCCCTCCACCTCCACTTCCCTCCCATCACTCCCCAAAGAGTGCACAGCCGACCAAACCAGTTCTCCACGATTATGCGATCGGATGAAATTTTTCTGTTCCTTTCTACGTCTTCGGCGAGTAAGAATCCATTATTAGGTTTCTTTTTCGGAATGATTGCTCGAACCAGCTCCCCAGCACCCTGGGAGCCCTTATCCATTAAAACGGCCCAATGCTGAGGATACTCTCCTGACATTTCTCTGACATCGGCTATGTCAACTTCAGACTATTTCTTTTTTAAAGATTTTTAATGAAACTGCACATTTCGCTCAAATATCTCCAAGTCGGCCACGCTTCCCGGGTAGTGTCGGCTGCAGTTAATGGCTTGTCCATTTTTTAAACGCTGACTTCCACTTTATAGCCGTAGAGCTTGTGCTTGCCTGAGAAATACTTCTTACCCTCCTGCATGTTTCCCGAAGGCCTGTTTTCTTGCTGATTTGTAACGTCAGTCAGAAAACATGCGCAAGGAAAGCACTTGAATCGAATGCGATTTTCCAGTAACTCACCACATGGATATATGCTATCCATTTCTTTTATTAAACTTTCGTACGCGAACTTCCATATACCGTTAATATACTTTGAAATCATCTTCTCGAATGTAGGTCCTTTCAAATTGAAAACAGGAGCTGCGATGTCCCACTGCGTTCCGCATTTCAATACGACAAGAGTCATAAATAACAAGTCAATGCCATTGTAGGCGCATTTGCGCCCAGGCCCTACATTGTGTACCTCTCGAACTGTGCTTGAAAAGTAGTTCCAAAGCTGCTTGAACTGTGATGCATCGAAGTTGCACATTTCGTGAAAACCTTTTTTTCCGACGGACTCATAAAAGGCATCAAACACCGGACACAAACTGTCATTTTCGTCATCACTGTCCTGGTACAGCCTATTGTCGGTGTTTTTTTGAAGATCCTGCTCCCTAGCCACTGCAGCTGAGGCTCATAAGTGAAGGGCATCAGCCGCCGCCGATAGGGAGGGCACATTGACAGCGGTGGCGGTGGGTTGAGAGAAGCTCATGCTGGTTGAAAGGTTAGACTCTTTCTTTTAAAACCGTGTATGGCTGGGCTGCCTGGTGGTATTGAAGGGACAGCCGAGGTCAGAAAAGCGGAGGAGTGCGAAACAGTATCTGAGGCCGGAATGGCTAGCAGAGGGGGCTAGGCTGGCAGGAGCGAAGGAGTACGCAGCAGTGGGAGGATAGACTGCAATGGAGGAGAGGGTGGGAGCGATGAATTAGGCGGGGTCGTTGTAAGGGGCGACTGGGGACGGCTATATCCGCATGTAAATATTGCAAATGAAGGGCTTTGGTGGTACTGCCCATCGCCGTTTCGGTTTTTTTATCAGTACTGTGCTCGCCATTTGGAAATGGCGCGCAAAATTTTCAAATACAGTGCGCTTTTGGAAATGGGGTGTTTCTTTTTTTGATTCTGTGCCTTTTTGCAATGGCACGGTTGTGCCGTTAGTGTACAGTAAATAATAGATTGGAGCACTATTTATTGAAATACTGTACCTTTATTTAAAATTCTACTTTTGCTAAACCATTTGGTAATATATTATTGCACTACCGTGATATTGATTTTTGTACAGAATTTGAGCATTTTTTAATATATGATAGAGAGGCCTAGTGTAAACAGCGTCATCAGCCTCTCCGGTTCGCATGGCCACGTTTCTCACCGGCCCTTGGAAGGCGTAAAACTCATCCACGAACGCAGTAGCACTAACTCAAGCAAAGCAATAACGGACAAGATCAAACACAAGCTAAAGCATTGACTGTCGGACAAAGACTACCTCACACTCAAAGAATTCCGCGAAGAACAGCGGTGTACGAGGAGGAGGATCGACATAGAGTTCAACGCCTGTTTTTTTTCCCTACTGGGTTTTTTTGGGCCTGCGCATGGACCCGACCGATATCATGAATTACACTCGACCCCGCACCGAAAAATCTATGGTTACCATCTTAGTTTCCCCCGACAACATAGCCCTAGATGGCTCTTCGCGGGGAGAAAATGCAACATTCATCAAACCCCTTGGCTGTACTGCAGTTCTATAAGAATGTTGAGAATTGTAGGTACGGTTTAAATGCAGGTCTATTTGAGTCCTGAACTTTGCTCAGTCCATAGTAAGCCAACCCTATTGGTCCCTTGGTTCTACTGTACAGGTCAGGTATTACCGTAAGCTTTTTACTGTGTTTTGTTCATTTTTAAGCATGAGAGGGAGAAATGGAGACCTTTAATTTGATTGAACATGAATCGTTTACGGAGTAGCAAGATTTGATGGCTACAGTTCTGTACTGTAAACTACACTGTGCTTTACCGTGTAAAGTAATGATCAGCTGTACAGTACACTCCTAACTGATGTCATACGACACTTCCCTGTTTCGCTGTTGTTTGCTACTTCCAAAAAGCCACTTCAAAAAACGGTTTCAAACAATGAAAAGCTTTCATAAATAACGTTGGGGAAGATGAACTTTATCTAGAGGAAACTTCACTTCATTCAGTATCTATCCTGTGAACTGCGGGACTGATTATTCGGCTTAGAACTAACCGGATGTTACACGGGAAAGTACATGTGTCGTCGGTGTAGTACTTCAGAAACATAACGGGGGGGTGACTGATGCCATACGACAAGCACCGTTAATCATTAACTGAAAAGCTTTAAACGCTCCATTCACTTTCTCCCAAGTTCTAGAGATACAAAGAGGGGAATAAGAGCAAGCAGGTCTATGAGCGATACCGACAAGGACACAGTTAAGCTTATAAGAGCAAATCAAAACTTCGAGCTTGAAGGAAGCTGTCTTTCAATTCAGGAAATTGCAAGGCAGCTTAGTCGATCGCGAGCGATTTTTCCATCATTTTGAAGGAGTCCAAAAAACTATAGAGGAAAAACACTTCCAGAATATCGGGAAAAAATGACTGCACAAGACAAACAAAGGGAGCTTTTGGCCGCAAATAACTCAACACAAATCTCAAGGGCACTAAGAAATGAACTCAATCCCCCCATTTCTACAAGCCGAACGAACGAGAGCGTATCTGAAATGTTCAGGGTTTCAGTGGACTAAAAAAATAAAACAACAGATTCCGCTTCAAAAGAGGCAGCGTGATACTCGAATAAAATTTTCTAGGACTCATTCAAGCCAGAGCTCTGACTATTGCTGCAAGATTGTTTTGAGTAATGGAGAAAGATTCAACTGCGATGGACTAGACGGAATTCAGTGCATGTTGAGCGATTTGAGGCGCGAGGAAATAATGCTGTCAAAATTTCAGGGGGGAGTAATGTGGTGGTTTATGGTTTGGGGAGCATTCTGTACGCATAGGAAGTAAAAATTTGTGAAGATAACTGTAAGGTGGAATTGAGGGGACTACGTGAAGATTCTAGGAAAGGAATTGCTAGACTGAGGTGATTCAAAATTGCCAATTGGGTGTTTATTCTATCAGGATAATGCTCCGGCGCAGCTCCGGCGCACTCGTCAAAAGTAGCTGAGAAGTTATTTAAACATCAATGAATATCTGTGCTACAGTAGCCAGCTCGCTCTTTAGATCTAAAAATGTTAGAGAACTTTTGGAACATACCGAGTAGGGGCGTCTTTAACAACTCAAGGCAATTTTCTACGCAGCAGGAACTTATGGATTGAATCACTGATCGTTGGAACAGTGATTGACCCTGGCATTGTCCAGAGGCTGGTAAAATCAATTCTAAATCGCTACATTGAAGTCATTGCGAGGCAGGGCGGAATGAAATATTCTTACTTGCGTTTAAAGTTTTAGTTCTATCAAATATTATTTGGGGTGTCGTATGGCACTAGGCACCCTCATTTTTAGGAATGACGCACTATTTCTCACCACGTCACCTTATTTTCTAGTTTTGTAAGAGTTTTTATAATAAAAGTCCGTACGGATCGATCGCCATTATTATTTTTAAACAAAATTCGAGATCAACCATATAAATTGAAGATTTTGGGGGTTTCGTATGGCATCAGTCAGGTGCAGTACTGCATTAGATCTTAAACTCAGTTACGCAATGGTGGCAGTTGGGGGGTTTAGAGTCATCTTACACAGGCAGTCCGAGGTGACGGCGTAGCATGGTCTGCCAGTGTTTTTTGTGCTCCTTTGTCGCTGTTGTAGGGTAGACGAAGAGGAAACACGCAGCAGGGCTGCGGCAGAATGCTATGCCACGAATGCCATCTCTGATTTCAGGGTCGCTGTGATCCGTCGGGTTGGCAGCGATCGCCCAAGCATCGTCGTGCCAATGAAATCTTGTCAGCTCCTCATGCTGCACTCGTTTGAGAAGGGTTAGACTGTTGGTGGGTGAGAAGGATAGAGTGAGAGGGTCAGTGGTCGAAAGTTCAACAAGCCCAGGGACGTACAGGGCGAAACAGCTGAGCAAAGCCCCAGCCTGGCACCGGAGGAAGGACCGGTGTCTGCAGAAATGGAAGGAGTTAGTGCGGAGGCACGCGGCATGGCGTATGCGGTAGACCGCTGCCGTGCAGGCGCCACGTCAATGATGTCGGAGGCGGCTGCTCCATGGAGGAACTAGGCGATGCTTTCGAAGCCTTGGCCGCCAAGTTACATGGGACGCAGACTTTATCCCATGCTCGGATCTGTTAACTGCTCTCTCAATTCCCCTTCCCCTCTCGTTGAGAGTGAAGCTGAGTGAAGGGTTCTATGTTAATGCCCTTTCGATAGGCACATTCCAAAAAGGGTAAGTACCATTTTTTATTTCTGTAATTATTTCCGTAAAATACTTTTAGTGAAACCTTAGTCATAAGCATTCCAGAAATCCGTTTGCTTCAACTCTGTATTGAGTATATGCAGAACTAAATCATTAAGCCGCAAATACGCCAATCTCGGGGAAAGTGGATGGTGATAAGGAAATGAATGCGAAAAGGGCACTGACTATGGAATATTAGAACATTAATGGAAGGAGGTAGTGGTTGATGGGAGTGTAGAGAGAGATGTTGAGGGGATTGTGGTACTTTTGCTGCCTTTATTCACTTCTGCCGAAGCGTTTCGTGTGTCGGGCTGCATGTATACCCCGCAAACGAGCGCCATGTGGCCAAGAATCGTCGGTACGACTATACTATCCAAAATGTTCTAGGTCAAAAGATAAAAATAAAAGTAAAAAACAGTAAAAAGTCATCAAAGGCATCCTTGAAAGTATACAGAATTCAAATTCCAGCAAATAGCCACAACAAAGAGTGCATAATTTATTAAAACATTTATTTCAAGCATTTTGCGATATACTGCGAATCATCTCAATCTGACTTACTCTCCTCGTCAGAGGGATAGTATGATGAGATGCGAGCCCTCAACTGAACCTCAATTCGCTTACGCATTTTATTCTGGTACCTGACTTATGCTCTTGCCAGTTTCGGAATCGTTTCTTCTGAAAATTTTCCATGAGATTCCTCTCACGCACGTAAAAAACATGTTCAGTTGCTCGAAAAGGGTACCATCTCACATACATGGTCGTCAATACAAAGCAAGAATGGAAAGTTGCAGCATGAAACTTCTCGTTCTTTCGATACTTATGTTGTACAACCCTTTAAGACTACACATACTGCTTAAATAGTTCTCTAATATGATTTTACCACTCACACAGTCTTATTGAATATGTGCCTCTCACGATATAAATCGCAATGTCGGGGCTTCTTTTGAGGGGTCACAACTCTCGTAAACTGTAAAGCACCTTAGAATTTTTTTTACCAGTGAGAACCAACCCATAGTTTCTAAACGCAGGGGACCCTATAAATTCATCTAGATCTCTTACCTGTATGTCTAGTTTC
This sequence comes from Kappaphycus alvarezii, assembly GCA_002205965.3. Taxonomy (NCBI): domain Eukaryota; phylum Rhodophyta; class Florideophyceae; order Gigartinales; family Solieriaceae; genus Kappaphycus; species Kappaphycus alvarezii. The sequence goes on along the minus strand of NADL03000093.1, from coordinate 41,250 downwards.
TCGAGTTTCTTTTCATCAAACTCTAAATTTTAATGAAAAATATCAATGTCAGACACAAAGCTGGGGTACATTTTCGAGCATCCCAACAGTAGCCAGTTGGTAAAATTGAAACCCTAAACTTCAGTACGTATAAATTGATCTTCCTAGAAAAATACGTCTTAGCCTCTTACAAATTTCCGCTTGACCTGTTCTAGTTCTGAAATGTGACGGCGGTGTCATAACGAGCATAAGGGGAAACTTTGAACTGCTTCTTAGTACGGCGCAGTTTTCCAAACCTCCAGTGCTGAGAGAGGCCACTGACAAGAAAACCGTAAATTTAATCAGAGAAAATATAGATAAACAAAGATACGGTTATTTCAAAAATCGGCCCACTTATATCAATGCTTTTCCCACAAAGTCCCACGCCTCACCATATTTTAACAAAGGCGATGTCATGAGTAAAGCATCCTTGACTGTTAGTTGAGAGCAGAGTACACTTCCAACGTTTTAGTTGGCAGTTATAAAGCTAGAAAACGTGCTCCACGTGGATTGAAGGAAAATGTTCTGCTTTATCCATCGCTGTATGAGGAGTCGAAATATGGGGAGTCGCTATTTTTCTCCTCGTCAAAGTCAAGTATGTCATGGAAACTGTTGTACCACTCAAACTCTGCTTGTCTCTCCTAAACTGCCACGGTTACATGGGCCAAACCGCCAGTTTTCTGTGAGCTGCCTAGAGCTGGTTCGCGTCTCATGGTTTTTGTCTGCCTATTACTGACGGATCCCGCTACTATCGGTGCAGTTTTTAGGCCATATTTTTGCATATTTATCGATCCCAGACCCTCCAATAGAAAGAACTGCCACTCGTCTCAGTAAATAGATGCCGTACATCTCCAGTCAGTAAGCTCGCCCATATTTTACACTATTCCATTTTTGCAAGCCTTATATAGCATATTGCACTGGTGAAAGCCGTTACAGCCAGTCACGTGGCATTGACAGTTTTTGAATACCGCACTAGCGCTATTGCTGTTCCTTTATTGGCATTCACAAATCTGAGTATTGCTTCAGAGAGTGATGCATTGCAATCGGAAAAGCGGGAAAAAATGAGGGATAAAAGAGAGAAGTGCGAGTTAAAGGAGGAGCGTTTTCAAAAAAACACGAACACAGAGGTGAAGCTGTATGATTCTTCTGCCTCCGTTCGCTATGGGGGAAGCAGTATTGAAAGGAACGGTTTATTTTCGCAAGCGCAGATGAAAAGAAGATACAGGAAAACCAGAAAAACCAGAAACCCAGAAGTACAAGAACAAAGCGTGTGTCGAGTGCAGTAAGTACTTAGAAAAGCTGCGCGATAGCGGCGAGCAAGTACGCTGACGTTCTAGCGAGAGAATATACATTCGAAGGTGCGAATTATGCCCCGTAAACAACCTCAAAACATGCGATACGCCCAGCGTTTTTACCAGTAGGACGTCACGTATAACTGTCGTCATCGCAAGGAATACGACAAGGGAAGAAAACTGACCCATGATCAGTTGTATGCGTCCGAGCAGGTGTAGGAAGATTTGGGGATTTAGTCTTGTTTCCGCTCCGAAAATGACGCATTTGTTCTGCCAACGACCCTACCGTGCAGTTACACAGTTCGGCCAGCTGTGAATTATCTTTCTTTTTAAGTATCTAAATTATTTTTACAGTTTCACAACCATATCAAACGAAGCTGAGTTGCACGGGTACGTAACGAAGAAAATGGGTTTAGCGAAGTGGTGGGTGTAGCTGGTGCACGTTCAACATATTATGCAACTTTAGAAGGTAAATTGCTATTTTGATTCGTTCAATTGTGATAGACAAAGGAAAAATCGGGTAGCGCTGCTTCCGAAGTTCGAAGGGTCGTGAATATTTTCTTGTATATCACCAGTTTCAGGATTTTAAACAAGCGCTACGCACGTAAATCTGACATTGTTGTGTATTCTATGGTCGTCTTCTGGGTCATGGTAACGTCATCATGAACGCTTAAAGGTTACGCGCCATTTAAAAGCTTAATCTATCCGATCCGAGACAATGTTACAAGAGTGTCCTAGGGAGTGTATGATGCATCCTTCGAAGAACTCGACGGCGACTGAAGCTGTGATGTTGGGGGTATGAATTGATATCGGCCATCCAGTCAGGTGTTCCAATGCCACAAGGTTGTACCTCTTGCTATGCCGCACCTCTTGCTATGATGCACCGTCGGAAGTTTCATAAAGTTCCGATAGAACTTTCCTAAAGTTAGTCTAGTGAGAAGAAATCGAACAGATTCGTGAGTATTATGCACAGGGTCGTCCTGTACGGCGGATGGGGGGGAAATAGTGACATTCATGGCAGGATATCAAACACTAATGAGCATCGCACACTATGTTAGGTCAAAAATATTGCTCTGTGGCAATTTCAATTGTTATGCGGCTCCATTTGTTCCACTTGTCCCGTGGGACTTGGAAGTCCGATTACTGTTCCAACCTGCACAGTTAGAGAAACCATTCATCTTTCCATGTATGTTATCAGCATATGCCGACAATCCCACTTACATAAACCCCTTGATCAATGACTTGGTAATAAATGTGGTCTTCCATCAGTTCTATGCTCTATTTCTCCCCAAAGAATTTCCGAAATCGGAGCGCAGTGATCTCTGAACATTAGGTCCCTATCAAAGAAAGAAATAAGTTTAATTCTTTCAGTATCTACCTCAATCTATCGAGTAGGAGCAGCAAGCCGAAGAAATATATTGTATGGAAACTGCAATAGATTTTCAGGTTAATCGTTTATTATTGTAACCATTTGCTCTATTTTCAAGTGATTTCCCCATTTTTTCGTATGTTTTTGTTAAAATGGGACAGAGGAAACAAGCAAACTCACTGAACTGTATTAAAATTGCGATGTTTCGATCCTGTAGCTTCTTTCCAGGGCCACTTATAACTCTTGATTGAACTTTGCTGCATTCAATTCCAAATTTCACAGTGCTCTGTATGTAATTAATTCCGTTCCCGTACTAACATGGAGTCTCTTTTCAATGGCTGTAAAAGTTTGAGCCAATGTTCTTGCTCTTTGCTGACATGTTCTCTTAGGGAAACACTTTCGCCTCGCCTAACAAATAAAACATTAGGTGCTAATAGTGTTAATTCTCTAGGTCCTAACAGAGATAATGATCCTAATCTTTTTGTGGTTGCCCATTCGTAAATTATTTTTCAATTTTGAGAAACTTATCAAACTATATGTTTCTGAAGAATAAGCAGAGTTTTGTTTGTTCCTACACCCATATATTGATTCACATTTGCCTAATTATTGCGACATTATTTTTCACAAATGCACCATGTGTAACCAATATGATCATATTGTTATCAAATTTACAGTACAGCATTTCAGAATTCTTTTGCATATTTGCAAATTTTCAGAAGTTTAGGTCACGGCCAGTAGTACAGTTTCATAATTTTGCATTTAGTCTGTAGAAAACCACCTGCAATGATGTATGCGCCTATGTAACATAGCGCTGTCCCCATATGAGGATAAAAAAATTTCGATACGGCACTGCAATAGTCAAACAATTTGTTATGGCCTAATGTTTTCAGTAAAACACTTTCACTGTAAAAAATAAATCCCCTCGCTCTCTAGTGCCACTGAGGGGACCACAATATATATTTCAAAAGCCTCTACCCTTCTCAATAGATGAAATGCCATCCAAATTTCATTATCCCATCCCGACTTCTCGCATTCATCACTGAGACCTTAAACTGTTATGCGAATCGTGTGTTGTTGACCCAGATACATTGGGTCCGGTTCCCGCTGGGTCTCTATCAGAGGAGAAAAAATTACGACGGGAAGTAGACTGGTTGTGAAGAAGCTGCTGTCTCAGTGAGCCACCAGGAATCCATTTGAACGCGAGGCAGAATATGGCGGCATCTCAAAAAGGTTTTTTTCAGTATGAAATTAGCAATAAAAACTTTGCAAGTCAGATGACGCAAGTAAACCCAGTAGGGGCTACAGAATTAAAAATAGTGAGGAGGGTTTCCCTTAAAGTCATAAAGTCACACTTATTCGCATCATTATTGAATCCTACATGAGGTCTATATGGTATATTCACGCTCATGGTACATCAAGAAAAAAAATTTTGAGCTCGTGTAACGGACATATAAATTGCCAATGCTATTTTCACAGCAATTACAGCAGAAAAACTTCTGCTCACCGACCTTACAAACCCACAAACGTACCTATCTTACAAACACAACAGCGTTCATTTTAAGAGGATCGTGTATATTCAACGTTAGCTAACTTCTTCTCCTCGTTTTTCCAAGCAAAGTGGGTTCTAGTACCTGCAACATGAACCAACAAATGTTATCGTACCCACTTCTCGAGCAATTTGATGCTGTAAGTGATATAGAATCTAACCTGTTCTCATCGCGTTCGCCGGAAACAGTCTCGTAAACTGTGATAAAGGGAGCCTTGATCCTAAATAATACATTTATTGTGACCACTAATCAACTATTATGATCGATAGGAGAGTTTAACCGAACTTGCACGACCAATTTCAATTTCTTCTCAAATCCAAGGTTACCTTGTATGCATCTGTTGTCACGATCCATTTGAGAAAATAGGTGGTAATTTCTCTCCGAAGCATCTGGAACCGCAAGTAGATAGTATCTGTGTAGAGGACCTTTTGGTTCGTGTGATCCGATGTCCACCTCTGTCTTTGTGACATCTTGCGGTAGCTTGTTGGAGATCAGAGCGCTGATGCTTGGTGGATGCTCGGTTTTCTTACTCTGCTCAATCTCTCCACCATCCACCAATACATTCTCGAGAGAAAACTTCATTAACTCCTGTGTAAGTGGGGACTTTGGTGCCATGCGCACGTCTTCGAATGCGGGTCTCATAGGTATCCCTTTTATTTCTACACCGTTGAAGATCCGTCTAACCTCCACAAAATGTTTGTGTTCTTCTATTACTCTCTCTGGGACCCAGGTGTCCTTTTCATGCACACGAGGTTCAGATGACAGTTCTATTTCAAAAGGCACTTCAAGAATGTCACAAATCTTTACGGCGCTATCGATTACCGCAGTTGAGAATGTAGAGCCAGGATCATAAATTAGATTTGCATCCACGGATCATGTGTATTGAATTCAGTTGGCAAAGAAAACTCGGCGGTTGTTGTTATTATTCTCCTCAAGGTCAGACTCAGGATCGTGATTGTTGTTACCGAACTTTATAGGTGAGGATAGTCCCGGAACTTATACTGCTTCTGAATAGCTCTACCTGCATCGCTTCTTCTCGTATGAAGCGGAAAATGACGGTCTCTAGCCCAATTCCCCTTCTGTCCACACACTGCACAATAAAAATTGAGTATTCCGGCCATTAGATTGTTCATATGACCTTTCACAGTGTTATACTGCTGTATGTCGAACCTGTGACCAGTTAAAAACATCAAGTTACCGGTTAGCTTCAGTGGATCAACTTCATTAAACAATTTTGGTATACTTTTGCTAGTAGTCTTGTCATGAGGTTCCGTGGTGCGCATGTTTTTCAGTGCATCTACCGTATCTTCAAGGCTGAAGCTCATAATGGTTGCTCTTCACTATTTTGACTGTTGCCCCTATTTATCAACGCAATGACTTTTACTCGGGCTCCCTGGGTATCTTTTTGTATCTTATTCAGGATTTCTTTGTCAGGCTTATCAGTCTCACGCATGAATGATGCCCTCAGTAGTTCATTAAGTACTCTCGTAACTGCAGTGAGCTCATGCTTATCGAACATGATTGTTGCGGGTGACAATGTGAGCTGGTCCGTGGCCTTATTAATCAGTATCGTCAGTAGGTTATTGTAGATAAATTAGGCTAGGCATGCGTTTTCCAGCAATATGGGGGCAGTTTGTTGCTTGTCATGCTGAGTCGACACTGTGTCGAATGCATTGAGGTAGTTCTGCGCGACACCCCTGAAACGTTCCGCGAACGAGGGGTAAGATTCCGTCGGGTGCCTTTTACAGTTGAACACCTGTCTTCTAAAAATTATGATACGTCTTGCGGAGTCGTTAATTGAATGCTTCATCCACATGCGAACCTTTCTTCGATACTTAAACTTGTTCGTCGCCGTGGTGAGCCTTGGTGCCTCCACCAAATTTCCCGCTGAGGTCTCATTGCCCTCTGGGCCCATAACTTTAGCTCACAGAGGGAACGTGGACTTGTAGTTGCAGATTATGTTATAGCGTTAAGACTCACTCAGCTGTGGAAGGGCTGTGGGGGCAAACGTATTCGGCACCAGGTACCGGATTCCTTCTCTCCATCCAACGGAGAGGGTCCGCGTTGCAAGTCTTTACATCTCTATCCACGAGCTTCCATACCAGCCCTACATCCTCATCGTATTGCCCTACTGGACTTGCATTCGTCTCCCTCAGGCATATACGACTACATCTATCTCTCAAGCTTTGCGCTTAATGTTCGAGAACGAATGCAATGATATACTGTACTGTATGACTTCAATCCGTCCCGCACTTGCATTGTCATCGTTGTCCACGATTGACAAGGGGGGATTTTTGGGTTATTTTAATGCATGGAAGATGTGGTCGGTTGACAAGTGTGAGAAAAGTCACAACTATACTGTACAATAGGTACCCTTGAGTGCCGTAGATTTTTTGGTAAGAGCATTCCTACCGGTTCAAGCAAATGATCAAATGTACACTACACGTTCTCTTCTGTTATTGGCGAATGTAAATTTTAGTTTTTTAGCCCTTTGCCTGTGAATGACATTTCCCACCGGTCATCCTTGCCAACGTCCTGCTGCCTTCCTACCCTCCTACACGGACCTCCTACTCCACATCCCACATTGATCTCCTTCGTACGGCCTCCAACAAAGATGTCCGAACAGAAGCAGCTGCAAGTATATCAGGACTTCGCGTCTGACGATGTGCTTGACTTGATCACTGATCTACTCGATTCTAGTGACGACAATGAGCCGAAATGTGGTGGTTACAGACCTGGACGTGCCCCATACGTTGAGCGCTTTCGATTGCAAGGCGCTCAGCGGCGTTAGGATGAATATTTTTCTAGCAACCCTGTTTACAATGACAAGTTCTTTCGGAGACGCTTTCGGCTATCACGTACCACATTTATGCGAATATTCTCAGTTCTTGAGACTAAAGCTTACTTCACGCAGCGAAGAGACTGCACCGGGAAACTTGGATTAAAAGGACTGCAGAAAGCTACAGCGGCGATGAGAGTATTAGCCTACGGCTGTGCTTCCGATGCAGTTGATGAATACATTTGGGTCCTCAAAGATAATTTCGTGAGTTTTGTGAGGACTGTAATCGATAAATACTCCAGAGAATATCTGCGGTCCCCTACAGAACAGGACATCTGTAGAATTCTACACAAGTCAAAGCAACGTGGGTTCCCGGGTATGCTCGGTAGCCTTGACTGCTGTAAATGGATCTGGAAGAACTGCCCACCGCATGGCATGGCCAGTTTGAGGGAAAAGAGGGCGTGCCGGCTATTACACTCGAAGCAATTTCCGATGAGTCTTTATGGATATGGCACTTGTTCTTTGGTATGCCTGGATCCTGTAATGATATCAATGTGTTAGATTGTTCTCCATTACAAACAAACATTGCTAATGGAGTTTATCCCCCACCTGTCGAGTACAGTATCTCAGGCCAGAGACGAAACATTCACTACTGGCTTGTGGACGGTATTTACCCAAAGTGGCCTTTTTTCGTTCATACTGTGTTGGATCCTTTGACAGAGAAGGAGCTGTTGCTCTCAAAAGCGCAAGAATCTGCTCGCAAAGATGTTGAGAGGGCGTTTGGTGTGCTTCAGGCAAAGTGGCATATCATATCGCGACCCGGGAGGTTCTTTTCAAAGGAATTTATGAACGACATCGTAAAGTGTTGCGTAATTCTACACAACATGGGTGTTGAAGAACGGGAAAATTCTGATGAGGGAACCCTTACAGAGCAGGAACTAACTGATGACGTTACTGTAGGGGGCAGTGCCGTTCCAATGTGGGGCTCACTGGAGCCAGCGAACGAATTGACGCACGTACCTCCGGGTTCTCTCGCGGCTCTTTGTGAAGCTTCTTCATTTACTGCAAACGAGATGGAATATTGGAAAACTAGAAAACTAGTCATGGATAACCTCTGGGAGACGAAAGGAGTCTCTGCCATTTAAAATGTCATGGAGTTAATTAAGACTGCTGCGACGTAGTCTGCGTCGACTCATCATTAGAACTTGCAGCGTCATTTCCAGATGACGAAGATAGGAAGGATGGTGACAAGGATAGTTCTGAAGAATTAGCAGCAGCTCGAGAACGGGCCTTCCGAAGAGCTTCAGCACGCAAAAGATTAAAGAACTCCACCGTTTCCGACTGATCAAATTGCGGAGGAGCATTTAAGAAGAGCACGATTTCATTGTGTCGTTCCAGAGCTTCCTTTCCGGCTTTTTATAGTTGGACTGCAGTTTCTGCTAGTTTAATCATTTTTTGTGTTTCCGTCGCTTTGCTCGCCATTGCTTTGGCTTTGCGTCTGCCAATTAGACGTTCCTTATTTTGATTTGACGTACAAATCTTTTCCGTACCAGTCCTTTCTCCTTCAATGACGACAGCCCCGGACGTTGGTGCTGAATTAGAATCAGATATTTCCGCATTATCCGCGTCAAGGCACCACTTGGAGACCAATTTCCACCCGCCATGAATTTCGGATGCTCTCGCAGAAGTTTCCATGCATCGGAGAACTTAAGTGGGAGCCACACAATTCTCAACATGCGAAGTAATTGTGATGCCATTGTACAACGGGGTTGCCATTCTGTAAATATCACTTTCAGAAACTCCAGTAGGCTTCAAGCTCTTAACTTTGGCAACACAGCCCGAGTACTTAACGAATTCCTTATTTAAAAGCTTAATTCGTGCCTTGATGGAGTCGACAATGCGTTCCTTCGTTGACGGCGGCTTGAATTTGGCGAATAGCTCGGCTATACGCTGAAAAAACATCAATGAATTCTGTTCAGACCTTACAATAGGGTCTTCCGAGACCCTCAGCCAGGCCCTTGCAATGGTACAATCATTCAATGTGGTATAGTTTGATCCCCGGGATCTCGGGACTGTCGGGTTGGATGCCGAAGCGACCACCGCCGGAGGAGCTGATGCCGGAGCGACGGGAAGGGAGGGACCTGAAGCGACGGTTACATGGGGAGCTGATGCCGGTGCAACGGGAGGAGAAGGCACCGAAGCGAACGTACGGGGTGAATCGGATGGCGGCTCTCCGATGTTGCTCATTTTGTGGGAGCAATCACTGACGGGGACGGGTCGATGGGAACCTTCTGGAGATGGGGGGGTTTGTTGTGATGGGATCGTGTGCTGATACATGGCGTCTTGATATTCCTTCGTTTTTGGCGGGAAACCCGAGGAAGGCCCAATCATATGACGACAAATATATACCTGCGGAATGCAAAGTTGTAAATCTGGGAGTTAAACCGAGGGCGATTTGACTCTCGGGTTTATCAAGTTTGCAAAAATTTGCTTTTTTAAGCTACCTGTGGGAGTGTGTAATCTAGGATCAAATTAGCAAAAATGTAAATTTGATCATTTGCCTCAACCGGTGGGAATGCTCTAAAGCACAATTTAAACTTTTCGCCCAGCTGTATCGTATAATGCAAATAATCAACACAACGCTGCCATCTACTGTACAGTACTGTAGTACCTATACAGTACAGTAGCGGTAGATGTTTTACTACCTACAGAAATTCGGGCTTTGGCTCGAGTCATTACGGCTATTCATACAGTAGGCAGCATCTATACTCACAGGAGTCGACTTGACTTAGACATCTCTTCCAACCCCAACCGACTACGCTAGATCCCCCCCGCGCCATGCGAACACCCTCAGCCACTGTGCAAGATGAGCTCGACGCAGAAATTCTCGCCGTCACAGAAGGCCAAAGGCGGGGAGGCCGCTCTCGTGATGAGTTGAGTGATGCCTCTGCGTCATCCGACGGTCAATATGACGGCGTCAGCGACATCGATGCTCCTGATGATGACAACGACCAAATGCTCGCGGATGATGACGACGACGACGAGGACGATGAGTTCGTTCTGGACGACGAGGATGACGATGAATACACCTCGAAGAAGAAATCTACGACTCGTGAAAAGAAGGCGCCTTCCTCCAGAAAACCCGCGAAAAGCAGATCCAAGCAGAGATCGAAACCACAACAAAAGACAGAAACTAAATTCCTCTCTGATGAGGAAGAGGAGTTTGTGTACAAGTACGATAAGGACGGCTACGGTGATGATGACGACCGCGAGGCGTTGGCCCGCATGAATGAATTTGATCGTGAGAGCTTGCTGGCTGATCGCCTGGAGGAACGTACAAAGCAGCTGGATTTGTGGAACATGAAAAGGGAAATGATGGCTCGTGAGGGCGCAGGCTCTTCCGGAGGTACCGAACGAAAATCGAGAAGCAGTGGTAGAAACAAGGCATCGTCTAAATCAGACGCCTTGCAGGCCTTGGCGGAGGACAAGCGCAAAAAGAGCTCGAGAGCCTTCGTTGAGTTAAGTGATGCCGACAGTGAGACAGACTCCAGGCCTAAACGCAACCGTGAAGAACGGTCAAAGGAGCACAAGCAGCTGGAGCACACCGACGTCGACCCAATGTCTGCTCATGAGGGCCCGGAGCTCCGCTACAGTGATTTGGTCAAGGTTGAGAAAGCTCAGAGACGTACCACTCATCTATTTTTGCGTCGAGGTACCATCATGGAGCTATCGCAAAAACCCTATTTTGCTCGCATGGTCGTTGGGTTGTACGCTAGGATTAAGGTTGCCGGTAATATGCCTGAGGACGGTTCCTATCTTCTTTGCCGCATTGTCGATATAGAGATAGGAAAGATCTACTCGCTGAATTCGCAACTCAAGACCAACTACTGGTTAGTTTTGCAAATCGGAAAGGCACGCCGTCGCTTTCAGATCCCGCAAACGTCCGCCTCAGCCCCTTTAGAGAGTGAGTTTGACGTCTACAGAAATCGCACTCTGGAAAGGGGTTATGAGTTGCCTCGTCGCGAAGAAGTAGAGAAGCTAATGAAAAGGACGAGGGAGCTGTTCATCGAACGCAAGGTCGTTCCTACTGAAGAAGAGAACAAGAAGCATATCCAAAATACAGAGCTTCTATATCCATCCCGGGTCAACTGGACTCTCAAAAAGACAGAGGCCAGGACCGAGTACGACATCAAGCTTCAGGAGCTCTCCAATCTGAAAAGGAAAAAGAATGGCGAATCAGTGGAAAAGCTCCAAGCGCATGTGGATAAGTTGCGGGAACGTCTTCATGAAATCGAAGAAAATCAGAGATTGTACAGCGTGAAGCCAGGTCTGACTAGCGCCAATGTATTCCACACCCTGGCAGAAAGGAATAGTATGCTCAATGCTTCAAACGAGCAACTGATGGCAAAACGCCGAAACCTGGAGGAGGCAGCCGGCGGCATAGATCCATTTGCACGGTTTGATACAACGGGGGCAGTCGTACTTCTCTATCAAGAGAAAGGGGGGAGAAAGAAGACGGTCCAAAGCCATTTGTCAGACGGACCAGGGAAGGAGACTGGCGGGAGTACCTGAAATCATGGGGGAGTGGCAAAAAGAGAAGAATAAATGGGAGTGCCTTGGATCCGAAATATGATGTTGATTTGGAGGGACTGGACGATTTCGACAAGGATTTCACTGAGCAAGATACCAACGGCAGTAGTGTCGTAGGCTGCGCGCCTTGCGTTGATTCCGCATATATCGAAAGCGTTCGCCGCCGCGTCGCGCTCCCTGTTGGCGCAAAGGTTATCAGTTTTGACGAATGGAGTAAACTGCGTATGGCATGAAGGTAGAAGTTATTGAAATGCACCAACCTACTTCCGGGTACTCACAAGAAGGACATTGGCGAGTGAGGGCGTCATAGGAGTTGAACTTTTCCGGAATGCCGTGCTGCTATACTATCTTTTGTAAACCAGTGGTTCAGAACTCCTTGAATTCAGAAACAAACTTAAGCTTACCAGCGGAATTGTTTAACACTCCGTGCAATGTCTCAGAGTCTACCCAGACGGGCCTGCAATGAAATTGTTTTCGTCGAGGATAGCTTACATTTGTACGGTAGCCTGGTTGCCAATGCACGGCAGTTAAAATGCAATATTTATCGAAACAAAAGCGCAAGCGTTCGGTGAGTCGTCATGCGGGGTGAAACCATGTGGTAAGGGACCAAAATGAATTAGCATAGATTTACCATCAAGTCTCAACCTGTTCAAATGAATTTTGGAATCAAGGTGGAGCTCTGCCACTAAATCAGTCGTCGCCTCTTCCCGTATCCTCCGCATTCCTGACAAGACATCTCGCACAACTACGGACTGTGTGTGTGGCATTGTCTCGTGCAAGATTCGAAACGCAACCACTAGCAGGACACCTGACAGCGCTGAATCTTGCACCGCATCGTTTACTGATTGAAGCATCTGCTGCACGAGCCGGTTTCACTTGTACGGAGAGCCCTCCAGGCTCTTTTTTGGTCGACTTCTCCTGTGGAGCGGGACTGGCACCCAACAGGGAGATCTACTAGGAATGCTACTCTTCGCTCTTGCCCTCCATCCCTTAGTGGAAGCTGTTGCAAACCATTTCCCCTCTCTCCCTCTTCACACAAGCTGGTCAGGAAGGGAGGGGGTCAAAGAAGGGGATTGGGAAGAGGTATCCATGTTTGATGCTGAAGATTGCTTGATGGGTCTGGGCATGAGTGCGGTTTGTGTTTTGCAAATGAGATGTGGAATATGTAAAGGCTGGCGCAAAAGTGGTAAATGGTGGCAGTCGTACCCTCGGATTTACTGTGTTTACGACTTTCGCGCCATTACATAGTTGCAGAATTCGTTTCTTAAACTGCTCATATTTCTTTATTATTTTAGAACTTTGTCACAGAAATTCTGCAACCCCTGGCATCCGTGTACACGTATTGTTGAAATATGCAAAAAACATTGCAGAAATTCGCTAGCGTATACTCTCTGTTGTCCACGAACTTTGACACAACAGATTCTTTATAACAGCAGCGTATCGCAGGACGAACGATGACACACGTGTACGCAAGGAATGAAACTCAGAATGACGGTATTTTGCACGCCTGTCAGCCTTAAAGTAGCTAGAGGTCTAGCTTTAGGGGAGCATTGAAGTGAAAATACCCAACCCGTCCCTGGATGTCGATGACAAGCGGGATGAGCTCTAAGCTATCTTGTTCACAAGCCGCAGAATAGTATGCTACTTTCTTCCTCTCGGCACGGTCAAGAGTAGACGCACAATTGTCAGCTAAGTTGCCGTATGGGGCAGAGTGGGGGTTGACAATGGTGACATCCAAGGCCATGGGAGATGGGGCGAACAGGGAATCGTCAATGACTAAGTCGAGTGCTCGCCGCTCATTGGGGCTTTTGCGCAAATCGAATGCGAGGACACGCTCCCGTTTGACGGGAAAGGAAATGGCGGGGTTCGAGATTTCGTGGTACAAAAGGTCGCGCAGGCGGTTGTGCCGGCGTACCGCCCCGATATAACCTTGCGAGTAGCCGCGTGATGCCCAAGCTCGTCAAGGAGAGGCGGAACGTCGAAATGGCCGGAGATGCACGTGGGGCAGGGGTCCGAGCCGCGGAAGACCGGAGCTCCGAGGCGTGCAGAGACCTTTTGCTAGATCTCGCCGGGTGTCTACAGGCCAATGGATGGGAGGGGCACGGTGGAGGACTGCACCGAGAGAAGGCGCGAGCAGTGATGGTTGTAGTGGTGTGCGGGCAAAGAGTGGCACAACTTCAGTAGGTGGGATTGGTAATGATGCTCAGTAACAGCGTGTTTTAAGGAGCGAGAGGTCGTTGTGTCCAATCGGGGGATGTCCTCAAACAGTGCCTCTAATTGGCGTTCGAGGGGTAAGTCAAGGTCTGCAGAAAGCATGTCGTAATCGGGAGCGAGGAGACTTGCTGCGCGAGTATACAGAGTTGCTAGCAGTCGATTGACGAGATTGAGGCTTGAAAGGAAGGAGGTGGTGAAGGCCATGATGTTGACATCCTGTTATGGGGTGAGTCCTACGCCGCCCCATCGGAACGGTTGGGTCGCCTGGAGCCACTGGTTGTCGTCGACTTTGCGATGAGTCTGTTCGAAAGCCCTTCGCATTCCCTTGTCAAGGACTTGGCAAAAGGGGTAGTAATTTGCGGCGGGGCAATTCAAAACAAGTACATCACAAGGGGGGATGATGCGCAGTAGTGGAGGATGTGGAACGAAATTTGCGGATCGTTGAGGAGGGCGAGAGGGGACCACAAGGAGTCGGCGTTCACAAGAGCTTGGTGTACGAGGGTGATGGAGGCAGATGTGGTGCCCACCGGGCTCCTCAGGACTGCAGTGGCATCCGAGGGGATGATTTCCCATGGAAAGCCAGGGAGGGAGGCGTTGGTGTGAAGAGACGGCAACCATACTGATGTCTTCTTAGGGTTTGAAGTAAACGTGAAAGCTGTGTTATGGGCCGTGCTGCTGGAGGTAGAGCAGGATTAGCTTAGCAACGGGGGCCGGTGCAACGATATTTCCGTCATCTCCATACCACGTGTGAAATGGTAGAGAGGGGAAGAGGTATGCAGTGGCTTCCACTAAGAGATGGAGGGCAAGAGCGAAGAGCAACATTCCCCAGCGGATCTCCTTGTTGGGTGCCAGTCCTGCTCCACGGGAGAAGTCGACCAAAAATGAGCCTAGAGGGCTCGCCGTAAAAGTAGTGGATCCATATAGCAGCCTGCGGGATGCGGGTAACTGCGTGGTCCAGAATCTTGGCACGCTCAATCGAAATAAAGGCATTCCGGGCGTCTACTTGAATGGGTACATGCTGGGTCTGTGCAGAGCTGAGCTGCTGTATCGTGGCTCGCGTGGCATGAACAATTACCCCAGTAGCTCCTGGGACACCAACGCCAAGCTGCAGAGGCGAGGGATGTGTCCTTGCGGATGCGTTTCATAATGAGGCCTCCTGCTAGACGGCGAATTGCGAGGTCGATTGCAAATGGCCGGAGGCTTCGGCAGGCAGCATCCTTGGGGGAGACCAATGAGGGTGGCGCTGGCGATGTATTCCATCAACTCGGGTGGGGCGTTTCCGTCCAGGAGAAAGTTAATAAAATCGTTGAACCATTTGGGTGCCGAATATGAGGGTTCCGCGCCACTGGTCGTGGAGGAAGGAAAGGACCTTCAGATTGGACGGGGGAAGACCATCAGGACCGGACTGCTGCTGTGGTGCGGGAAACGTCGGAGCTCACGACGCACTTCCGCTTCGGTGAATTGAAAACGCGGGGAACAGCATCACGGGTGCATGGTGTGATAGGGGCAACAGGGTCAGGGCGAAGGGTCCGAAATTTGGGAGCATTGGCGGGGGTTGGCGGAACAGGTGGGGCATGACATGTGAGAGCTTGGGCGGCTTCCTGCGAGGAACCTCGGAGGAAACTGCGTTTGCATCTTTCCGACGAGGTGGGCGCGGGGGGGGTCCTTGTGGGCAGCTAATGCGCCGAAGCCGTCCGTGTCCGTGGCCTTGTCGAGCAAGCGGGACCATTGTCTAGATCGGGCGAAAGAGACGCGGTGCTTGAGGCGACAAAGCTCTGCCGGTGGCGGTTCCGAGGCTCCTGCAAGCCGTTTTTGCGAGGGATGAGTTTCCCTAGCGCAAGCATTTGGTTGAGACTGTCGATCCTTCGTAGGATGGGTCGGGATTGAACATATGGCTGGCATATGTTGGCGACAAGGGAATGAAAAGGTGCACGGAGGGAGTTTGGGAGGTAAGGGAGGGTAGGGACAGGAAGTGGAAAGACATGAGCAGGAGTGGGGCATCGTACCTGGGCGTAGAGCTCAATTAAAGGGGAGGGATCGGCGGTGGCCCGTCCTTAGGAGAGCGGGGCCGGCGGGACGCAGGCGCTTGTAAGGAGATGCAGCCGGCGTTGCAGGAGGGGGGTGGGGCGGAAGAAATGGGGGCAGGTTCAGAATTGATTGAGTCAGGAGGCGGAAGGGGTCGGGGCGGCGAGGCCCAGGGAAGCGGGAGGGGATGTCTGAGATGGATATGCGCAGCACGTCGGAAGTACCGCTTAGGCCGCCAAGCGCAGCAGGGGTGCATGAGGCGAGAAAGCTCTGTGTTGACGGTCGGGAGGAGAGAGCAGGCGTCGTCGACCGTTTTGCAATGGTCAACGACCGGGGAGGGAGAGGAGACAGTGATAGAGGGTAAAGACGACGAGCAATGTTCGCGGAAGGCATCGCAGGCGGTTGCTGTGTGGCGGAGGGTGTTGCTGGCAGCGCATACGAAAGCAGTGTGGGGGTCAGCGGTAGGAACGACGGTAACGGGGCCCGGGAATCCTCCGGCGGTGAGAGTTTCCCGGCGGGAGATGGCATTGCGGAGGGGACGCTTGCCTCGAAGGGTCGTCACTTGGACGAACTGCTTGGGACCATGCTTAACGAGACGGGAGCCAATTCGGTTGATGCTCCGTTGGAGGTTTGGGTGAAGGGGGGTGACATTTGGTTGCAGAGGGGTGGCAGGGCGACCAAGGATGGGAAGGCGAGTTGGCGGCTGGGAGGGTTGGCGGGCGGCGTTGAGGTAGGGGGTGTGGGACGGTTGGGGTGGCGGGGAGGGGTCGGTGCAGCCATTGTCGGAGGAAACCAGATATAGGAAGCGGACGATGTTTCTAGCCGCTTTTGTGCTGCACAAGCAGCCAAACGCGGTGGCGAGGGCTGTGTCTTCGTTCTGAAGCTCAAAGGTCACGGAAGGAGCATCTGTTGCGGCCAAGTCAGTAATCTGAGTAAGAACGCGGATCATGTCCGCGACGAGGTCCTAATAGGCGTGAGCCGCGTCGCGCATGGATCTCTGGGATTTTACAGGGGTTGGCAGGCCGCTGGGGTCTGCCGCCGCGGGGGCAGCGTAGGCATGCAATGGAAGGGACAAGAAAGGTAAGATGTTGTTGATGGAGAGATTTGAGGAAGGAAGAAGGAAAAGGATGGCTTTGGTCGCTGACATTGTTCCTAAATTTACGATGGAGGGAGGGCACTAACAGAACAAGGAATATATGCTGCTGGCTCTGAGGGCAAAAACTGGGGGATTTTAATGATTGAAAAATAGGTTGCCATTGAGTGACAAGAAGCTGTAAGCTATGACAAAATCATTTGGAATTCCAAGTGCATTCGAAACTTAATTTTCAAGAAATCAGAAAGTTTTAAACTTGTTTTTTCAGATTAGCCAGACAGATACAGCCACCATAAAGCAGTCACGCACATCAGACAAGCACTGTTCGAAAGAAGAGTTAATTCTCGAGTTTAACGCTGCCAAACCCCCACAGGTGTATGGTGTTGCGTTTCACTTAACATCAAAGTCCGGTACGACTGCATCCGACAACGTGGCACGAACTCCACGGCAATTTGGTTCCCATCAAACGGAGGTACCAGGAAGACTCAAAGTTGGGAGTGACATTGAGCCGGTGGGTGCAACAGGCCACCTTTGCGCGAAGTGCCAACTCAATTGAAAGCTGTCTATTCCTAGTCGTATCTGTGAACGATAGGCAACATTTCGATTGTTCGATTTATCCAAAACAGAGCTACTAGTCTCACACATGGCGACTTCCGAAGCTCACAGAATCTTGGAGAGGCACCCGCATCGTGTTCCCCTCGGGGGTGATCAGATCCGTGCTCTTGCGAACTCCTTGATGGCCCTCAAAGAAACTCTCACCCCAGAGAAGGCTACTACAACGCAAGTCTACAACATTATACTGCGCCTCCTCAAAGCCCATGTCACTCCCTTACCGGGTGCATCAGGGTCCTTCGCCCAAGTGCAAGCTGCGAGGCTGCAGTTGCTCGCAGAGCGTCTCGTTGCTGAGGGAAAAGAGTTTCCCAAAGAGCTGACTGCTGCCGTATCTCAGGGTCTTGTATCTGGTTTCGACCCGGCAACAGGCTTGGAGATTCCGTTGGACCAGCAGAGAGCGCAGCTCGCAAATCAACAAATCAGGGAACGCAACGACATCTCCCGTGAGAAGGCTATGCTCTATGAGCTGCAGTTGGATTTTCACAAAGCCAGGATTTATGACCCATCAATCGATCAAGCAGAGCCCATACCTGGACCGGAGGATTATCTACCGTGGCATGAGCGCAAAATTACAATTCCTGTGGATAAAACAGAGACATTCTTCTTTTCGGGATTGAGCCAAGATCTTTTGCTTCGCGAAAGGTCACGAACCCTAAAACTTCGTACTGAGGCGTTACGAACTGAGTTGGATACGGCGTTAAAGCACCATGAAGATGGTACGAGGGTGCTGGAGCCCCGTGTCGCGGCTTTGTTGGAATCGAGATCAAGACATATTTCTCTAATGGAACTTCAGAGTAAGATGCGCACAAATATTTGGAATGAGCATCAAGTCGCCGAGAGAGATGGCAGGAGAGGATCAAAGGTGCGGGTTCGAACCTTAAAACAGCTGCAACGAGAGTATGAGAGGGCCGAGAGATCCCGTATTCGTCAGGCAGAGGCCGAAGAACGGGATGCCCGGCGCAAAAGGCAGGCCTGGACGAATGCCATGATAGAGCACTTAAATAAGTTCAGGAACTACCATCGAGATGTAGTTCGTAGGGGATTTCGGGCCGTAACAAAGGCCGTGTTGAAGTATCATGAGGAGGTGGCCCGGAATGCGAGCAGAGCTGAGCGCGAGGCAGAGAGAGTTCGTATCCAGAAATTGAAAGATGACGATGAGGAGGGTTACCTGGAACTAGTTCGTGAGACCAAAAACACAAGACTTCTAGAGCTACTTGACCAGACGGATAAATACCTTCGGGAACTTGGGGCTGTCGTGAGAGAGGAGAGAGCACGCAGTGGTGTTGTTGAATACGAGGACAGTGCAAGCGGAAAGCATGGGAAAGACAAGACTACTACGAAATTGCCCACGCAATCAAAGAGGAAGTTTCCTCTCAATCCAGTCTCCTGGTTGGGGGGACACTGAAAGAGTATCAACTACAAGGTATTCAGTGGATGGTTAGCTTGTACAACAATCGCCTCAATGGCATCCTTGCGGATGAAATGGGGCTTGGCAAAACTATTCAGACTCTTGGTCTAATTGCGCATCTGATGGAGCGAAAAGATAATCCTGGACCGTATCTTGTCATTGTACCTCTATCAACCTATCAGCAACTGGGAGCTAGAGTTTGCAAGATGGGCACCTGCCATTCGGGTGGTCGTCTTCAAAGGAGATGCCAAGGCACGACGACGTTTGTATGAAGACGTTATTGAAAAGAAGAGTTTCAACGTTTTCTGGTCACCTACGAATATGTTGTGCGAGGGAAAACGTTCCTGAAGCGAATAGAGTGGCAACATCTTATTATCGACGAAGGGCATAGAATCAAAAACCATGAGAGCCGCCTAAGCGCCGTCCTTCATAACTACTATCGCAGTAGAAATCGACTTTTGCTTACAGGCACGCCGTTGCAGAATTCTCTCACCGAGCTTTGGGCATTGCTGAATTTCTTGTTGCCGAATGTCTTTAAGAGCGCAGAATCGTTTGAGAGCTGGTTTGCAGCGCCGTTCGCTCAGATGGGAGTTGGTAATATAACCTCAACAGAACAGCAGGCTCAGCTAACGGAAGAGGAAAGTCTTCTTATCATCCGACGCCTCCATCAAGTGTTGAGACCTTTCCTACTTAGAAGGATGAAGTCGGATGTGCTCAGGATGGGCGAACAGCTCCCTGAGAAACAAGAGCACATAGTTTTATGCGAAATGTCAGCTTGGCAGAGGCAAATATATCTTAAGATTGTCAAATCCGCGTCTCCTTTTCACTGATCGCCACGGGAAGCAGCGATATGACAAGCTTTCGAATCCTGCCATCCAGCTTCGGAAATGTGTGAATCACCCATACCTCTTCTTCATGAATCACGCCAATCAAATCGTGACTCGCCGGAACTATGGCGTGCATCTGGCAAATTCGATGCGCTTGACTCTATGATTATCAAATTTCTGCGAACCGATCATCGTATCCTCATTTTTAATCAAATGACGAAAGTCGTTGACCTCCAGGAGCGTATGCTTCGATATCGAAAAATTCCGTTTTACCGGCTTGACGGAAGCACAAGCACTGAAGACAGAAAAAAAATGGTTAACGACTTCAACAGCGCTGGATCGGAGGTCAACGTCTTCTACTGACAACACGAGCGGGAGGTTTGGGTGTAAACCTACAAACTGCGGATACGGTTATTATTTTCGACAGTGATTGGAACCCCTCATGGACCAGCAGGCTCAAGACAGAGCCCATCGAATCGGTCAGAGGAGAGAGGTTTTGGTATTAAGATTGCTGACGGCGAAGTCAATCGAGGAGAGTGTGCTAGAGCGCGCGTCTTTCAAAAGGGGACTCGAGAAGAAAATCATTCGAGCTGGTATGTTTGATGAGCAAAGCAAGGACTCCGAGAGACAAGCTATGTTGAGAGAGTTGCTACGGGTAGAAGGCCCTGTGAGTGATGAAGATGTGGAGGATGATGGTCTTCCGACTGAGGAAGAAGTGAACAGGATTCTGGCTCGAAGCGAGGATGAATTTCATGAGTTCGTGAAGGTGGACCAGGAAAGACAGATAGAAATTGCCTCACGACCTCGCCTTTTGCTAGAGTCGGAGATTCCCGAGTGGGCTTCTGTAGTTCCAAAGGCATTGAGAGAGAAAGCCAAGTCATCCGGGGCTGGTCATTGGAACTCGAACGCTGTTGACGTTGTGAACATGCAGGAGACGAAGAAGAGACGAGCTGCAACAGAAAATGTTAGTTACGGAGTAGATCAGTTGAGTGAAAGGCAATATCTGAAACTTATGGAAAGGTCTGTGGCTGGCGAAGAAATTTCACTCTCTGAGGCAATGAAAGCCATGTCTGGGGGTAGGCGTAAGAAAAGAAGAAAAGAAGCGAGCGCTACAGGTATGAAGGGTAGGGAAGATAAGGAGTTCGACAAGGCAGCTGGTTCGCAAGTCGGCAGTGAAGGCGGTCGGGATACCGCGGGCCCGACTGGACAACGCTCGCCTCCTACCGACGCTCCCGTTGCTACCAAAAGCCTGAACGGGGACTCAAAGAGTTTTGATGATGATTGGACAGAGGGTGGTAATGATGGCGACGGAGAAGAGAATATCACTCCTGCGGTAATCGAAGATATGATTATCGAGGAGGAAGAGGATGACGACGATGACGTTGTCATTGAGCCAGAAGATGATGATGAGGGAAGAGATCAAGGCAAGTCAGAGGCGGCGGATGGTACTGGAAGTCTGGAGGGTCGTCCGGTTGGCAAGCACGAAAGCGAAACATCCGAGGAAGGCATGGAAATAACTCATCGTCCCAAGCTCACTTCTAGGAAGGGAATCGGAGGTGGACGTGGATGGCAGCATCGAAGAAAGGCGAAACGAAAAGTGACCGGCGGAGACGGAGAAACCATTATGCAAGAGGAGCTGCAGCACCATAAACGAAGAAAACGAGCTCGGGGTAGGATATCTCATCAGTCGCGTAGTCAAAGTGATATCAGCGAGGACAGCCGAAGTGTGGCTCATCGAACTTCCAGTGCAGTACTCGAATGCAGGGGAACAGCAGCAGCGGAAGATACGGATGCGACAGAACGCACAATAGATGAAACGTCTGCGAAATGTTCGAAACCATCGAAAGAACTCAGTGACCGCATCCCGCGACTGCGAAGGGGAAACGGCAAGAAGGGATTGAAGAAGGGGAAAGGCCCGAATGGATATGCCGGTCGCAAATCTCAAGAGGTGTATGGGGAGGATATGTGCGGGGAATCTGAGGAAGCGGAGGACGGGGAGATTCGTGAAGAAGGAGAATTGTCTGAGGAGATACGTGAGGAAGGGTTGGAGGCGTTTCTGACTCATGGGAGAGGGAGCCGATGTGTAGAAAAGGTGAGTGATGTGAGAAGAAGTGGGATGAGCAGGTTTAGCGGGGTTGAAGGAAGGTAGATGGTGAGATAAGGTCACTACCAATAGCTAGATGGTGACATCGAGGTGGGCGAGGAAGTAGGAGAAATTATGAATGTGGGACGCGAGAGACGATCTGCCGAGCAGATGCATGGTAACAATGTAATTGTTGGTAGATTGGCTCGGGGATTCAGGGAGCGGCAGTTTGGAAGGATGCCGATGGCTCAAATGGGACGAGCGAGTGGGGCTGTGGGAGTGGGAGTTGAGTCCGAAGAAGGGGAAGAGCACGATGAGGGGGAGCGCGTTGAGGAAGAGGAGCACGAGGAAGGGGAGGAGCACGAGGAAGGGGAGGAGCACGAGGAGATGGAGGAGAGGAGAAAAGAAAAGGAGGAGGGTGAGCAGGGGGAGGTTAAGGTTGAGGAAGGGGAGGACACAGAGGAAGAGGGAGAAATTGTAGAGGACTGATGAGAAGAGGTTCTTGAGAAAGGAGCTGCCGCTGCGGTGGCAGCAACATGCGTTGTTGCAGCAACATGCTTGACTTGGGGCCCGCTGCAGTACAACGTGTATCCCTCTGTACATGTTCCGAACGGGACGTCGACAAACTACGCAAGTTATTGGCTTAACGCAACGCAACTTCCATCAGAGACTACTCTAGACCCAATGCCGCCGCCGGCACTTCCTTACCGAATCAGTGAAGCAAATGCCGGTACAGCAGGAATCCCGGAATGTTGCGGCAATGCCATTACGTTTTTGTACAGACACCAGTCACCCCGAAGCTTGTGACTTTCTGTCTCACCCTAGTACAGTTCAAAGCCACCTGGTATGCGGACAGTTTCGGCCATGGCGATAGCGGACCACATGACGGCGCTGAGGCGCTGGTAGACGCGAAAACGAGTAACCTCCGTTGAGGTATGATGGCGGCGAGCGATGGCCGGACAAACGGGCTGTTTCGGCAGAGAGGACACGCGGGCCTGTCTTAGGAGGAAGGAGCGGGGCAGACCTGTTCAAGGGAACCGCGATCTCCAAGGCACGGCGATTACAGGAGGCCCAAAGTTTGAGGGTGAGATGTGCGATCGCGAGCTCGGGGCAGTGTCGAATGTTCACCGAGTCGGATCGGGAGGCAGGCTTGAGTCCAGGCTGGACCGGTGAGAGGAATGTCGCTGGGCTTCTCATCGAATGCCCGTCTCGTACAATCAAAGACGGTGGCAAAATCCGACACATGGTCAGCGTCCCAGAGGCGACACGCGTGTAGCATTAGGTACGTGGGAGCAGTGTCGATGCATATGGAAGCACGCTTGTGGGTCTCGGAAAGGAGAAGCTTCTCGAGGGTCCGACGACAGCACGCGATCTTCGTGTGGAGGAACTTGAGCGTGTATTCGGGAGGTGAGAAGCTCGACACCATGGGCTGGGTGATTGGTGCAGTGTGAAGTCGGAGAAATCGGAAAGAATCCGTGTCGAGGAGTGTTGTGAGTGCTCGGCGGAAGGCGGGGAGTGTGCTTACGAGTGCACATCATTGGATGAGGATAAGGTCTGAATCTTCCGCAAGCTCAAGTTACAGGAGCTGGATAGCATAAACGCTGAGCCGGGTCATCTTGGTGGATGCCCTGTGTGTTTAGAATAATGGTACACGCTAACCGAGGGGCGGAGATTGCGAGCGGGCATAGACCACGTTGATGAATCGCGCGAAAGTGGGCGGGGCAGGGCAGGAAAGAGATTGAGCAGCGACTGCCTGTCATGCGGTTAAACGCGTTAAATGCATCCATAAGACGATAGCAATAGTTTACCTTGGCCAATCCCACTTGCCATCTGTTGACGTGTTATCAATGAATGAATCTTTTACGCTTTACTTGGGTTTGATTACAAGTACAGTACATAGGACTGCCAACCTTTCCATTACTCGCAGTAAACCCAATTTACCACCCAATCGGGTCGCACGCAGGTTCCAAGCCTGCAGGCCTGCTTTTCTTCTTATGGATACTGGTACTGTTATGCAAACGTCATATGAGCTCAACGGTTGAGCGTAAGCTTCAAAATGGCCTTCATTCCTACACATATCGGCCATGCCCGGAGTGCGGCGAAAGGTTCTCAACCCCTCCCCGGTACACTCCGCTCTTACCCACGCAGCTTCGCTCCACTCCTCCAGCACCATCTGCATCTCGTGTACCGAACGAGGTTACACCCCCTGAGGCAGCTTCAACCTCAACCAATCCACCCGAACCACAGCCCATCCCGGATGCCACTCCTCCTCCGCCTTTGCCCACCACCGCTCCTCCTCCGCCTGTGCCCACCACCGCTCCCTCCTTGAACGGCCCGAGGAGACAGCCGCTTCCCCCCTTGCACACAATCTGCACTACTCACGTCCCGCTAGCGCAACACATACCGCGACGTGAACGTCAGCGGATTTCAAGGGAGCTAGCTCTTGTCCTTGGACAATGCGCGGACGCCCCACATGGTTTTCCTTAAGCTGTGGAGGCATTCACCAAGTTGTTCCTATTCCCGTCCGCGATCCTTGCCAATCCCAAGCCCTCCACCCTCTCAACCCTCGTTCCGGGCACAGCATCAAATTCCCGTATTTTTGCTGAACGCATTCAACTGTGGCGTGATGGGCAGTATGAAACTTTGATGCGAAGGGCAAACGCCTTGGCAACGTCCCGCCCGTTGCATAAGGCAACTGAAGAGGAACAAGCGGAGATCAACAAACGGCGCGCCCTGAGGCTTGCAAAGGAGGGCGCTTACGGCAAGGCAGCGCGAGCGCTGGGATCTTCGGGGATCGCATGCCCCTCCGCAGAGGTGGTTTCCATTCTTCGGGAGAAACACCCACAGCGCTCCGACTACGGAGTCGTACCAACCCTCTTCCCCTGACTCGTTGCCGGCTTGCCCCCACTTAACTCCAGAACTTGTTCTCCGGTGCGCTCGGAGCTTTCCAAGGGGTAGCGCCGGGGGGGGATCCGGACTCCGCCCAAACCACCTCGTTGAGCTTTTACAGGTCCCACCAGTTGTCAATGGTGGACGAAGCTTGCTAGCTGCTCTAACTAGTGTGGTCAACTTGCTAGCCAACGGGAAGGCCCCTGCGGCTATATCGGCATGGATCGCAGGTGCGCCGCTTACGGCACTCCTAAAACCAGACGGAGGAATCCGACCGATCGCCGTGGGCGAGACCTTACGTCGCTTGGTGGGAAGATGTTTGCTGACTCGCATTTCCGAGAAGGCTTCCCAATACTTTCAGCCACTACAGTTGGGAGTAGCAACGTCAGGAGGATCTGAGGCAGTTGTCCACGCTGTACGGCGACTTTATGAGGAGCATGGCGAATCGGCAGAGTATGCACAGTTAACCGTTGACCTTCAAAACGCATTCAACCTGGTCAGCCGAAGTGCGTTTTTGAAGGAGTTCGAGCAGAGGTTCCCAGAGCTCTTACCTTAGGTCAATTACACGTACGCGGTAAACCCGGGTCATCTGTGGTGTGGGGATGATATGCTCCGGAGCGTGGTAGGCGTGCAGCAAGGGGATCCTCTGGGTCCACTTTTATTCTCCCTTGTGCTGCAAAAGGTGACGCGGGAACTGAAAACCCGCCTGGAAAATGTGGGGCTCACTGCGGCGGCTGCGTTCACTTCCTCCATGTCCCTCACGCGTGCCCTTTGCTCTTCCCTTTTGGCTGTGCTACCGAACACTGCTCTTCATTCATACAAATCCGCAGTTCGGGCGCACGACGACTGGAAGACACAAGTGGCACCCGAGAAGGAGGTCCATTTCACGGCTATCGACTCAGTGCAGAGGTTTGGGCAGGGGCAACTCGTCCGCCCAGTTGAGGAAAAGGCCTTTGATGACATGCCGAAGGGAGATGAGAGGACTGTTGCATTCCGAGCCTCGTTGTCAGTGGAGGGTTGCAAGGACTGGCTGTCATGCCAACCGGCTCCGGGGTTTGGTACCTACATGCCGGACCGCAATTACAAGACGTGGTTGCAGTTCTATTGCAGGGTGCCACTGTTTCCTCTAGCTTCGAAATGCCACAAAGGGGGACGCACGACCCTCATGGATCAGTATGGTGACCACGCGCTGTGCTGTGCCTATGGATCCACACGCGGGTGGCGGCATGACTCACAGACACGATTGTATGCTGCAGATCTCTCCAAAGCTGCCCGACACCCTGTCCTCGAGCCGCCACAACCCGGCCATGCAGTTCGCCCGGACATCAAGGCGCTTGAAGAGAACGGGGGCACAGACTATTATGACGTAACTGTTATCCATCCCCCTGGCCCCCGCCCGCCTTCCCTCCCTGGCGCGATGCCCACTCAAGCCCCTTGACCATGCTCGCCTGGGCAAGGACACTCGCTTTGCCGAGTTGAAACGCTCCGAGGGTCCTGGGCATCGCTTCATTGCCCTTCCACTCTCCACGTTGGGGGGCTGGCACCCTTCCGCTCGGGACTTCGCCAACCGGGTTGCGACTGGCATTGCCGCACGGGCAGCCATTCCGATTGCTGATGCGCAGCGAACATTGTTCGCTCGTCACGCGGCGAGACTGGTCCAGAATAACGCCAGTTGTTTGTTGGAAGGGGTTTTAGGCGACACTGACCTGCCGACATCCTCATCCACCCTACTAACTCTCCGGATTACCCTACGCCCCCGTCTCCCGGTTGCTTATGACACCACAGTCTCCTCAACTTTCTAACAGTGCTTCCATTCCAAGGTAGCCCGGGAAGCGCGCGCTGCCGCCAATGCTGCGGAACAACGGAAACTGAGGGACTTTGCGCCCAAGATCGCTGCCATTCCTGGCCAAGCTTCACCTGGGCGCCCGCAACTTGGATGGCTAGTGTCTATTGGACCATGCTCTGTCCTCATATGAGGCAGACTTTGCCCTCATAAGTGCACCTGGCCTCACCCTCTTTGTTCATTGTTCTCACTCTCCGCTTCACTTAACTTTCTCCAACTTTCATCCCGCCACTCTCGGCGCCCGCGCTGCTATGGGCGCGGGCGCCGGACGCTCGTTCCGTCATGCATCTTACAGACGGCTCTTCGTTTACTGGGCTTCCGCTCCAATGCCGATGGCCATGTCCTTTTCAAGTGGATTGTCTTCCCGCGCCCCTAGCGCACGTGGATCCTCGAACTGGAAATGGCGTGTAAGGAGGGCTCTCTACCTGAATCAAGTTCTGCAACGCTCTGTGTACCCTGCCGCACTTAATCCGGCTGTCCTTTTCGACAGCAAGCGAGGGGTCCTGGGCTGCGTGGTTCTGCTGGTTGTCTCCGAGGCCGCAAACCGGGAGCACATTTCGACGCCGTCGCCGCTCTTTGTAAGCATCGCGCTTGCACAGGGAGTTTTTCAAGCTACCATCGCCTTGGCCCGCAGGTGTGTTGGTAGTGGAATTTTCTTCCTTCCCTTCTGTTGGCGTGGGCATCGGTTTAGCCGGTGCTGGGTTGAGTCTGTTTAGCAGGCCCACTAAAAATCAAATTAAAGGTCTCCATTTCTCTCTCATATGAGGACAGTTTCCGTTACATTTTGGAACAGTAAATGTTTTGGAAGCCCGAAATTTTTTCTGCAAAAAAGGTTTTTTTTGTTAAGTTACGGTACAGTAATTCTTACTGTACATGCCCCCTCGTTTCTAAAACCCCCCACGATAATACGAACTATATTTCCTTCCAAAATGAAGCCATTTTCACAACTTCTTGCGAAGAGCGGAAGCTGGTGAGAGAAAACTGCTCTAGCACTCACCGCAGTCAACAATGTTGAAAAGTTTGTTTTGATCGGCCATCTGCACTCATGAACTAATGTGGAGGGACAAGAAATGCGCTGAGATAAAAAAATTTGTATTGAAAAAAAGGTGCTAAAAATTGTCCTCATATGAGGACAACGGTGCAATAGACACTAGCGTATAACTCCCTGGTGACCATATGTAAGGTGTTCGACGAGTATGCGGTTGCCTTTGCTGGGCCGTATCGGAATTACTGTGTTTTTTGAATAGAGAAAGTGCTACGTGCAGGGCGGGTAACCGTAGAAACCGTTTGATGTAAACTTTACACTTCATTTGTGTTCCTGAAGTAAGTGAACTACGGCATAGGTGCACCTTTTTTTAATATTCTAAAGTTAATTGGCACCGAGTGCCACATGTGGGCCCTAAATCGGCAGCTAGGCCTTACACCTCATCACTACGAAATGGATACCTTTAATTTGATTTCTATCACTACCAAAGTCTCTGCGCGAAAAAACTATAGACGCAGTGCTTTTTCTTAGGTAACTTGGGATAAAATACTTGGATTTAATTGAAACATTAGTCAATTCTTTTCTTTTTTAAAACATCTGATTAATTGAAGTATTGTTTTAAAAGACATCCAAAACTGCTAGTCCGGGGCGAGAAAAAACTATAGAAGCAATTATCGTCACGAGGCTCCAGCTTTTAAATAGATAGTTCCACCCCACAAACTCCAGTCCCACATCTTTCTACAATTCTTCGCTCCACGCAAGAGCAATCAACATACCAAAAAAGAAGAAATTATCCCTTGCAGATCAAAGAAATGCCCTGGCTTGGGCAGCGGATTAAACATCAAACAAAGAAATGGCTAGAAGTCTTCTGCGTTCGAAAAAAGAAGTCCAAAACTTCCATAATAAGCCGGAGACCTATCATGCAAAACAAAAAGGGGAAAGGTCTCTGAAAACCTCTATACAAGACCTCCCCCATCTTCACCGAGAAGCATTGAGAGGGCAACAACAGCAGACCAGATCAGAAGAGAGACGCAGTTTCTAATTGGAAAGCGCAGCATCCAGCAGATCCTCACTGATACTTCGTACCTGAAGTATTCGAAACCAAATTGAGCTCCAACTCTCTCACCATCCCATATTTAGACTTGCCTTTCTTCGGCAAGGAAAAAGGCTGTATGGACCTTAGTTAAATGGGAACAAGTTGTATTCTACGATGAAAACAAGTTCATCTTAGACATACCCGATGGTATACAACACTACTGGTATGATCTCAGAAGTGATGAGAGGATCCTATCTAGGCGACAGGGTGGGGAATATTCGGTTATGGTTTGGGGTGCGTTTTCGGAAAAAAATATTTTAGCATTATTAATTCTCAATGGAAGACAAAATTTTATAAAGTACGTGAAGACTCTAAAGGATCATGTGCTCTCTTTTTTCAACCAGAAGCACCAACCTGGATACATTTTGGCGACAATAAACTCAAATAGATAATAATCATAAGGTTTTATATCTCTAACTAGAATCTTATTTTCTACTTTAAAATAGAATCAAAATTTCCATTTTGGTGTTCTTTTTGAATTTCGTTTTGAATAAAGCTACTTGAAATGGTTTTGGAGGGAGATGGTTTTCATTTTCTTCAAGCGGGGATAAGGTTGGGGGTACTCCAATCCTTCCCACCCTCTGAACCATGTTCAAACCGTGGTTCAGATGGCTGAAAATTTGGGGTGTTTTAATGCATGAAGAGTGTGACCAGTTGTTTCCTGCGGAATTTGATGGAATGGGACAGAACCTGCATTGGAAGGTGATGTGGAACGACTTAATATTTGAAAGATATGGTCGATTATGGCTTGGAATATCCTACAGGGTGACCAATGATACCTCTTAAATTTCCTTGAAAAGCCGGCTCAAGGCCGCCGAGCAGGTAAGCTGCGTTGGACATTACGGCCGTGGCAGCGTGCCTCTGAGTAAGTACCACATGGCCCTTGCCATATACCTTCATCTCCCTAACGGCCACATTCCGCGCGATGTCGGTTAACACCGTATATGCGTCCGGTTTCATACCTCCGAGAGTAGATATAGGGATAGTCACGAGCTTACTCCTCAGGGAGGTCGCAATAAAAGATTCATATACTCTATGGTTCTCAGAGACTGCCGCATGGAGGGAGGTGAGCGGATTAAACATTTGTGCCCTCCTGTGGAAACGTGCCAGCGGGTTGAAGAACGTCACGTCAAAGAAATCCGTACCCCCAACGCTTCCCATTGCTTTGATGTCAATTTGAAGTGATCCCCGACAGACTTTATTGTGAGTGTACCTCTTTCGACGAAAAAAACTTGAATATAGACTTTCACCCATAGGGATACCTAAGTTGGTGAATATATCAAAAAAGCGCAGATAAACTTGTTTCAGCTCCATCATCTAAAGTGTTTTTCGCACGAAGATACTTGAGTGTACGTTAATTTGTCTTTATAATTTTTTGTATGAAGCGTAATAGCGCAAAGAAAGTATGTTTCAATGTAATTAAATATATGTTTCCAAACTTTCGCGGCCCTTAGATATACAGTACCTTTACAGTTCAGAATTTCAATATTGGATACTTCACTAATCGGATTCGCACTTGAATCCTGCAAAAAAATTGCTGGGCGCGCCAAAATAAATGTAATTATCGTCATTGAAAAATCGTAACGTAAAGTGTAAGAAGCGTGGCATTGCGAGTCAATGTTTGGATAAAATGACTTAAAATAAAAACTTGGCCCCTAAATCGCTTCGCTGTGCTACTTGAGAACTGGGCGGACTTTTTATTGGACAGATAGGCCAAAATGCGTTTATGTGAAGCCATAATTATTTTAATCATGTATGATACGTAATTTCTCAATTTTTGTTCTTGATTAGAGGGACATTTACCGAGAGACAGATCTGTGTAACTAGAATTGATGAATCAAGAGTCTCCAGCTAACAAAAACTGCAACACATATGACAATTAGACGAGAAACACTCGTGAGGGGCTGGTATCTATCGGCTGCAGGAGATTTACCGCGCTTAAGAAATAGAATTTCAGCACATTTCTGTACTCTACCAGGAAAGCAATCGCCAATACAGCCGCATATATCCATGATCATGGGTTGAAGCCAAATACTAAGTTTTTTTGCAGAGAAGGCGGTAGTGTTTGGGCTTTTCCAGCTCCTTGAGGACAATATGGTAACTAGGGAAATGTGATGAGTTGGTTATACTGACTATATCATACAGTTTCCTGTTTGGCAAACTTTTTAATATTGTCAATTAAAATCATAGGCTTGGCAATACGGAAACCTGAACTGCAGTCCAATCTGATGTAAATACACTACATACACGTTATTTATGGTAAGCATAGAGGAGTTTTAGAGATCATTACTGGAAAGTGCCATACAATCAGAGGGCATTTCCTCTGATCGGTCGATATACGCCGTGAGCGGCCTGTGGAAGCAAAAATAAATTTCCACCGGGAAAACATTGAGTTTCGAAAATTTCAGAGGTCTGTTAATTTATCGTATACAGTGAGGAGAGAGCTTTTCCTGCGAATACTTCGAAAGTGATATGAAAAATTAGAATCCAGGAATCATGTTTATAACGCCCAGAATGGGTAGTCACAACAATATTAAAAACATTGTACGAGGAAAGGCCCAATTTATTGAGCTGTATGGTTTTTTAGATAACCTGATCAGGAGTCAAGTATTTTATTACATGGTAGCTGTACTACTGAGTAGTGATGTGTGGTAATCTAGTACAATTAGTTTAATCAGTTTGTAATGGCAAAGAAGGGCTATTCTTCCCTTTAGTGCGAAGCATATTCATAACCTCTTTCTCTCTATATAAGTACTATAACTAGGTTCATGATTTTTTTCAAACCTTGTATAAAAACATTAATTTAATGAAGCTATTTGAACAGGAATCATACTGCAGGTTGAAATTAAAAACTTCCGAGAAGCCCAGATGTTGCTATTCGTATTAAAAATAGTTTGTCGTCCGAATGCTTTATACGTGGAGTCAATTGCTGAAAAATTTACGCATTCTAGCATCTAAAAGAAATTAGATGAGAGATCATTGACTTGGATTATTTTTCGTCCTGATGTTTACCAGCCGGTTCTGGATTTTCGAAAATCCTGATTTAGCAAAATACCATCAGAAACAGTTTTTCAATGGCCATTCAATTGTTGAAACCGAAACATTCTTTTCGCTTGCATTTGGAGTGTTGTTGCAGACTACACTGATAAACCATCTCAAGGAGAATTGCATACACGACAGAGGCATTTATAGTTGCACCAATGAAATTGCATTGGTTTGATCAAACCTTTATCCTATCGTGAGATCGCGTAGTTTTGAAAAAATTGGTAGAAACAGAATTGATCCATTCTATTGGCAACCAAAGAAATAGTGACTACCCTTCCAATCATTCAATCGTTCTTTTGCGCCCGCCGATCGGCACAAAAATTGACTGCTTTTTTTGCGCGGCATAAATCATAGCATTGAACTACCCCTGCGATCATACAATAGTGCTTTTATGCGCGCCGAAAGGCACAAAAATTGACTGCTTTTGTTGTGCTTGGCATAAATCATAGCGTTTGAAATTCAAAGGAATCTTTTGGTACCCATCTTTGTAACGTGGTTGATTTGAAATATTGCTGGTTGTAGGCAAAACTTTTCAGGTGTCACTGAACACACCGTATGAGTATACTTCGATCGGCCGTTTGTCCCAGATTGTCGCTTTCATCATGTAGAGCTCGTAGAGTCTTCTCTAGCGTTTGAATATCCATGACTTCGCGGCATTACTCATCAGGTAATTATTCGAAGGCGCTATTATTACCATCTAACTAAACGTCAAGCTGAAATGTACATATCTTCGCTCATACATAATCATTTATTAGAAACGTATTAGCATTGTTAACATTTAGGAATGTGATTTTACTCAAAAGAAACAATAAGAGGTGTTTTAGTAAAGAAATTATTATACAAGCTAATCAACAGCCACATTTACCACATTCACCTGAAATGTCGCATATGCAAGCTTGATTAAGCCTGCCGCGGTGGTTATCCGTCCATATTCCTTTGAATGTGGTAAAGATAACCATCTAGTATGCTTTTTGAATGGAGCAAAGATCTCCTCTTCGTGCAATACTTTGCAGTTCTGTCCCCAACACCGATGGTTAACACCCACGAGGTGATTCACGACTTTCAGTTGAGGGATTTGAATGCTTTTGACAGTAACAGGACCTTAGAGTTGAATTGTCTGATCATATATTCGCCTGTAGATCGCGCCAGCAGCCCAGACTTCTTTCTATTTTCTCTTAATAACACCGAATACTGCAAAGAAAAAACTTACTTTCCTTTCACTTTCAGTCCGGTCTATAATAACACTTTGGGTGCAAGATTGTCCAACGTTAGCTTCCACGACTCTTCCACACGATATGATATCGTGTGTCATTCAACCGCCGCCGTTTTGAACTCTCGTTGCTCGTAGTCATTTGGCTGTCTTGTAAAGAAACGCTGTTTTTTGTTCCTCTTTCCGAAAAAGTGGCACGTAAATATTCAGGAGTTTCTCGCACGTGCTAAGGAGAGCATCTGTCTCAGCTAACGCTTCACCTTTGCACATACCAAATGATCAATCGACCGGCTTCTTCACAACATTTTTAGGTGTCCACTGCTTCCCATCGCAAAACCATGACCTGTTGACTTTTCCCTTACTGACTGGTTCGCGTTCAATTGGTCGCACAAATGTAGCTTCAAGAAACTTGTCGGTTTCGCGAATGAATCTGGCATCGTCTGGTTTGTCAATATCAAGCAGATCTCCTTCCTCCCCCCAACAATAAACTGCGCAGCCCTTGCCGTGTTAGGGAAGCCATCGCTTCATTTTATGAATGTGTGTAGTGCTGTAGAATACTCATTCTTTCTTGCCAGTCATTTGCAATACAATGATTAACGGTCGATACATGGGCTTCGTGGTGGTTACTACGCAGTATAAACCATTTTAGCGGCTGGTGTGCACACTCGAATACCAACTCCATAAAGTGATGTACATGACCAAATGATAGCAAAGAGTGGTGATAGAGCTGAAGGAGTCGGTGCAGGCTCGTTTTGTCTGAGATGGATCTTAGTTCCTTGTCCTTCTTGAAAGATTCCTCAACTTTTTTCACGTGATGTTCGCACAGTTCTTGTATATCTACAAGATACTTATCCCTTCCAGTCCCTGAAACATATTCGACAGCCTGTGCTCTATCAATTTCTTATGTTGGACACCAAAACTTTAAGCCGATCAGCTTTTGAAGTCCCATAAGAAGATCAAATTCATCGGGTTTCCTGTCATTCCACAGTTCTCTGAATATGGGTCCACATACAAGTAGCAGCGCGTACGTTCCTGATAAACGCATTGAGTTTGGCTTGCCCTTCAAATTGAAACACGTTTTTTGTGATAAAAATCCATTATTCTTCAGTACGTGACACAAATATCATCTACGAAATGTTGCTCTAGTCCCATTGTGTTGCATTTCCTAACATAAGCACTGTACTACTGTTCAATTTGGAACTAGCCAATAGCTTCCCGTACGGATGCAACTGTATTTATTTGTCGGGTAGAACATGTCATTGACATCAAATACAAGTGTACCAGTAGAAAAAAATGGCTATAATATTTCATATGGTACGGTTAAAGACTGCAAGATTATACCGTAATGTTTAGGCTAGCACTGATCAAAAGAACTTGCCATGACAGGGTCGATCGCGTGGGGATCTATACAGTGTTATACTTGTATACAAAAATTTTCCATACTATCGAAAGCAGATAAAACTAATTCTCTCACAAAGCCAACAATAAAATAGAAATATTATAAACAAAATTCCTGGAAAAGGAGGGATTTTTCCACTTTTTGGCGGAAAAACTGTTCGATTCTGACTATAATGCATTACAGTAAACTAATCTTTAGACATGAGCAACAGTTCTCCAAAAAATTCTTCCCATCATACTGTCCTTACTCGTAATGTATCGGTACCTTTGCCCGTCTCCCACTAGTGCTGCCTAATTTCTATTCCCCGTCCCCAGTAATCTTTTTGAAGATACGCTCTTCAGGCACTTCAATTTCTGCTCATCACACTGAAAACTGAAGCAAGCGCCTTCGGCCGCTCGAGGAGTTGCAAACTGTCGTTTCTATCCAAGCCTCGCACATTTTCCACCTTCCTTCCGTGCCGAAAGAACTCTTCCATCCATTATTCTCGATCCCATTCTTCTAACCACCTTTGGGATCATCTTTCTACGTGCTCTTTCCTGTTTCGGATTGTCATTCTGCGCCTTCTTTGCGCTTACTCAGCCTTCTACTTTCATTGATATCTCGCGATGCAACCGAAGCGCAAGAAATCGAGTCAAAACTTGGACGTTATACCAATGGACGTAGAGGAAGATTCAGATTCGGAAAGCAATAAGATCGTGAGGAAAGTAAGGATACGAAACCTGAATACAGTGCGCGGGTGGACAAAATTGCGCAGCAATTCAAATGCTGCTGTCTGTGCGATCCAGTGCCAAACACGCCAGACGGAAGCCCTCACAAGTTAGCTCTTTCAAGAACGGTAGCCGAAGGAAAAGTTCGAAGAAGGTTAGCGCCATGGAGCATGAAGAGAGCGTTGAGTTCGGCGAAAGAAAGGAAATCGCCAAGGGGTGGGCGGAGAGAATTTAGATGGTTGATATCGGTGTTGAAACGGAGAATGATGTCCTATCTGTGATGGCTTTTCCTCTCAGAAGAAATAAGTGGAGCAAAGCGACGAAACGCCTTAAGGAAAATACAGAGAAGTTTAAGGAAATTGAGGACGATGTTGAAGACTGCAAGGATAAGACCGAAGAATCCGAACTGAAATCGAATATTGAAGTTCAATAAACCTCCGTAGATGACAAGCGTTCCTTCCTCAACGTTTTGGAGTACGATTATATTTTGAAGAGCCCGGATTTTATTCTCAATGAAGACCGTTTCATGTTTCTCTTGTCAATTAAGGTAAGCGGATGTGCCAATCAGAAGAAGTTAATGTTCATTCTTGTATGTTCGAATTCAGACCATATTTTGAGATTGATAACCCAAGCATAGCGTATTTGGAGAGAAATGGAGGGAAGAGGAGAAGGTGGGAATTTGACGTGGAATTCCAAATGAGGAGATTATTATCTCCTTATTGTCGCGAGAAACCACTACCTATTGGTGTTCATTCTTAATTTGAACTATGTTTTCCAATAAGCCAAATCTGGATACTGTAGCTGTGACATTAAGCTTGATATCAAGCATATGGATTCTCTCGGACTGGATTCCTAACACCCAAAGCATCCAACTTTATTGAGTCGTGGATTCAGTACATTGAAGAAGATCTTGGATACTCAAATTCGCGAAACTTTGTAACGCCCAAGTTCGAGCACCTTAGAATCAGGGAGTTTAATTGACACCGGGACATCAAAAAAATCAGTACGGACCTTACGC
This sequence comes from Kappaphycus alvarezii, assembly GCA_002205965.3. NCBI lineage: Eukaryota > Rhodophyta > Florideophyceae > Gigartinales > Solieriaceae > Kappaphycus > Kappaphycus alvarezii. The sequence goes on along the minus strand of NADL03000093.1, from coordinate 5,201 downwards.
AGAAATGTACGCCCGTATAGTCGCAGAAGTGACGGGAGCCTGACAAAGATTGATGAACGCATCCAAATGATCATGAGCTTTGTTGAAAACATCTCAACAGGGAATTCAGTCTTCAAAGCAGCAAGAAAAGGTACTGGAAGGGTTGAAAAGGCCGAGCGCAACCGACAGTTGCAACCGACAGCGACATTCTTGAAGCTCCATTTAAAAGTACTGTTACTCGCAACTTTGGGTGATACTGAAGCCAATAACTCCCTCAAAATAGCTATGTGCATGGATGGAAGGTACAAAAAGCATCCGTCTTTGAATAGAGTACTGATGAATGTTGTATTGGATGCGTTGAGGATGAGAAGCCTGAATCTTAACAAGGTTTTTTCGACGAAATGACTACTTGTTTCGTATTTCTTCTTGCAGAACGCGATTGTGAAGGCAACGACAGCGAGGAGCATATAACTCCCTACGAAGAACAGAAACGCGCGAACGGAATCACTGAGAACAAATTTAACGATTCATCATAATATCTTCCTTCTCAGTGTCCCGTCTAGCTCAGAATATGCGAATGACTAGTGAAATTAAATTCTGAAGTGGTGACAGTTGAACTCGAAAATATCATTTAAATGTTTTCGAATTACATATCTTTCATGACTCCAGTTGGAATTGTGAAGTGATAAATCCATTGCTATTTTCACATTTGTCATCTGATCGACTCATTCTAGTTGTGCATGTATGGTCCCGCCTTTGAGAATTCCTGGTAAAACAAAAATGCCGCGTCTTTTTTATATAGGAACAAAATATGATCCTCGTCTCCTTTTTTGAGCCATTACTTTAATCAGCACGTTGCAACTGGGAAGCAGGTTCTCGTGGTTAATTTATGATGTCCTCATGATCTGTCCACTTCATTGCCAACTTATTGGACAATCTTGCCCGGATGGCCTTCTCGTCACTCATGCCCAGGAACGATATGTGACCTAATAATTTCTTCCAATTATCACCTGTCTGTGTTTCTATGTCACTTGAAACTCTAATATCCGTGCCATAATCCTGATAGGATTCATCGTATCGTTCAAAGAACGCTCCAGACTCATTACACGTGGAAGGGTATATGTATCCCACTCTACCAACGGCACATTCTGCATACAATGTACAACTCCGCGCCGGGGCTTACAGAGAGATGGACCCTGATTCACGTGCGATTGAGTGAATCACTTTGAGTGATTTCAATGAAGATGATAGGAATATGGTCTCAATTCTGGATTGATGTGCTTCCACTAGGAAGGCAAGTGATACAGTACGAAACTGAATTTCACGATTCTGTGTGGATGTCAATGTAGCAATATCTCGATTCAGACTATGGAAATTGGCGTCAATATAATCACAGTCGGGCTCGATTATGCTCGTAAACTAGCCCGAACAGACCATGCTGAGAAGTTTCGACATCAGAAAAATTAGTTTTCGGTTGCTCCCCCAACGATAGCCCTGGATTTCATCAATAATGTCTTTCAAAGAATACACATTCGTTGTCCCAATTGTCTTCGAAAGACTTTTACAGCTCTCCTAGTACTTAAATTCAGCCCTTGAAAGCAGCGGAGGCATAATTCCAAACTTTTGATTTCTCAGAGGGTCAGGTAACAACCATTGCCTTTCTGTCGTCAGCGATGCGCCATCATCGTCAGAATGCTCCAATAGGCAAATAAATTTTCCTTTAGGATACTTTATTCGGCTTTCATTCGCCCTTCGGTCACGAAGTTCATGAAAACCGTCTGCAATGTCATCACAGCTAAATCAAACAAATCCGGCTCATTAGTTGCATCAGTATCGATACCACTTTTGTCTCCTTGAATCGTCGTTCTACGCTTCCTTCTGCAATTACTGGGTTTGTTCGTCACCTTCATTTTGTCAGTTATCCTCGAAAAATCCTGAACTGTGGAAAACATTTTCCACTCACTCTGTTGACACCTTTCATTTTCAGACTGTGTCATTCTATTCTTCTTGGATACAAGAAATAAATTTACAGGCTAGGAGGGTACCTATCGTCACTGAAACTAGCGTTTGAAGAAGATTCAGTTGGTTTATGCTGTCTATTGGGTATCCTTGGGCGCCCCGGGAGTACTGCTACTATCAAGGTGTACCATATCGCGGTGGACAATGGGACACCGCCATTCCGTCACGCATCTATAAAGCTTCATACTTGGGCGTTTGTTTTTGCGTGTTTGTTTCAGTAATCGGCATAGAAATTTCTACCACAGTAAAACTGGTTGTGCAAAAACTATGAAAATATTCAAAGCAGAGCTTTCGAAATTCAATCACAGACCTTACAAAGTTCTTTTTTTGGACCTTTCAGTTACTAATTGTAGAACTTTGATTTTTATAAACTGCAGTTTGTAAAGTTATGTAGACATAGCTTGGCTAGCTTTACTTAATTTTTTTTCTAGTTGTAAAACATAGCTAGTAAAGCAGATGATGAGTTTTGAGTTAGCCTGTATAAGTCTTGTAGTTAAAGTTTCTTGGATTATCTGGTAATATCGACTGGTTTCAGAAATTATAAATTATAATTTTTGAGACGTGCATGCAAACCTCTAAGAAAGTAAAATCATAACTTTTAAAGTGAAAACACAAGCCTCCGAACCACTTAAGCGAGACGATTACCTTCGGAACCCGGCCTCAGAGTTTGAACTAGAACCTTATCAGTGGTTGAAGCTCCTGCGACCATTATATGGGCTGTGTGACGCAGGATACCTATGACATACAACGCTAGAGCTGTCACCGGGAAGAACTCGGAATGACGCAGTGCAAGCTGGATGACGCACTTTAATTCTTAATGGAGAATGGGATTCTCTCTGGGATGAGGGGTAGCTATGTGGATTACATATTATGCGCGGGTAACAAGAAGGTCCATAGGTCGACAAAACAGACGAGCAAGGCATTTAACATGGCAAAAGATTTGCATTAAACATTCGATTGTGTGGTTTTCTCGCCCTCTTAGGACAATAAAGGGGACGTGCTCATCGATCAAACACCACTATATTCAAAAATTGAGGTGCTTACCTTGCGATGCCTCATTGAAACAGTTCCAATCTATGCGGATGAAACTGGCATGGCTATTGCACTCTCGACCAGATTGTCTGTTTGAAATTTCACAGCTGGCGCATGCGGACATGCTCACGAAGCAGGCCACGGCATACATTGGGCAACTCAATAAGTCCATCAAGTATGTCCTGGAAAATTGCACTCCACTTCAGATTTTTAAGGTGGACCAAAAGACACTTAAGATTGTTGGCTTCTCGGATTCGTCGCTCATTAACAACCACTTATCCTCACAGCTTGGTTATGTTATACGCCTTGGTGACGCAAGGCACGTGGTATTACCGATCACATTTAGGTCGTAAAAGTCCAGGGGGATCACTCGCTCCGCTATATCTATAGAAGTTATCGCGTTTAGCAATATGTTTGATTATGCGATTGCACTTTCTGCAGAGCTTGCAAGTATGCTGAATCGGCGTATCCTGGTCTAATTACCCACAGACAGTACGAATGTCTTCGACGTTATCTCGAGGGGTTCGTGGATTTCTGAAAAGAGAATGATTCTTGACATAGCAGCTGCACTTGAAGAGTTTAGGGACAGAATCTTTTCTGATACCAGCCTTATTTGAAGCTAAATTAACATTTTCGATAAGCTTACAAGGCGGATGTCGCAAGCTATGCTGCAATCTTTAATTGAAACGGGACAAATAAATGTGGTTCCAGAGCAATGGGTTATACACGGCGATACTGTTACTTGAAGTCCCTTCGGCTACGAGGCAGATCACCATTTACTTCGTGCATAACTCAAGGATTCCCGCAATGTGGACAACTTCTATCTTCAGACCAGCACTACTAGCCTGAAGGACCGAAGTATTTACCTTGATGGCATAATGCTACCACGGGTCTAAAATGATGCTACGGTACGCATAGACAACCACTACATGATCCATCACTCGGTCACGACCTACCAAACGGACTAAACAAGACCTTGTGCAATATCCGGCTACAATATCGAAATTAAACCCCTCACAATGATCGTTTGCAACGTTCCTATCCTTTGGGCGCCTCACATCGAGCCGAAGTCCAAACCCCAGCACAATTGGTATTAACTGCTTCAAGGCGCGAAGGTTTACTCGTGAGACGGTAAGCGACGTGCGCACCCCCACAGCAGAGTTCGCTCTACGCAGCTACCAAACTCCATTCACAACTCCAACCAACCCATAGTCCAACTCTTTCTTGCTGCAAAATGGCCCTGAAGCGTTCCTGATATGCCATCGGGAAAAATCCTCGGGTGCCCCTCTCTCTCCAGAACCGGAAGTTACCAAAGCTACTCCAGGATGCTACTTACAATAGCGCATTGGTTCCCGGACCACGTGACCAGAAGGGTCCCTAAAGTTTTAACGATGTAAAGAGGTTTCACACGAAGGCCTTGTTGCACAGGTTGCGCCCTTCTCCCCTTTCCGCCTAAGTGCAACTATCTGGAACGATACCCTCCGGCTGCCGTGCTTGGGCATTGTGAGCAAATATAGATCGACTTGGAAATGACCCGACTTGTCGCGCACAACCCCAGCGGCCGCGCACCAGACGCCGTTCTTGAGAGTGCGCCCCCCGACAGGCTGCCCATCACCGACACACAAAACATCGGTTGCCCAAACTGCCGCACCCCTATTGTCGCTACTTTCATCCTCAATGCCATCAGCGAAATATTCTTCCACAATCCCGGCTGGCGAGGTCGGCGACCCTTTCTTGCCAATGGGCCCCTGATTATCCGGTCGCTCCCCAAACCACACCTTCCGAGACGACGCTTCGCCCATTGCCCATACTGGCCCTTCTTCTCGCCCTACTTTGCTCCAATTCAGCCTGCTTCCCTTCGGGAAAGTGCTCATAGCACATCTTTTGCTCCATTATTTCCCCAATGCAAGCCCGCCCTGATATCTTTGTGTTCTGGCTATCCTCCTCGCCTTCTTTCAAAAGGCCACCTCGCCATATATATAGCACCAGCCGCCAGAGGCCATGGCTTGAGGCCTTTACTAAACCCCCTGGAATTCGCACGAACTCCGGCATCACACGCATGTTATAAGAGCTGTCGGTTTCGACGAGGCCCGCTCGTCGTTTCCCGTCATTCTTGCGGCTTTGCGGGGCATTGGACCGCTGCATACTCGTGGCAATGGCAAAAGAAGGAG